>ML121589.1:157121-241717 GCA_003788615.2 Terfezia boudieri ATCC MYA-4762 | reverse complement strand
GTAATTCCAGGTATAGGTAGTATTAGACATAATGGCATCTGTGGCTGGCCAAAGGACAAAGAAGTCCAGGAGATTAACTATGTTACCGGAGGAAATCCAAAAGTTAGTTAATCAAACTCCAAAGAAAGTGAGATTTGTAGATCCTACAATAGAAGGAGAAATAAAGAATCAGGAAGATTATTTAGAACAGGATTATGAAGGACAATCTCAATATGGAGTTAGCTTTAGTCTTCTTCTACCTCCAGCGTCAGAAGAATTCTATGATTAGCATATCTATAATTTGAAAGAAATTTTGAAATTTGTGCAGACATTAAGTATAGCTCTAGAATATCATCCAGAAGATACCAAACTCTTGATAGAAGCGGCAATCAAACATTATCTTTGGACAACAAGATATCCATTCAAGGAAAGAGATTTGGAAATGAATGCTTTTCTAAGCAAAGAATTAAGGAAACCACCTGTGCCTCTACTGAAAGAGCCACATTGGGTAACAAAGAAATGGGATAATATTATGACCTTTATGTTAAGTGGTACAAATCTAGAAAAGAGTATACTTACTGTGGAGGATTTATTTAATCCTAGTAAAGGTATGCCTGGAGTGTTCGCAAGAACTCTGAAGAATAAAGGCAAAGGTAAAGAACCTGCAAAAGAATCAGCAAAAGGAACAGGAAGTTCCGATCCTCCTCCTCCGCCACCAGACAAATCAGGTGAGGAGGGACAACAAGAAGAACAAGAAGAAACTGGAATGGACCGTCCACAACAACGAGCAGCAGGACGAGGTAATCCAGACGATAGTGGAGATGATAGCTCTGATTCAGATGATGCATTGTCAGTAGCTAGTCAACTAGTAGCCAGAATAATGCGGAGAAGCAAATTGGTAGAACATCAACAATGGGAATCTACTACCGGCATGATCACCACTGGAAGCCATGAAGTTTCGAAGAAACTTAGAGGAATCAAGCTGGATACACCAGAGAAACTGGACGGAAATGATAAACGATTTAAATACTCACAGTATTATAATGCGTGGGCAACTGCAGTTCAGCAGTGGTTGAAAATCAAAGAAATTGATTTGGAAAGTATGGAAGCTGTGGAAATTATTGGATTTCTACTCAAGGAGAGCACCTTGGTTACTTATAACCAGTATCTGAGAGAAAAAGAGAAGGATGCAAAATTCTTTGGCTTTATATTGGTACTCAGTGATTTTCTAATACCATCTACTAGCAAGGATATTTTATGGAAGCAGTAGGAAACAGCCACACCATACAAGGATGGACGACATATGGGAATTAAACAGTTTGCCAACTGGCTCACTGAAATGCAGATTAAATTAATCGATAAAAGCGGAAAGCAGTCGATATCTGAGGAAGTCAAGAGGAGGAAGTTTCTAAATTATTTACCTGCATATATGTCGGCCACTCTAATTCCTCTAATTAAAGAGGATTAGACATATAATCATCTGGTATACCAGGCAGAGTTATAAGAAGTGTCAAAGAAAGATATTGCCCCACCACACATACCAAGTGGACAATAAAAGCAACATCAAAAATCATTCAACAAGGATTGAAATCCTCGCCAGGATTATAATCGACAAAAATCAAGTTCTAATCCCAGCAACAAGACAATCAACAAAAGCAACAATGAAAAGCATAAGGATTCAGATTGGGACACCATCACTAAGAAATTGGATCAGAAAACAAAGATGCAACTGATCAGGGATAAAAAATGTTTATGGTGTTGGAACCCTGGTCATTCCTATAAGGATTGCAGGAAGCATCAAAATAAAGTACCCATGCGTACTGCAGCTCAAGATTTAAGCCTATCTGCATCGAAAATCAGCAAGGATAAAATCAAGGAACGACCCTTGTCAGCACAGACCCTGGACTACAATAAAGTTTTTGTTAGAGCAAATGGACACCCCGCTCTAGCATTGGTAGACCTCCAAACAAAGGGAGGAGACCTAATTAATTCTCAGTTTGTATACTTGTACAATATTCCCACTAAGAATATTAAGAAGGTATCTTTAGGTACAGCTATCAAAGGCTCCAAAGCAACCATCGAAAAATTGTGTACAATAACGTTAGATTGGATAGGATATGTAGAAGAACGCACCTTCTATGTGATGCACTTATCAAAATGGGACATAATATTGGGAGAGCCAGCTCTTTCAAAGGTCCGCGCTATTATTCCAGCGCACCAGGAACCAGTTACTATCCAACTGGAAGATATTCCTAGGTTTGTATTGAGCATATGGAAGAAATCCAGTGCCATGGAACATGGTATAAGATCAGCATACCTAGAAGTATCATATAAATCAGTTACAGATTACAGGGAACCCGAGAATTGGGAAAATATTAGTGATGTGGAAGATACCGAAAATGAACAGGGCTTTTCAATAGCCGTTTCATCTATAGAGAAGCAATTTAATCTAGTAACGGAATTTCCCAAATTATTTCCAAAGGAAATACTACAGGATTTGCCGCCCTTAAGGAAGGTCAACCACACCATCAGACCTAAACCTGAAGCCACATGGTTACTGAAATAGAGACCATCAGGACATCGATTTATATAGCAAATCAACGATAAAATCACGGAGGAAGAAAAAACAGGAAGAATCTACTAAGTCGAGAATGATACCAATGCGGTAGTTATGGTCACTATACCTAAAAGAGATAAACCGGAAGAAGCCAGATTTGTCAATGACTGTCGAGACCGGAATCTAGTAGTGGAACCTGACTACACTCCCCTACCTGATATAAATGAATTCATTGAACTAGTAGCAGAGAAATCCTTTTGGTCAAAAATAGATTTAGCAGACAGATTTTTTAATGTCAGAAATGATGAGGAATCAGAGAAGCATTCTACTTTTCTAACCTACCGAGGGTACTAGAGAAGTAGAGTTATGCAATAGGGAGACCAGAATGTACCAGCTACTATAGTCAGAGTTATGAATGAAATATTCAAAGATATGATTTATAAAGATATAATAATTTATATTGATGATATCATGTAAGGAATACATGTTTTGTCTTGTTTTTATCTCCTGTTTCTATCCAGAAATGTTTTCTTATCTTTGTGTTTATTCCTGGTTAGGTAATTCCCTTGGTCGGATTAGTATATGGATTACTCATGTGTTAGTTATGTTTTCTTTAGCATGGTTTATCCTTCCTTTCCTCAGCTATTATATGCTTCCAGTACGTCATAGGAATAGTCAGGCACTAACTATTCCTCCTCCTGTTCCAGCTACCTATTCCAGTCGGTAAGCTGATGTTATGTTTATCATTTTGTTTCTTTCTACAGTCTCATTCTATTACATTCTTTGGCATCATCTATAATACTAAACGTATCAATAATGAGCCTTCTTGTATCCATAACGATCTGGAATCGTTATGACTCTTGATGATTGTTTCTCGGATGAGTTCTTCTAAGACTCATTGCCTTAGGATTCAGTTTCTATAAAAGACCTGATTTCCGCGGCCTCTAGTTAGGACAGATCTCTTTCAGTACCTTCTAGTCTAGCAACATCAGAATATACAAGCTACACTGGTAATATTCTTGTTCTTGCCTCTTTACCCGTGACCAGACACCTCCCTCCTCTCTCTCTCCAACTACACCTGTGGTTCGCTGCCTTCTAGGACTCCTGTATAGGACTTAGAGACAGCGTCAACTGCCTTTACCACGTTAGTAGAGCCGTGCTCCCCTGGGAACACCTCTACTAACTTGGCCTACACTTACATTTTTTTTACCATCAAAACCGCTTTAAAAATTCCTCCTTTCTACTCTAGGGACTGATCACCCCTAGTGACTCTTGAACCCGTCTAGACTCTCCAGAACTCTCCAGAAGACTCTTAGGTAACGTATACCTAATCCAGAACCGAGCTCAACAAGGCCAGTGAATCAGTCAGCCACTATTCTCCCTTGTCATTTCTAGAACGCCAGAAAATTCCTGTCAGTACTAGTTATCAGCACTAGACCTCCTTACGAATGAAATATCCAGCACAAGCCTTGCAAAGAAAAATTAAGCAAGCTCAATAGCGTCAGAACTACCCACAGCATCCAGATCCTCCAGCAGGCTCTCTGGAAAGAATCCAGAATTTTCTCCTCTCAAGAGAAATCCCCCTTCTAGAACTGCATCAAGACAATCAGACGAGCTGATCCTGCAGAATCAAGCAAAGAAGAGGACGATGAGTTTGAGTCAGAAGATGAACAAGAAGAAGAATCTTGACTACGTAGAACAAACTCTCTTGAGAATAACAAACATAGGTAAACAACCAGAAGGAGTAATTGGACTAATAGCCATACGCCTCGCAAACCATACCAATTCGAGGAAGACCCCATTCCAGAGAACTGAAGCAGCAACGTCTCAAAGAGCTTAATAGGTCTCAACTAATGAAGATACTGCATTAGGATCACTAAAACCAATAGACCTATCATTCGATAATGATCTCAAAGAGAGGAGTAAAGCCAGATTCTACGCTACTAAGGAAATACATAAGGAAACTTAGACAACAAAGACATTGCCAGGACAATGCACAATCGTAGCTCCAGAACGAATAACTGCAGGGCTGCGCCGAGCTGAGACATGGACAACTCAACATTCCTACAGCTCCGCAGAAAGCAAAAGTAGACACAATCAACGTCTTCCTTGTATAAAGCACACTAAAAGTAATCTTCCAGGAGGTGAGAGTGAACCGGGAAGTTCCAGGAGGTTGGATAGTGACGCTAATATGACCCATGTCGATTAGGGATGGCCTCAGCATCCTCTTAGTACAGGGCAGCCTAACATTACATCCATCAATCTTCTCATAAGTGGCAGCGACACAGAAAAGTCCGTCTGCTGACCATCCTAGCCAGTCGCACATAAACACTAGTAGAGCTACTCAGACATATTGGTCACCACCTCCAAATCCTTTCATAGTACAACTGCAAGGTGATAGGATACTTTAATGCATACAACAACAAAATACGCAAGGTGCAAAACCTGCATACTAATCAAATCTACTCCTGCAAACCCCAAAGAAAACCCCTACTAAGGTCTGGTTAGCTGCCCAACCATCGACCCCCTGTTGTAACTAGCAGATGAATCCTTAGACTGCATAAATAATAGGAAGGTTGCTAATCGCGGCCCTACTGGTGAGCGAGATCAGGGGGTTCTGGATCCTGAATGAATTGAGCTGCAGAAGAAGATCTCAAAGCATAGTTTCTACTGCAAGTTCCGTATTTGGAAGTAGTAAACTCAAGGCTCCAAAACTTGAGAAAAATAACGCATCTGGCAACTGGACAGCAAGCAGCTACATTTGACCCAATTGACTGCAGTAATAACATCCACCTATTCTTGACATGGAAGATCTCGATCCAGACTCCAAAGTAAGCTATCATGTAGGCTAGGTTGGCATCTAGAAGGACATGCAAAAACTGCCTTGGACTTGCTAAAGGAGGATTTAGTTTGTCATATATTGCAGTTACTATGTGAGGTAGCAGATTCTTCATGCAAAATCCAGAAATAATTACATATAGTAGCTCAGTTCCTAAAAGAGTTTAGGAAATTCTGTATCCCCTTCACCAGCAAAGACCAACTCTGGACCGAATTCCAAGCAATCAGACAAACTCAGAATGGACGCACTAAGCCAATTCAGCAAGTTGCAAATAAGATCAAGCAAATGCAACTCCTCCTTACTAAAATCACTGATTGGCAATGCTATCATCAATTATTAGAAGCTATGGATCCTCCTCTCCTCTATAAGGTTAGGGCATATGTAAATGAAGATATGCCATGGGATGAAATAATTGAGCTCTATAGTAAGCATGACTCAGTTATGCACAAGTATCAAATCTCCAAGAAAGACAACAAGTCCAAGAATGGCCAAAAAACGCGTCAACAACCCTCTACCTCACAGGGTAACTTCAATTCAGGACAAACTAAATCCTCCTTTAGCAAGTCCAAGCCAGTCAGCAAGCCCACTAATACAAACTCAGCCTATAAGAAGCTTACTCCAGAAGAAAAAGCAGATTTAACTAAGAAAGGTGGATGTTATTACTACAGAAAAGTGGGTCATCAAGCTACTAACTGTCTGGTTAAGAAGCAACAAATCAGAAGTGCAGCTGGCACGATCCAACAGGAAGAAGATCATCCAGAACGAATCACTTCTGCAGCACAATTCATTCAGGATCAAGAACCCCCTATCCCGCACACCAAAGGAAAATCAGTAACCCCTATTATTGATGCAGCTAAGGAACACCTCCTAGTTACAACAAAAATCGAGGGTTACCCAGCTAAGACCCTAGTGGATCAACAAACTGCAGGAGCAGACCTAATTAGTAGCAAATTTTGCACCTTGCATAATTTGTTATTATATGCACTAAAGAATCCTATCACCTTACAGATGACTATGAAAGGGTCTAAAGGGTCAATAAGCCACTACACCAAGGTTAATTGTGACTGGTTAGGATGGTCAGAAGAATGAATTTTCTATGTGGCAGCCCTCAAGGATTGGGATGTAATCTTAGGCTCCCCTGCACTAAGACATACTAAGGCAGTAATCGATATGGGACATATGAGTATTACTATCCAACCTCCTGGAACTCCCCGATTCACCCTCACCCCCTGGCAGATTACGCCAAGTGTGAAAAATACAAGGAAAAAGGAGATTACAGCAACTAGTCTCCCTACCCCTGCACAAACACAAGTTATACATGTCTCAGCTATGCACACCCCTCCAGTTATTAGTTCTGCAGCTACGACCATGCAGCCTCATCACAATGTCTTTGATGAGTTTCCTGATGTATTTCCAGAAGAGAAGAACCTGGATCTACCCCCTCTTCAAGACAATATGAATCATACTATTGATCTCAAGGATCCTAATGCAGTTTTCAAGCGGAGACCTATTAAGCCCAAAGAGAAGTTCCTGCCTCAGTTATTGGAAAAGCTCCGAGAAGAGGAAAGGACAGGGCGTATCTATCAGTCCAATGACACCTCCTGTTGTGCTATGTTTGTTATTCCCAAAAGAGACGATCCAACTAAAGCAAGATTCCTGCATGATCTTGTGGCACGAAATGCTTTGACAGCATTGAAGCCTAGTCTCATTCCTAGTCAAACTCTCATTAGAAACACTCTTGCTAGAAGAGAATTTGTTTCTAAGATCGATATCAGTGATGGATATCATCGAGTTAGGGTTATTCCAGAACATGAAAAATATACTGCATTTTCCACTCCCTATGGAGTATTCAGATCCCGAGTTATGCAACAAGGAGATTGCAATGCATCTGCTACATTCCAGAACGCTATGAACAATCTGTTCAAAGATGAACTTGGAATCTTTGTATACATCTACATTGATGACATTTTTGTCTATAGCAATACTTATAAGGAACATCTTGAGCATGTTCGACTGGTACTTCGGAAGCTCAGAGAACATAAGTTCTATGCTAATCGAGAGAAGTCACAATTCCTCTCTAACGTTCTGCAGTGCCTAGGACATGTCATTACCCGAAGAGGAATCTCTTCTATTCCTAAATCAATAACCAAAATTATTGATTGGCCAATTCCACAGAACCGAATGCAGCTACAAGCATACCTAGGCATGGTAAACTATCTCAGCAGCGTCATTCCACATCTCGCAAATCTTGCAGCTCCCTTAACGAAGATGGCTGGAGCTACTGCAACCTGGGATTGGACACTAACTCACACCACCTCGTTTAACCTGACAAAAGCAGCACTATCAGCTGATCCTACAGTAAAACCAATTAACTACGAATCTCCAGATCCAATCTATTTGGTAACAGACGCTAGCTTAATTGGTACCGGTACCTGGATAGGACAAGGACCTACTCTAGCAACGATTATTCCTGCAGCATTCCACTCCCGCAAGTTTAATCCTGCATAGGAAAACTACTCTACATTCGACAAGGAACTTCTGGCAATTGTAGACGCACTAGAGCATTTCAGGAGTGAACTCAGTAGATGCACGTTCACTATCCTCACAGATCACAAACCTCTAGTTACATTTCCAATGCAACATGATCTAACTGGGAAGCAAGCTAGATGGCAGCAAATTATATACCAATTTCAATGCCGCATCGAGCACCTAAAGGGAAATAAGAACGTAATTGCAGATGCACTCTCGAGAGTCTTTATAAACCCCTCTCTGGTCCCCACTCTCTCAGATTATATTCCTCATTCCATCGACTCTCCTCAAGCCCCTTATACTTTCTACAACTCGAATACCTCATCTAGCCCCTCCAATTCAATTCCTGAATCTTTTAGGGTATCTCCAGCGAATTCCTGGCCTTCGATTTACCCTATTCTAGATCCTCCTGAAGTCATAATGTCAGCTGCAACTACCAGAGCCCAAGCCAAAGCCAAAGCCAAATCTTGCAGCTCTAGCTCTCCTCCTCTAGTCAACAATGAAAATCAAGCTCCTCGAGTCTTGTCAGCTCCTCCTCCAACTTACCACGGATTTCCTGATAACAGTTCAGAAGATGTTATGCTCACTATGGTGGCTAATAATCCCGTCTTCAAAACTCATTCCTTGACTTTACCTCCACATAATCGCTATGATGAAGACTCAATCAATGCAGCAGGATATCGAGCAAAGCATAGACTCATGCATTGGACTGCATGTAAAGATGAAGGATGTCGTTACCACGTACACTCGTATATGAATCAGAGAAGACCTCCCTCAAATGACTACTGTTCATACTGTGACAGAAGCGGTCACTATACTTATTCCTGCAGTATCTACCGAGCGGATCAGGAATACTTCTATAGAACGGCAACAACGGCAACAGCAAACGCCAACGCCTCCAGCGATCTTCCTCCTCCTCCTCCCTCTCAAGTATTTTCCTCTCCTCCGCAAATGACTCCAACAAGCTCATACAGTAATGAGAACTGGACATACATTAATAAGGGAAAAGGGAAGGCAATAGAAATTGAGACAGACTCAGAAGAGGAATTAACTGACCTCGAAGAAATTCTATTCCCGGTCACTCCTCTAGCACCAAGACAGCAGTCCATCTTTTCTACTACTTCTTATGCTTCTGATACTATTCCTGTTCCAACTCCCAACCCTACTGTGGCTACAAACTACTTTGTAGTTCCATATTATGTCAATAAAGGCCCATTCAAGATCGAATCATACCTTACCTTCAACTCCTCTACCAAACCCGATCAAGATTGTATTCCAGATCCTGTTACTCTCATCCCAAACGGCGATAATCTACACTGGCAGTGGCTATCTCACAATAGCTACAACAATCTCAGAGACCAAGCCACATCATTAGGGAAGAGTACGAAGGAAATTCCTAATGTACTTCCTACCTACTCACAATGGGGACAGTTTTTGGCAGAAGGATATATTCGAGACCCTGTATTTTCAAAGGTTATCTCCCCCCCTCTCCGCAATGGTTATACGGTTAGAGACGGCATTCTTTATTATACCTACAATAATCAAGTACGCCTATGCATTCCTGATACCCAGCCATGCAATACCTTGATCAAGCCTACTCTCCTCGAAAGATACCATTCCGCTCTTGGACATGCTGGTTTTTCCAAGACCTATCACGTACTCTCTAGTAATTTCCTTTAGCCTAAGATGGGTAGAGATATTCGTTTATACATTCAGACATGCGCTGTTTGTCAGACTACAAAGAACTCTACACAACGACCTTATGGTCTGCTTCATCCTCTTCCTATTCCGAGCAAGCCATTCATACATCTAATAATGGATTTCCTGGCCCTACCACCTATCAAGACAATTCCCTCGAATTGTATTATGGACCACGTTTGGACCATAGTATGTAGGCTCACGAAATACACCATCATTATTCCTCTGGCAGCTAGCTATACTTCTCAGAGCCTGATCAACCTCTATATGTCTCAAGTCTACCCTCATTTCGGATTTCCACAAGATATAGTCACGGATCAGGATCCGCTCTTTACCTCACGCATGTGGAAGGACTTCTGTGCCCTCAATAATATTCATCAGTCCATATCAATAGCCTATCATCCAGAAACTGACGGACAATCTGAGATTGCCAATAAGGCTATTTTGACGATTTTGAGAGCTAAACTTCAGGAACATGGCGGCAGCTGACTACCGGTCATCCCTCTAGTCCAGGAAGCTATCAACAACTCCATCGATGCATCTAGAGGCACCACTCCTCATACTCTTGTCTTTTGATTCTCCCCTATCTATCAAGACACTCCAACCTGTACTGATATTCCTACACCAAGACCAGATGGGCTATCCAATGCTCTATGGACAGCAGTACGACAAGAGTTGAATAGGAAGCGGGTAGATATGACAAGACAAGCTAACAAGAAGAGAAGGTCTAGCCCTGACTACAAGATCGGTGATCTCGTCAAAATTCACCATTCTGCTTTCTCTAGGGAATCTCAGTATTCCAAACTCGAACCTATCTTCCTCGGTCCTTATCCTGTCTCTGCGGTCTACCCGGATATCGACAACTATACTATTAGCACTCCATTAGCCTTCTCCGGACATATCAAAGTCCATACCTCTCTTCTCGCTCTTTGGCTCAATAATCTCGATCATCTCTTCCCCCAGCGGTCCTTGCCAAAGCCCGGTCCTGTTGAGCAGGATACTATAGGCCCAAGGTATGTGTTTGAATAAATTGTCAAACACACAGTCAAGAAGAATGGTACAACGTTGTACCTTATCAAATGGGAAAGTTGGGGTGATGAAGACAATACTTGGGAACCAGTTGGAAATATTCCAGCTGACGCATTGCAAAAGTATTGGAAAAGTCTCTCTTGGACCAGTAAGCAGCAGAAGAAGCGCAGGTATAGGCCTGGAGCTAAGCGATAGATATAGTGGATATAGCTCAAGGTTTCTTTCGGGTATAAGTATTATTTGATTCATTTTTTTCCTAACTCATGGCCTGTTTTCTAGTGAAGGATTATCTAAGAAGGGAAGGATGTAAGGAATACATGTTTTGTCTTGTTTTTATCTCCTGTTTCCGTCCAGAAATGTTTTCTTATCTTTGTATTTATTCCTGGTTAGGTAATTCCCTTGGTCGGATTAGTATATGGATTACTCATGTGTTAGTTATGTTTTCTTTAGCATGGTTTATCCTTTCTTTCCTCAGCTATTATATGCTTCCAGTACGTCATAGGAATAGTCAGGCACTAACTATTCCTCCTCCTGTTCCAGCTACCTATTCCAGTCAGTAAGCTGATGTCATATTTATCATTTTGTTTCTTTCTACAGTCTCGTTCTATTACATTCTTTGGCATCATCTATGATACTAAACGTATCAATAATGAGCCTTCTTGTATCCATAACGATCTGGAATTGTTATGACTCTTGATGATTGTTTCTCGGATGAGTTCTTCTAAGACTCATTGCCTTAGGATTCAGTTTCTATAAAAGACCTGATTTCCATGGCCTCTAGTTAGGACAGATCTCTTTCAGTACCTTCTAGTCTAGCAACATCAGAATATACAAGCTACACTGGTAATATTCTTGTTCTTGCCTCTTTACCCGTGACCAGACACCTCCCTCCTCTCTCTCTCTAACTACACCTGCGGTTCGCTGCCTTCTAGGACTCCTGTATAGGACTTAGAGACAGTATCAACTGCCTTTACCACGTTAGTAGAGCCGTGCTCCCCTGGGAACACCTCTACTAACTTGGCCTACACTTACATTAGTAGTGAGGGTGATAGTGAAATAGTTATCTATTTAAAGAGTTCAGCCTTCCAATACCTTATATTCTCCTTTGAATTTGGTAGGTGGGGGAGCTTTTCTAGCTACTTGAGGGTTACTAAGTACTCAGTATTAGAAAACCTTTAGCAGGAGCAGGATTTAAATCTATATATATAAGAGCATGTACTAAGATAACATTCAACTACGTTATCCACCCTACTATTTCTGAGGGAGTAGAATAGTATAGTTGAAAACTATACTGATAGCTAGATATTATAATAGACTAGGCTGTTATAGGGTTAAATTATTCAATATCATAGATAGTAATAAGAATTTACTATAATACTATAGCAGCTATAGCAGCCACAGTGATATTAAAATTACTAAATAGAGATATATCTAATATGATGGTAATTTTGTAGTAATATTTGGATAAAAAACATCAAAGATAAGATAAGTGACCTATTATAGAAAATACTCAGTAGAGGTATATCTAAAATGTATTATGGCTTAAGTAAAAGATCTATACTTCTAGTAGAACTAATACTCTAGTACTTATTACTAACTATAAGAGTCTAATCAACTCTATAGATATGAGTATTATATTATCATCAGTATTAATGAGATTGGCTATTAAAGTATATGATCTCTAGTATCGTAGCCTCATATATAAAATCTCTTCTTTATATTTCCATTTTATTCTATTATCTTAACAGCTATATAATATTATTCATTATATTTAAGATCAGCTCATATATCTCAACCTAAATGCAATACATTCGTATTTAGGCTATCTTATCTATATATGTTAGATAGTGAAGTTATTAATTGGGAAGTATATCTCTATTTAGGCAAAGTCTTATGACAAAGGTACTAAGCTGATAAAGGAAGTCTCATCCAGATCTAATAAGTTCTAATTAAATTAAGGCTTCTATATAAACCACTATAATTAGATAGTTAATAAAATCAAGCCCTAAGTAGTATTCTAAGTCTTATATAGCTTTATTCTTATCGAGTTCATAATATACCTGAGTTGTACTATGATAATACTTTAGTTCTTATATTCCTGCTTATATCACCTCCTACCCTAAAAGTATTCTTATAGTTACAGCCTGCCTATAATATTATACTACTTATCTATATACTTCTATAGATATCACCACTTCACAGATATATCTATACTTTGAGAACTTATTAGTTTAGGCTTAGATAAGCAAATGGCTAATAATGACAATAGTATCACTTGTACTTAATAGTAAGCTAATGAATTTATTTATTAAATGAGTACTATATATAGCTCATAGTTATTCTGTCAATTAGAGCTACCAGAATCTATATCTTTAAGTTCACTAGATCCTATTACTTGATTGATAGCACTATTAGTATCACTACCACTTTTTGCCCCCCTCTCTACTACTTCTATAGGTCTCTCAAAGGAGAAAGGACTAATATTCTAATATCGTACCCCAATAGCTGAATCAGTAGCCATAAAGAAACTACTCAAACAACTAGAGGCAGAGAAGGAAGCTGCACTTAAGAAAGTCTAAAGGCTTCAGGGCACTTAGAAGCAAACCTCTGCATTTATCCAAAGAATAGCAGCTGATGTCCAGAATACTACAAACACTGCCACTACAAGCCATTAACAACTATTATAAGATACAAGTATAGCTCTTTAAGAAATATAGAGTTTAATTATTCAAGGACAGCATATTTAGAATGAGGAATTCGGAATAGTTTATAGAAATCTCAAATAGCTTAAATAATAGATAGAGATCTACTACTACTAGTATGATCAATGATTCTATCAGATGGAAGAATGCCTTAATCGACTAGAAGTTTAAGTTAAAGCTCTACAACCTAGACTACCTCCTATAGGCATTGCTCAGAGGTTGGAACAGGCAGTTACTAGCTAAGAAACAGAGGTTTGTTCTCAGAAGTTTCCCCCTATTGGCTTAGTTACTAACACTCTATGGAGTTAAGTCTTGGCTAGTCCCAAATGGTCTTGGTAGTGGTGGATAAGGGGTTAGGGTAGCCTGTTGTTCCGTGGGCAAGTGGCAGTCCAAGTCTTCTAAAGATGCGGTAAACGGGGCCGTCTCATAGCCTAAGGCTCCATAGACGTACAGACTTCAAAAAAAAAAAAAAAAAAAAAACTCCCCCAGAAATAAAGAGTAGTAGTATGATGCCGACAGAATTCCACATCCGCGCAATATCCGCATACCACAATGCCTTCTCAACACAGCGGCACATGGTCGAAATCGTAGTCGGAGCGCGCTTGGTAGCATGGATGGAAGAGAATCAGGAAGAGCTACGAGGGAAGCCAAAAAAAAAATGGCATAAGCTTGTTAAAGAACAGGTATTCTCAATCCACTGTCAAAAGAATCACAGATGAAGCGACAAATATGAATCGCTTTCATGGAAGGAAGCACGAGCAATGCAACAGCGTTCAGCCATGGCTCCCCCCTGTTCACCTCGACTATTGCCCTATGGTTCCGTAATCAACGGCGTAGCATCATGTTATTCAATATAAAAGCATCGTTAACGTAGACATCGCAGACAGACGCTGCGCAAGAAAAAAAGGGAAAAAAAAAACCTCCTTCCATTCCCCCCCCCTCCCCATTAAGCCCCCTACTTGCTCTCCACCTTCCGCAACTCCTCCCTAAAGATCAAACAAAACAAACGTTAGCCTCGGAGTACCTCCCTCTTACTCCCTCTTACCTCTCCATCGAAGCCCTCAGCACTCCCCCCCCAATACTCTCCCAATTGGAGTGATTGAGTGATGTCTACTCACCTTAATTGCGCCGAAAAGTCCTCACTCGTATCATCATCATCCCAGGTCTCCTCCCACAGATTCGCTTTGTCGCCCGCTTTCTCTGTGTCGGTGACTTCCCAGTCTATCAACCCACCACAACTACATGTCAGCCTCTATCCTATGAAACCCATAGTTCTACTCCCGCCTCACTCTCTTCCTTCCTTCCCCATCGACCCATAGATCCACCAGTCCACCCCAGCCACCTGCCACGCCCCCCACTCCAAACAAGAGGAACTCACCTTCAACAGGAAAATCCTCAAACTCGTCATCCTCCTCTAGGGAGAACCCTTGATTAGTCTTCTTCTGCTCCGTTTTTGCCTCCGCCGCAGCAGCGTTGTTGCCTGCCGTGGAGGTGGGTTGTTGTGCTGATGACATTATGAATGTTGCGTGGTATGTGTTTTTAGCAACGGCGGCAAGGATGGATCTAGGAAGTGAAATTGTAAGCCGTTGAAGGAGTGCGTAATTGACTGACTTCTAAGTGTTCGTGAAGTGGCAAGAGCTTGGCAGTGATGGATGGAAGTAAATAAGCAAAATAAAAATAAATAAAAAGGTCGAACTGGGAGTCGAACCCAGGTCACAAGAATGTTCCTTTGGTAAGGTTCAAAATCTTATGTGCTACCGTTACACCATTCAACCGACTGTTGAAGCTAAGTTAAAAGCTTTAACTTATAAACGCATTCAGATTTCAGGTAAATCTCGCAGAGTCGAACCAGCGATAGAATTTGATAATATTTATTCCAAATGAGAAGATCTCTACCAGCAGCGACCATTGGATATAATTCACGGAAGAAATGCTATTTCATAAAAATCAAGATACTTAGGGGCGGATATGCCTAAGTGATTAATTATCTTATTTCTTAAGTTTGACCGACAGAATATTGATAAATTGATCGGGGGAAGAACGTTTATTATTAGAGGAACGCAAATCTCATTGTGACGCTCCTCACCTTCCATCCTGATTTGGTTCAAAATTCAACTGAGCTTCACCATTAGTACTAATCCCAAAACACCTCATCCATGCTAGCTCACCTGATTCCCATTATAAAACCTATTCCCCGTGTTCCTCCCCTCCCTCGACCCCCGACTCCCATCATGTATCGTCCTAATTCTTGTCTCCCCATTCCCTCTACTCGGCCTCGGTGAGTTACTGCCACCCTGTTGGACCTGTGTAACCGTATTGGTTGTATCTGTTGATGCTGGTTGGGCTGGCTGGCCACCAGTAACCACGCCAATAGCACTCGTTACTGCATTATACCCCATATCTACCACCGAGCTTACGCTGGTAGTAAGTGCGCTGACAAGGCGCCATGGGGATGGAATGGCACTAACAGATGGATATGCCGATGCTTGGATGATGTTACTTGGGGTAAGGACGAGGGTGGCAGAGGGAGTAAGGCCAAGGCCTTCCAGGCTGGTGTTTTCCTCGGAGAGGGATAGGTGTTTGTTGGGGAAGGGGGTGAGGAGTTGAGTAAATGTGTAGGGGCGGTCTGTTTCGTCAGGTCGATTCTATGAAAGAAAATCCAATTAGCAATGAAGGTTCTTAACAAAGGATGGTGGGGGAGGAGAGTGAGTGTCAGTACCTGATCAATCCACTTTCTCACTTCCACCCCCAGTTTAACATCCGCTGGAAATTTATGCTTCAACGCACGGCCATCCAACAGCCTAAAACTCAATGCACACTCTTTACTATCCACACTCGTAGCCTTTCTTCCCATCTCCTGAACTCCCTCCCCACTACCACTTTTACCACCCCCTCTTTCTTGTTCTCTGGCCTCCCTAACTTCTTTTTCCCTCGCCACCCTCATAGCTTTATCCGCCTCCAATAACTTCTTCACCCTTTCCCTCTCCACGTCCGTCTCCTGCGCCCGTCTCCGCTGCTCAGCTATATATCCCAGATTACCATTCCTGCTCGCCTGTTCCGCTAGGTGGGCTTCTCTGCGGGCTCGCTCGCGATCCTGGGTGGATTTTGTCGAGGAGGAGGAGGAGAAGGATTCGTTCGAGGTGGCTTTGCCTTTCCCTTTCTTCTCTGCTGTTAATAAAGTAGAGGTATCTGATGTAGGGGGGTCGTAGACATTGGATGAGAGAGAGGATACTGCGGGCGTGGTGGTGATGGTGGGGGTATTAGTTGGCGTGATGGTTGGGGCAATAGTTGGCTGAGGGGATTGAGCTAGGGGTTCTAGGTCCTGCACAAGTGGAGCGGGAGACGTAGTTGAAGCTGGAGCTGTGATTCCATTTATCATCCCCTCTACCGGACCCACAGCCCTCCCCACCCAGTCCCTCACCTCCTCCAACGTCTTCTCCCCATCGGCAACCCCAATACTCTCCACCTGTGCTGTACCACTCCTAACCCCAAATAGCCCACATTAGTTCCCTATCATTCTTTCCTACTTCACTCCCTAACCATCACACTGATTCTATGGGGAAGACACTTACTTTATAACCACCAAACACGGCAACTTCTCCGGCCTCGGCAAAAAAACATAGAGATTCATCGCCTCCTGACTCTCCGCCGCAATCCTGTACAGGATTGTTCTCTGCTTCAAGACCTTCGCCAACTCTTCATCGCCTAGATATTCCTCCTCCCATTCCCTACTGTCCGGCGTAGCGTCACCTCCATCGTCTATGAAGCTCCAACGTCAGTTTTATCTTGTACGCACGTTGAGCTTGTAGCCAGCCTTACCAACAATGAGTGCTGCAAAGTGTAAGCTGCTCTGCATAGAATGAGCAATTGCCTCATGTAGGTTTCCTTGGAAGAAGAGGTTCGAGGACGCCATGGTGTTGGCGAGATTGATGCTTTCGATGTGACTAGAGCTCGATGACGTTTGACTATTATGCTCGTGTCACGTTTGCATGATCCTTGTATTATTATTCTACCGTCTTGATTGGCTGGATCTACGGCTGTTTACATAGTAAACTAGTAAACGTGAATGTACACCTCGGGTCCTCGTGTAAATTGGTCTTGCAAGAATGAAATCTCACAACTCCTACAAAACTACTTGGAGAGCGGTGGGGTTACAGTGCAGGAGAATAATCCACAAACAAGACGAAATAAGGAGTATTGGTAAATCGTGCAACACCGCCCGGTTCACCAATAATTATGCACATACTCCAATACATTATTATACAAAATGCATCGGCCACCAGTACAAACACACCCCACATGAGTACAAAGTATTAAAATAAATAAATAAATAAATAAATAAATAAAATAAAGGCAGACCATCCTATGCTGCAAGAAAGCAATAGACCTCAGGTATATAACGATCAGAGTGTGCAACTTGTGATTGATATAAATGAAATCCAGAATGCCTCCTGAATAGGGCAGGTGCCGGAACACCAATTGCGAGGATTGCTGAATCGGGCTGCCCGAACCAGAAATGGCCGAGGTTTACTACTACTATTGGTGGCAGGTTATGGGGAAACGACAGATATTGCACATTTAGGTCCTCAATATATACAATGGCCTCAGCGGGGTCAAAGGTCTTGGAAAAGGTCCAATTTTCGACAAATGTATAGGCTATATTGATGGATCAATTATTAAACTCTGTAAGAAGCCAAATTACAATTATAAGGCATACTTTTCCATACAAAAAACACTATGGATTCAACTTGCAGGCAATTTGTAATTGGAATGGCAACATCATCTGGGCTAGAGGTTGCAGAACGGCAAGCATGCACGATTCATTAGCATTTAAATCCTCCAAACTATATCAAGAACGCAATTTAGACTTATGGATGATGCCATTGGAGTATTTACTTGCTGATAAAGGATTGCCATGTTATTACTCCAAGGTGATGCGGCACGAACTTCTTCAAACCGGAGATTTAATGATTATCATACAGTTCAACGTGTCAAGATTGAGCACGCATTTAGAGTTTTAAGTTTTAAAGGGACATTGGTATAGCCTGCGAAGCGTGTCAATTTGCATTATTAGTCCAGACAAGATCATGAGAGAGTAACAAAATGGATATCAGCCTGTATTATTTTACATAATATGCTAGCTGACTGGAATGAGGATGAAAAGTGGGTTGATGAAGCAGAGGCAGAAGAGAAGGAAGAGGAGGCACAGGATGTTGTTTTTGGAACGAAAATATGGAAGAATCTAAACAAGCTGGCGCTACTTTGCGTGATCACCCCCGAAATCTTCTTCTGGAGCTTCATTAGGGCCACGGAGGAGGTCAGCCTCAGTGAGCATACCGCGATCGATATTGTCGATACTAGCGATATTGCTGTTGATATTTGAGGTAAATATCGTGGGACTATTGGAGGCTGGATTGCCGGCTGGATTGGAGGGGGGATTGGAGGCTGGATTGGAGGGATTAGAGGCGGGATTGGAGGAGGAATTGGAGGCGGGATTGGAGGCGGTATTGCCGGCGGTATTGCCGGCTGGACTGGGGGCGGGATTTGAGGCGGTATTGCCGGCGGTATTGCCGGCCGGATTGGAGGCGGGATTGGAGGAGGGATTAGAGGCGGGATTGGAGGCGGTATTGGAGGAGGGATTAGAGGCGGTATTGCCGGCTGGATTGGAGGCTGGATTGGAGGCGGTATTGGAGGCGGGATTAGAGGCGGGATTGGAGGCGGCGGATTGGCGGCTGGATTGGAGGCGGGATTGCAGTGCGGGATTGGAGGCGGGATTGGAGGCGGGATTGGAGGCGGGATTGGAGGCGGGATTGGAGGCGGGATTGGAGGCGGGATTGGAGGCGGGATTGGAGGCGGGATTGGAGGCGGGATTGGAGGCGGGATTGGAGGCGGGATTGGAGGCGGGATTGGAGGCGGGATTGGAGGCGGGATTGGAGGCGGGATTGGAGGCGGTATTGGATTGGAGGCGGGATTGGAGGCGGGATTGGAGGCGGGATTGGAGGCGGGATTGGAGGCGGGATTGGAGGCGGGATTGGAGGCGGATTGGATTGGAGGCGGGATTGGAGGCGGGATTGCCGGCTGGATTGGAGGCGGTATTGGATTGGTGGCGGGATTGGTGGCGGGATTGGTGGCGGGATTGGTGGCGGTATAGGAGCTAGATATCTCGCTGGCATCAGGGGAGATCGGTGGAGGCCGTGGACCATTAGCCAGAGCAATAATTTGCATCATAATTTGCCATTGCCTATCTATCATATGCTCTTTTGCTTCTTGCTGTAAACGGCACTCTTCCCGCTCTATTCTGCACTCTTCCCGCTCCATTTGGTGCTCCTCACGAGCCCGTTGTGCCTCCTCTTCTTGCCACTTCATCTCAGCCCAATGCATCCTCTGCCTGCTTTTGCTTTTGGCTCTCTCGAGTGATACTGACGCTTAGCCTTTGCCTTGACTATCTTCCCAACCTTCGACCGTGAACCTCTAGATGAAGACTCAGATGATACTGAGCTCACTAGGGGGGCGGACTTGGTGGAGGTGGACTCGGTGGAGGTAGACTTCGTGCAGATTGGCTTGCTGGGGGTGGGCTCGTTGGAGGTTGGCTTGATGCTCTGGGTTCAGCGCATGATCGGATTTCCAAACTGCCGCTGAAGCTTGCATTAGGATGTTCTCCCCAAACACTGTCTAATCGCCAGAAGAAAGGACATTTCTTCTCAAGCACAGCGTCAATAGACTGCTCATCCTCTTCTGGATGCAACTCCCATCCTGACTGATCTATCATTGCCCGAGCCTTTTTCCATTGTCCTTTCATATTCCCTATTTTCTGTTTTATTCGAACTGCCATGATCTGATCATTACTTTCAAAAGAGCTCATCTATCACTTGCTTGTACTCGAGCGCATGCTTGCCTTTCATGGTTTCAAGATTGCCCTCCATCCAGTTAATTAGATCTTTCGTTTTCTTCTTTTTCCCATCTATATAATGGGGGATGCGAATGAAGATGCGGTTACTTGCGACATCCTTGGATAGAGGTTGCGATGCGATGCGGTGCAGTGGAAGAAAGTTTCCAGACTCAGTATCCAGAACTCTCCAACACCAATAACGAAATCTGAAGGCTGGAATGCTCTTTGGTGATCTTGGCTCCCAATGCTTGGCAGAGTTGATGCCGACATCCCGGAATGCCTTGCAAATCATCCCTACTTGTAGTTATTAAGGAAGGTTGTTTTCTTTTCTTGCTTTGCAACATACTGGTGGATAAAAGAGAAATCACCTAAATACTCCTTCCTTAAATGGTTTATTTACAGCGGTTGAATTAGGCTTAGGTAGGTCCAGGTCGCTGTTTGCTCGTAGAGTACCTACTTAACTTATGTAGGTAGCTGGAATCAACTTTCGAGTATGTAACATGTATGTACCAGGTAGGTGCACTAGGATATTTGGCATCAGATACTGATATAGGCTGCAAAACTCATCTGTGTCCTGGTGGTGCCCCCCAAACATAATATACAAATAGGCTTAAGCATAAAACTAAATGGAACGAACTTCATTGTTGGTATCTGAGTTAGTTTGCTACATTAGCTAGCGAATACACGAGATCCCTGACAGCGTTGCACCGCATAGCCTCGTAAACGAATGCTTCCGATATTATACTATAAACATTGAAAGTCTACAAAAACCTCATAACTATGTACCCCTCTCTAGATATGGCCCCCTCACAAATCAAAATCTTCGTACGTCATCTAGAGTTCTTTAGACCTTAGTATAGTAGAGGTTTAGTAACTTACTTTCTAGTTTATGGCAATAAAAGGCTGTTTGGACAGTCGAGTAAATGGGTATTGGCTTCGATAGAGAAGAGAGAAATTATCTAAGGGGCTTATGACTTGATATATATATCCTGACTTTTCCTCCTAATGCATATAACATAAACAATATCTGGTCCCAGTTATCCATCCACCACCATCACCATCATTGTTCCTCCCCCCCGCTTTAACCATGTCCCGAACTGCATACCACACATACCAATGCTGCGTGATTACCGTATTCCAGCAGTCCCACCTGCAGTGATCTCATAGATTTGAAGCACAGCTTACCTTATGTAAGAGTCCAGCATTTATTATGCAATCACTGGAATTGGTAACTATGCCAACAGCCCATGTTATTCAGAGTAGATGGTTATACCTAATTGAAGAGTTGGCCAAGTGACTTATTTTCTCCCCATCCTACATCACTTAGTCTAAACCATTAGGCACCAATAGGTGACGAAAACTAAGAGCTTGGGGCGTCTCGCCCAGAAAATATTTTCATTAACGAGTATGTGCCCTCATAAGGCTACAATCATGCTAACTTATGAGAAGTGCGGCTCATGCACACCCCTGGGAACATATTTCAATTGTCCGAGTTGATTGGAGGAAAGCGGGTCAAGTGGTTTATTTCCCAGGTATCCCGTTAGCATCTACAATACAGTTCAGGTGGCCAAGAGCTACGTCGACCTTTAGTTGTGCTCTGTAATTTGCGGTTTAATGTATTGTTGCAGTGCTGGATTGAGAGAGTAGGTTCTATCTCTTGCGATCTGCATGCGAGCGAAAGGTAAATGAGCAGAACGGGATGTAGGTATCCCGGCCCCTTCTAGCTTCGAAGGGCCCAAAACAATAATTTAATGTATTGAATGATTTTTAGCAGGCAAACCCGTTTTCTTATTGCCTCAGAAACACGTTCTCCCTCATAACCAAATGTGATTGGAGCGAAACCAAGCAGGGCCTTCAAATATATCATGACCTCCTCCTCAAACCTAGCCTTAAGCTCCTCCTCTGCACTCTTAGTGGCTATTAACTCCCTTCATATCACTGTTCCCTTCAGCAATCAATCGAGTAACAAGAGTATCGACCATACGATGTATTAATGGCCATTCAAGCCCACACTCCTTCATCGAACACCAGTAGTATTTCTTATCCTCTGCATTGTACGTGATAATTTCCCATTCGCTTAACAGCACATGGAGCTGTTCTGTCAGCTTTCCGTAAAATCCAGGCATCATTGTTGTTGTTTTGGTGCTCTAGAGATATCCGGAATCATAATAGCTACTTTAGATTTGGAGTTCGGCCACTCGATTTGCTCTAGGTCTTCGGAATCATAAGTTGTGAAGACCTTAAGACGCGACTTGGAGCATGTTACAATACGGTTGTTCGGCACAGCAGGTACTTACATACAAATGCTCTGGAAGATGTAGATCTCACGCTAGACCTGCAAAACTAAAGCACCACACCCTTTGCCAAGATTTACAAGATTTCTTCCAAATTGAGCTTGCACAACCACTCTCTCTTACCACCACTCTCCCACCATGGGCAACGATTTTGAGGACGATTTTGATGACACTGAGGTCCTCGCTACAGTATCTGCCTCCGACAGTCCGCAAGCTACCATAACCGCTGATGCCTCTAAGGGCAAGCGGAAACGAGAAGCTTACAAGGCAAAGAAGGCTAAGAGGAGGAAGAGGGCCATAGAGGATAATGACGAGGCGCATCTGATATTTGAGGAGGGGAAGGGAGGAGTCAATACAGCAATTGCAAAGTTAGATCCACAGCTTATTGCAGATTATGTTGGTCAGAAGGTGAAGCGATTTGAGAAGGAGCTGAGTGCGGTAGAACTAGAGGACAGGTACATTCCTGGTGAGTGTAGACAGCCTCCTACCCTTCAAATTGTTCAATTGGCGATAAAACTTTCGAAGTAGTAGCAGTAGTTAACAATGCCTCTGGGTTCTAGCAAGTGCATTCCTGGATATGACTAGCTGGGAAAAGGACCGCAATCTCGAAAATCTCTCCGAATTCATGGAAACCTTCTCTCGGTATAAAGGGCGAGGTGCATCTCTCAAGAAGGCTTCACCAATCACCGGAACTCCCCATACTCTCATAATTACCGCTGCAGCCATCCGATCTGCAGACATTACTCGTGCTGTAAGGAAGTTTCAGTCTAAGGAGAATGCGGTGGCGAAGCTGTTTGCGAAACATATCAAGCTGAAGGATTCAATAGAATATTGCCAGAAGACCAGGATTGGGATTGGTGTGGGGACACCTGGGAGATTGCTGGCCTTGATAAAAGAGGGTATGGATCTGAGTCTACAATAAGTGACAGCTTGTGGATTGAGTGCTAATCTATTTAGCCGGTTATAGATGCGCTGAAGCTTGATGACCTGAAGAGGATAATAATAGACGCTAGTCAAATTGATGAGAAGAAGAGGGGGATATTTGATATCAAGGAGACACAAAAAGATGTCATGGATTTACTTTGCAGTGGGGAGCTCAGAACGAGACTATTGGACGCGAGTACTAGTATAATCCTCTATTAGGTTGATGATGCTTGAGTCTGCATCTTACCTTCTCTTTTTCTTCTTTGGTACCATATTAGATAAGTTCGTGTAAAGTAAATAAGTATACCATAATCGATCCAGCTCAGATGGGGACCATGTTGAAACCTCTAAGCTTCATTGCTAGAGGGTCCTGAATATATGTATCTCATCCTGGTTCGAATCATACAAGTTCAATTGCAACTATATTTCTCTTTGAAATCGGCATAAGAACAGGTTTCGAGATATACACTTATAGTAAGTAACCAAGCTAGATGTCACGTGGCGTACCATATTTGGAAATCTTCCATCAAATGAAACTACCCTACACCTAGGTTCAAGAGCCTTCTCTCCAGTGTACACGAACTCATCTCCTCCCCCTCCACGCAAAGACTTGTCCCCCACTCTCACTTTAATCTACAGTAGTATAATCTGCTTAGTTTTGACTCATACATACCCTCTTAGTCTCTTAAGTCCTATATATCTACTCTTGTTCAGATATTCCACTTGGGGTTTTGCTCTACATCAACACCTTCATCTGGTCTTCCCCATTGACTAGCCCAAGAAATGCAATTCTTCAAAGCCTTCAACTGGTTCTGCCTTTTCGGAGCCTCTGTGCTCGTACAATCCTCTGAGGGTATCACTACTGATGTTTCTGTCCTGCCAACTGCAACTATGACTGCCATTACGGCCAAACCTATATTCACTGGTGATAAACGAGGCATTTTCTACAAGTGGACTAGATCTACTCAGGTTCAGGCAGCTACTAGCATGAAGTCGAAATACAGGAGACCTACATCTTCGTACGAGCCTACTGTCACACTCAATGGAAAGCATACGAAGACTATAGAGCCCCGTAGATCTACTAAGCTACCAAAATACAGAAAGACCATTGCAGATCAAGCAACCACTCGTACACATCCGATCAAGCCATTTCATACACTTCTCTCGATTCGGAATGTGGATGCTTCAAATCTCCCTGGTATGTTTTTATCTGTTTCCGTAATTTTATTAGCTGTTTGCTAATATTCCTCTAGACTGCGTTCAAGCTTGCGCTGAGAATGCATCGGCCTTCACTAATTGCGTTGAAGAGAGCAAGGATTGCATTTGCGTGGACAATCAATTTCAGAAGGTAAACATTGCCTGAATATCCCATTCATGGGCATGAGTATTTAAAAGGTGTTGAGCAGATCCTCTACCACTGCTTGAAGTCCATCTGTGAGCCTGAGAAGTTATCCTACGCTGTGCAGGTTGCCATCGAGGAGTGCTCTCCCTATCTTCCAATAGAAAAGGAAGGTGAAGCCGTTATGTCCCATGACATAAAGGTCCACCAGCAAGGGGAACTCCATCAATTGTTTGCGAGGAACATCTCAGGATCGGGAGTTGCCTCTGGAGCACGGCCCAGCGGACCTACTGCTTTGGCTTTTCCCAAAAAGGTTGTTGAAGGTTATAATGTGGAGGTAGTTGTTTCTACCATTGTGACAGAATACGTGGGCGAAGCATCGCACTCCCGTGCTACTGCGGGATTGGAGGGGAAGGCCTCTGAGGGCAAGAATACCCATGGTCACAGAGTAAGTAAGCTGGCTGCCTTGATTGAGTAAGATGTTACTAACATGACTGTAGCGCCTTCGCAGGAACAAACACCACCACATCTAGGTATACATGATACATCTTGGAACTTATAGCCATCTAAAGTTCATCAATATGTCCGAATCTCCTTTTTTCTGCTTTCTCTTCTTGATTCGTAATGTCTAGTGTATATTAGGTATTTGCTTTTCATTGTATTAATTTTCTGCTCTTTTGTCAAGGATCTCAGCAAAATGTCAAGAGAAATACAAGAGGCCCTCCACATATCGCTTTCTATTTATGCTGTCCACATTCAAAGCTAGTCTAATATAGCGGGAGTCTGTAGCCTAGGAAGAGGCAGGATAATTGGTATGGGCCAAATGAATTGCTACTGCCTTATCGCTTACCCTGAATAGTGGCTTGGGGCAAGAGAGCTTAGCATCACTACACCAATTCACACTTAAGATCCATTCTTTTCAGAGCGTTTTGCAGGATCTATATCTGCACCGCTTTAGACTAAGCAACTGTGCAATTTAATTATATTTCTGTGGAGTGCCAACCAGACTACCTTGTACTCCATATAGAGCAAAGGTAAAGAAAAGGAAGAGGAATAAACTGCGCGTTGTTGGAGAGTACGCCCTTATTTTTATCGGAAAGCAGAAGCAGTGCATATACATTTTTTTTTCTATGCGCCTTATTTCATTTCTGTCAACTTTATCTGCCTCAGTGGTCAGTGAACCATGCTTCTCGTTCAAAATCTTATTATCGATACATCCATTCGACATACTCTGTAGTTGGTGGGTAATTCCAAACACGACATAGGTTAAATATCTGATGAAGGTATGAAACATATTAATTTGGTAGCCATTTTGATTTTTGTTGCCATCCAAGCTACCCACCATACTGTCATGCTCCGCCTGCGCCTGCCCCGGCAACCGTACAAGAAACTGAAGCCACCTGTCTGTGCTAGTCTTACTCCCTATATTGAATGTGTGATGATAGCTTTGATATGAGGAAAAAGATAATCCTTCAGAATTCGTTATTGCCTGTGCATCAGTGAGCAAAGAGGTAGCATACCATCACAAATAAATAGTCCGTAGAGGCGTGTTGCCCATAAGCTTTTTAAATAGGAAAGGGAGAAAAGGTCGAGCACTACGCGATTGTTTTCAAACAAGTTGAGAAGTTTTTTTTTTTTTTGGAACCCCGCCCCAAGCGTGTTCTCCAAGGCCTCAATCATTGATGCCCACGGTTTGTGCATCACCCAGGATTATAACTGTTGTGTCGGAAATCCCCATGTCTGGGTATGTAGTTTTAATTTAATTTTGATCTGTCGCCATTAATTCAGGGTAAATGATAAAGTACAGGCAAACTGAGACCGTATTGGCCTGATATGGCAACGATCCCTAGGAATATTAGAGCACCAAATACGTAGAAGAAAAAAGGAAAAAAAATATCACGCCAGGAATTGAACCTAAGACCAGTGCACGAGAATCATGAAACACATCCATGAGATCAAGCCTCCGTTCCTCTTCTAAAGTGAGCCGCAGTATCTTTTAGCTTGGCAATACTCGAAACCCGAGTAAAGGGAACGGGATTCATGAATGCCCGATCTTCCAATCGCTTTATTCGAGATGGTTAAACCGGCCTGCCTTTCCTTTGGTCCTAACTCAACGATCACCTTAGACAGGGTAAGGCCTTGTGCTTTGTGAATTGTTAAAAAAGGGACCAATGGGGATGACTCAGGGTTACGCTGACTATCCTGAATAGTTATCTTACTCCACCAAATTTCATGCCGGAAGCCCGTTTGGACATTCCGCTATGAGTCGCAAATCCTTATATCTCCTACTTCCCGAACCCTTTGATCCCAATTCTGGCCTCCTCACAAACTGTAGACTCCCCCAATTGAAGATCTGCTATAGATTTGGCGAAATCCTCCAAAGTTCTCGCATACGAAGCGAATTCTCATTCCCGGTAGGGATGGAGAGGGGGAGGAGAAGAAGCATGGTGAGGAGAAGAGTAATGATAGGTAGGAGGAGAAGGATGAGAACGCAGGAGAGATTCAAAACTTGAGGAAGTTTGCTGTGGCTGCAGGAAGGAGTTACTGGAGTTACTGATCTTGATCTTCATATATTCCTTTCTGTTCGTCTTAGTGACACATGAGCAAGTATCATCCTCAGCTCTCAAGCTCTGCTCTCTCAAAGTCTCCTCTTTCTTCCGCTGCAAAGTGGTTAGTTGGACCAATATACTACAATTTTTATAAGGAGTCCTTACTGTCATCTTCATAATTCTCTTGCTCCTCCTACACGGACTGCATGTCTTCATACGTAACCCATTCTGAGTTAGTGTCCAGAGAGCTGGGTCGTATTTACAATAACAATGGGCACAGCAAATATTGGATCTGTCGAATACAGGAGGGGTGAAGATTTGATTGTTAGCGAGACGAGTTGTAATGACTTCAATTAAGCAAGTTGCATAGTCAACGTACAGAACAGAAAGGTCACATGCATCAGGTCACGCGATCAGACCTTTCTTGGCAATGCCAAGGAATTCGAGTCTACCTATATAGACGTTTACATGCCCCTAGTCTGGTTGCAATGACTCCTCCGTAAGAGAATCTCACTGAACAATCATTTGAAAATTCTACTTGCCTGTGAGGTGTTGTCAAAATAGCGAAAGTGCTGAAACGGCTAAGAATGCCGGGCTACATTGAGAGCCGTGATTGTAGTTTTATTGTTTTGTGGGCGATGGCTGTACTTAAAGACCCGTTGTTCTTGGCGTGAACGCTGCCCTACAGCTACAAGTGAACATATGGATCACATATGGTACCATATGAATTCCATGATCTTTAAACCCCCATTAGCCCCGGACAGAAAGGCTCTCATGAACATCTAGCTAACACCCTGGTTTTTTTTTGTGAAGTAAACTATAACCCCCAGTCTATGAATTGGAGCAAGAAATCTATAATGCCTTATTCCTCACCACCATCTTGTCTTTGATTCTACTCTAGCTACCAGGGCCCGCGACTCTGCCCGCAACTCTGCCATCTCTGCCCGCGACTCTGCCCGCGACTCTGCCAACTCTGCCCGCATCTTTGCCAACCCTGCCCGCATCTCTGCAAGAATAAGTACCTGCGAGTTTGCAATTGTATCCTTTATATAATCCTTCATATCCTTCTCTCGAGCTGTATCATAGTGATACACCTTAAATACAGCCTAGTGATGGATACCGATGTCAGTAGCCGCACAAGAAGTGTCAAGAACAGATTATAAGAGACATACTTACTGTACCAATTCCTAAAAGAACTGTTCCAACACCGAAGCCAAGCACTGTGAGTACGCTCGTTTAGTTTGAGAGCAAGAGCGACGTCCTAAATTCTCTGTTAGTACATGGGTACAAACTTGAAGTATAAATCTGTACACTCTCAATCTTAAAAATTTTATCAGACTTCAGGCCAAGTAACTCATCTGATGATTTGCCAACCTTTGTCCAAACAGGACTTTCGGTAATGTTTCGGTTCTGAAGCATTTGAATCAGTACAAGTAACTTGACGATAATTGACTATGCTTTGCACCAACTTACTCTAGGAGCCGTAAACATACGGGCTCCCATCATTCGCCCCCCCCATGGCCGAACCGTAATGCAAACCAGTAAACAAACGGCTCAACAACGACATTCCGAATGTGTTGGACTATGGTAGAGCTGTAGGAGTACGGTAGAGCTGATTGTCGATAACTCTCTTGCGTTCTTACCTAACCTGTAACGCCAAGTTAACTGACTTCGGCACAGCCACTTATTTAGACTGTGCATAGAACACGCAATAGGTCACGTATCTGGAGAAAAGATGCGGATGAATTTTGTAGTATCATGGGCTCTTCTTTTCGTGTGGTTGTGTCTTCTGTGAAGCAAAGCTACTCCATGTACAGTAATTTACCCTGCATTTTAGACCTAATGTACATGTAGGTAGTCTGGTTGCACTAATGTATGTATCTACCTCAAGTCTCGTGCCCGCGACAGGAGCTGTTATAAGCGCATAGGCGCCTACAGTCTCCTAGGGCTGCCAAGATTTGCAACCTTGCATTTCAATTTGTTATGAACCACATTCCCCATCCCCCCCCTCAGCGCACAAATGTCCGACCGCCCCACAAAACCCCCCCGAACCGGCTCAGGCCCCGGCCCCGGCCACCGCAAACCCACCACCGGCTTCTCCCGCATCCAGAAATACACCAACCTGACTCTCCCCGACGGGACCCACCGTCGCAAACGTACTTCCCCCCCTTTCCCCCCTCCTCCTCCTCCTCCTCCTCCCCCTCCTCCCGATCTTCCCCCCCAAATTAAACCCCACTGTTAATGCCCCCCAACAGTCGAAAAAATCAAGGCCAACCTAATCCACAAAGCCAAGGTCGTCAAGACCTTCCGGAAAGTAAAGTCCCAAAATGCAGAAGAACTGGATGCCGGAAAACGTCGATTCGAGGAACTTGCGCGGTTAGCGGAGGAGGAAGAGGCGGAGAGGAGGAGGAAGAGGAGGAGGAAAAGCAGCGGGACACCAGATGCTCATGGGGAAGAAGAAGCTGTTGAAGAGTGGAATGGGATTCGTGACGATGCTGGGAAGAAGTGCGAAGGGGCAGAGATGCATCCCGATCGAATAGCCCGCAAAAAGGAAGAAGATGAGATTGAAGAGAGAGAGGAGGAGAAGAGGAAAGATCGACCTAGGGGAGAGAGAGGAGGAGGAGGAGGAGGAGGAGGAGGAGGAGGAAGAGGAAGGGACCGTAAGCATCACCGCCCTAGCCGATTTAACAAGGAATTGTCCGAAGCGGCACTGGTCGCGGCAGAGCGGGAGGCGCACAAGAAAATGCTGGAGCAGCGGGAGGCAGAGAGGCAGCGGAGAGAGCAGGAGAGGGAGAGGTGGAATAAAGCTGTTAATGCAAAGACCAGGACAGGGCAAGTCAAGCTAGGGAAGCAGAGCGGGTTATTACTGGAAAAAATCAAGAGGCAGATAGGGGATCGTCGATGAAATTTTGGGAAAAAGGGGATTACCCTGAGGCTCACGGAATGTCTAATTTTAATCCATTTTCCCCTTTTTTAAGCTTGTATTATATCACAAATCATCACGAATCACAAAAAGAAAACGTAATGATATTCTTCTCTACAAATAAATATCACCCCAAATCTCTCCCCAACCTCAGAGACCTTCCTATCGCCCAAACAACCCCCCCAAGAACCCCACCTTCTTCGTCTGCGCCCGTTCCTCCTTCTTTTTCTGCACCTCCACCTTCTTCTCCTCCCCCTTAACCGGATACCCCACGAAATTCCACGCGATATCAAAGAACACCGGCTTGACAGGCACTGGCTCAACCCCATTATTCACCGGTACCAAATTCTCAAAAACAATCTTTTCATTATAAGTCCCTAGGGTATCAATGAGCGGGGCATGGATCGCCGGGGAGTCTCTCTGCGTCTTTTGGATGTAGTCCTGGAGTTGGATGAGGGCGATGTACCGCGTGACGAGGGCTTGTAGGTGGGATTTCAGGGACTGGGCGTCGGTAGTGGAAATGTCGAGTTTGGTGGTGGAGGAGGAAGAGGGGAGACGAGGCAGGGAGGTGGTAATATGGGTTAAGGCACGGTGATAGAGGGCGAGTGTGTTGCGAGTGTTCGTAGCGAGGTGGGAGGGGGCGATGGCAGAGCATCTAGGAGCAAGTTAACATTACTATGAAGTTCTAGGGTAATCAGAGTGATAGGGTTGTGAATAGGTACCTAAGAGCAGCAAAGAGGCCACGCTTTGCTTCTATTTCTTGGAAGAAATCCTCATCTGCAGCTACACCAGGCAGTTCTACTATTTGATCCAGACTCTATAGTGACCAAGTATTAATCATAATCCCAGCCCATCAGATAGGTTACTGCCCAAGTGACTCCTTACCTGTAATATAGCATCATACAACACCACCAACTCCTTCACCTTTCCCCCCTGTACCTCCTCCGCCTCCCTCAGCCCCTTCTCAATCTCCTCCGCCATAATCCTATTCCTACCCACCCTCCAGCCGATCAACCCATAGTTCACATATGTGTAAATCAATTGCAAATTTTGCAACCTCGGATCTGCACCACTAACTCCCTCTCCATGAGCCTTGTCAATCGCCTTTTTCGTCTCATCCACACACTCCTGCCACGCCGCCAAAACCCCATCGAAATCCTCCGCTGTCCTCTTCCCCCCAGAACCTGAGCCAGCCTTCTTCCCATCCAACACCCGCCCCAGCTCCTCCTCAGCCTTCTTTGCCACGCCCAAAGCAACCGCAATATCCGCCTCCTCAACTGGAGCCCTCCTTCCCCTCCAATCAACCTCAGTAACCAGCAAAGCCTGCTCCACTCCCTCCATCGCCTCCCCTGTAGCAGCCTCCCCAAACACCCCAGAGTGCACCCTCTTCAATCCCTCAACCAATTCCTTCTCAGCCTCCTTCGGGAAAAACTGCCTCGCCAGCACCCCAATATCCACCGTCCTTGAAATCCCATTCTGATAAGCTGAATACCTGATGCTCGGCTCCACGGTACTCGTCAAGAATTCTTTATACACCTCCCCATTTTTTCCACCAGAAACCAACAACGCATCATAACACACCCTACTAACTGCGAACTCTCTCAACGCATCATCCCAATGCCCTTTCTCGAATGCCAGTGCTCCCAAGAGGGATGTTGCGTATGCTGCTGCCTCAATGATATCCACATCGCTAGCGTTGGACCCGGGGGTGGAGTATAGTTGTCGAATCTGTTTTGCGTAGGATGCCGCTTTCGCGAGTCGGGATCGTATATGGCCCCTTAACTCCGGTGAGACCGTATCTGGACTGTCGGCAGTAAAGGACTTCATGTGCATTGCGTGAGCCCATGCCCGTTCGCTAGGGTAGATGAGGAGACGAGTATATCTACAACTCCCCGATTGTTGAACGTTAGTCCCAAACCTGCTCACATCCAAGGGCTCTAAGGGTAGGAGCGACGCACAAAGGATCCTTCATAACATCCTCTGCCGTCACCGGCGCCGGTTTCTGGTCCTTCTTCCTCAGATCATTGACTCGTCCAAGTTTCTTGCGCAGCTTGGCGAGCCGTCGAGAACACATTTGCCGGTATGCATTGTAGTCTCCGAGGAGCAAAGCTTGCTGCCGGAGGGAGGAGATGAAGCTGATTGTATCCATTGCGAATTAATGGTGTGGTTTATATGGACACGCGGGTAGTGGGGTGAGAAGGTGTGGTGCAGGTCGAATGAGGTTCAGGGCTGTCTCAACACGGTGACCACCAAATCTTAATTGTTGTTTTACTCTAGATACAGAGCTACATGAAGAAAAGGAAGAAAAGGGAAGAAAATATCCAGAACTTCTCAAACAAATGGTCTCTAAGCTACGAGCTACATAAATACAAAACCAAAGGATAGGACCGTACTTTTATCAGTGCAGCATCACCACCATTATGACCATTGTAATACTACTGGCTCATGTGCAATTACGGGTTATGTTGCAAACAGCCAAGAGCAAGGGGCGTCCATAACGCAATACTATAACACAATGCTATCCTTCATACGTGTTGGTCTTGCCTGGAGATTGGCCTCCTGGCTGCAGGAGTAGCTGCTGGGTTTCTACGAAGCAGAGAAGAACTATACAGCCAGAGAATTATGAGATAAGAACTTCCTATACACGGCCACACATGCTGAGTCCGGAATAATCCTTGATAAAATAAAATAAAAAAAGAGAATAAGGCAATTGAGGCCTTTGCATTATTGCTTTGAAGTCTCAGAATATTTATATCACGTTTTATGGTGGAGTTGAAGTGTACAGTACAGTTGTACGTATAGAGAGGTATGGCCAAGTACCGGTAGAAACCACAGCGATGCATACTATGTACTTATTATATATAAATATATTATATATATGTAGGTACTAGTCTGGTTATGTAGGTACAGAGTCTGCCCCTCCAGCGAGTTGATCCACGTAACATTTATAATAAAAGTGCCAAGAAGATAGCCTTGGCGGACTACAGAGTACATAGGTATCGTACCTAGGTCCTGGTGGAGCAGAGTAGGTCGTGCATTGCTATTGCTGCCATGCGGGGGAGAAACGCAGCCCTAATTCATGTGTGTCGGGATTTGCAACTGCTTGCACGTTTTACGTACTGGATGATCTGCAGTCTGGTTGGGGTATCTGGGGTTGGGATCCGCTGAGGATGAACGGCCTCCAAGTTTCAGTCAAATAATACAAGAGAGAGTAGGTAGGTCCAGTAGGTAAGTAGGTCCAGTAGGTAGGTCCAGTAGGTAGGTAGGTATTATTCAGCTTTCCGAAGTTGCTGTGTAACAATCTGGACCACATGGCTGCTGTCCTGTTCGCCGGGCCGCGGATTGGCCTAGGCACTCGGTCTCGTTGGCCGTCAGGTTTGGGGGGAGGGGGGAAGGGGGAAAGCTGCTTGCTCCTAGAACGAAGTGTCTTGCCAGTCATTATCATCATCATTACGCCCACCCCACTGGATATCACAAGAGTGTAAAGTACTTGTACAAATACTTACTACTCCATCTACCTACTCTACTTGAACAGGCTTTATCAACTGCTATGTAACTGCACCGCGGTAACTGCCCTTTGTGACGTTGTGACGTTCTCTTGCCTGCTTCCCGGGAAAAGTAAGAGTAATCTTGAGACTTCAAACATAAACGTACAGTACCGGTACAGCCAGTGCAGACAGCCAGTACAGCCAGTTGCCTAAGTACTTATGCATGCGAGCACTTATCTATCTGCGGTGGGCTGGGAATTCTCGAGGCTGCGTATAACTAACTAACTAACTAACTATAACTGAAATAATCACAAAGTAAGCATCGACGGTAGCCTTGGCCTGGGGCCCTGCGACGTAGGAGAAAGAAGTACAAGTAACTACAGTACATACAATGAAATGATTAATTGGAGGCCCCCCCATATTTGCTCTATACCAGCCAAATTCGTCTTCTGCCTTCGACTCTGTCGTTGTTTCGATCGTAGTGTCGGTAGCTCGAGGAATTTCGCTTACAAGTCAACAAACCGAAGCTTCTCAAACCCAACACCCGAGTGTCAACATTTTCTCTCGAAGGGTACCTGTTCTGCTCAAGCTATCGCACGCCTGCCGATCACCAAAAGTTGTTTCACCCCAGCAGCTCAGTACCACCACCCCCGGCATCGATGGCCGCAATTCAGAACCAACATGGAACGGCCACTCGGCGAGGCAGTCAGGTACAACATCATAATAATATTCAACTTAACATCCCCACTCGAGCCACCAGTCGTCCACGTGCACCATCGTTAACTTCACGGCCTCAGGATTCAGGAGTTCGGAAGCCTTCAGTCGCCCACGGAGGTGGAGGCGATGTCGTCTACATAGACCTGACCGCACCCTCAATACCGCAGACCGCGCAAGCACCCATCATTGGTTCCATGGCGACAATACGAGACGATGACCCTAGGGCTCGAGAGTTGGGTGGGGATGGAGGTACTGGCATTGCGGGTGCTCAAGGTCCGCTTGATCCTCCACCTCCGGCAAGAGCCACAGTACTGAATTCGCGCCATAAAAGGCGCCTGGGTTTCGCGGGCCAAGCACATGATGCTTCTACAGCCGCCCCGCTCATGTCATTCGTTTCGCCATCTACTATTCAACCCGCGAGTAGAGGCCCTGCAACACCCACAGTCTCTAGAGGCCCTATAGGTTCCCGACAGAGGCAGTTCAAACCGCAAACATCAAAGCCAGCCATGGTTATGTCAGCTTCAAAGAGAGATACTCGCCCAAAGCCATATGTATTGGAGACTCCGTCAATGGCGCCAATATACCCTAGTAAAAGTAGGAGACATTATTATCTGCTTGTGGAGTTGATGTGCTAACGGGGGGTTCGACTAGAACACTCGGACTTTTTCCCATGGAAAGGAAATCACCCTGAGGATCAAGTTACAGAGGCACAGGCGAGAAATGGTCAATATGATAAGTCCTCGCTTGGTCCGAGTAAAGTGACAGTATGTAATATCTGCCAAAGTGGAGTGATTTTATGGGATTGTGCTTACTTTATCCTCAGAATGAGCATCAGTATGCACGCAATCAAGTGTGGCCAACATTAAAACAAAAGACCGGCATCCGACATTTATCCGATCTTTTTCTAGAGGTCCTCGCAAAACGTCAAAACTACAACCGCATCACAGCTCCCTCCACCTTCAAACCTCCTCCCAGGGTGACTCTTTCAGATGCAAAGCGGGAGGCGTGGCTGCGTGATCTTGCTAACCCTGCTGTCTCGCTCCGGAGATTGTCTCGAACGATACCCCATGGGGTCCGGGGCAGAATGTTATTAGATCAATGCTCAAGCAAAAATATTCCCCCTACACGAGCCATTTGGTTCGTTCGGTGTGTTGGTGCAAATGAACTGCGAGGATTGAAGCGGAAAGGGGCCAGCTCAGTAGCATTTGGTAATGAAGCTAAATGGATAAAAGAGTGGACAGGCCAGGTGATACAGTTTATCGAAAAGGCCACTGCAGAATGCGGTACCACTGTGGACACAGCATGGAAGAAGAAGATGGTGTATGCCATTCGACTATCTGCACAACTCTACTCCGAGCACTTATTGGACCGAACAGCCTTCCTTCACTGGTATATTTCGTTATTAGAAAGACCGAACTTGGACCTTTTACCGTTGTCCCTTTTCATTTCAAGCATATATTGGAAAGATCTATTACGGGTGCGGCGGACTGGTCATCGCTTTGCTGAGGCACTCTTAGGCAAGGCATACATTGTATGTAAAAACCATCATATTCTTCCCCTGATTTTCCTAGGTTAATGTGGAAAGTTAGATCCTCCAATCCGAAGATAGGGATATCTATCTGCCCTTGTTACGGCGCCTTTCGGTTTTCATAACAGTAAGTATTTGGTCAATCAATATACAGTCCATACTCGCAGTGACTAACCCTAGAACTAGGAGATTCTCATTTCCCATCGCGAATCCCTAATAATACCTAATACCTGGAGTCTCTACAGAAAAACATTGGAATTTTGCGTTGACAGGAGAAATTCTAATATCGAAGCATGTCTACAGAACATCATACACCGAAATAATGCCCTATCCCTTACAGCAAAGGCGAAGTCCGATACAGTCTTACCTCCCCAGAGGCTAGTGATTGACATTCTAGATTCCGCGTCATTACCATTTGACCTTGACAAAATAGTTAAAGATTGCATCAGCGTCATGCCTGATCACAGTAATTTCATAGAATGTCTTTGTGAATGGTCTGTTACTTCTCTTAGAGTAGGCCTCTACCGAGTCTACCTTGCAGCCGCAATACTGAGGCAAGAGGCAAAAGGTGGGGTGCCTTTACAGGAACCAATCATGACGTTCCTTGAGCGTTTTTCTTCGGTCCCCGGGAGCAAGACAAATGTATATCTGCTACTTTCTGAGCTTGTCAGGGCGGGTAAATTTTCGCTACCCAACTATATGAGGTGGCTTATTGCGAGAGGGGTCCTTCGGGCCTTTACGAGTATGGAGAAAGATCACCCTTGTCACGCTCGCCTACTTGCGGAACTTCCATTTGCTGGGGCATCTCATCATGCAAGAAACCTGAGGAACTCACTGCTGAATGGAGCTGGCTTTTCGACTGTTGCTGAGACTCAGTATCTAGACAGCGCAAAGCAATTGGTTGCTTCACGACTGGGTGGATTATTGTCCGAGTATCCTCCTCCTGGCCTCACGTCAAGATTCACTGCTGAGGAACTGAAGTATCTCCATGGTCTCAGTCGAAGCCAAATGACAGATATTGCTCTCTGGATTAGGAGTGCTGTGAAACGACATGTTGTTGAGGGCGCTCCAGTCGGCCCCAACAACTGGCGAGACCTGACCGTCGAAGTAGGTATAACAGCAATCACTCTGCAACAATTCCTCCTTGTACGGAAAATATTGGAGGAATTCAGCGATTACGGCATTCTAGCGGATATCCTCAGAGCTACAGCTAGTTCGGACAACTCTGGTGTTCTATCCTCAATTGCAGATACTATCTCATATAACATTGAAATATTCTCTGTTTTGGGGTGTGCTAATGATATATTACAGCTACTGTTCAACCGATATAAAAAGTTACAGCTTCGCCGCACTGTTGAGAAATATGTACTAGCATCTTTCGTCGACCTTGCATCTTTCCCTGTCTGCAACGAAGATACCCAGAAACAGCTTCAGCACGATTTAGCGCTTTACGACCAACGACACCCTATGGCACATTCACCTGTCAGTGATAATGAGTTTCTCAGTGTGATGCAAGACAGCGCCGCCGATTTCAATGAAGAGATGGACCGTATACTGCAGAATGGATCCAGTATAGATAAAGGGACCTTAACGAGGATTTTTGAGACCATAGTCTCTCGAATGGAGTTAAAAGGAGAGAAGGCTACCTATAACCGTTTCTCCGCAACCAGCCTGATGAAACTACGACAACTTGACCAAAGTAATTTCGATATTCTGATGAGCAACTGGATCAATCGACTTTTCTTACATCCTGCAACACGACCACCTCTCTTGAACACCTTCGCAATGCTGATTGCGGGCTCATGTGTAGATCTGGGTAATGTCGTCAAATCAGCTCTGCAAGTTCTAAATGATCCCCCACTCGGAGTGAAGCACTCAAGATCTAGTGCCGCGGAACTTTCAGCCCAGGTTTTGGAGTTGGTTGTTGGAGAATCTTTGGATGACTGTCAGCTCACTGGCCAAGAGATATACACACTGAAACGGAAAAGACAGGCATTTGAGAGGAATGCGCCGGGGTTGCTAGTTGAGGTTATCCATCGCTCTATCGAGCTCTGTGCGGCAGAGGGAAGTTTTGAGCTAGATAACCGAATTCGAGGGCTAGTAATATCGAAGCCGATAATACACCACCTTCGGGGGATGTCGACCTCTCAGCCAAATTTACTACAGGCACAACTTTTGGATCCCTTGTCAAAGAATTCTCAGCCTGCATTGTTAAAATGGTTGAGGCTGCTTATCGACCACCTCCTGGACGATCATGATTCTAGTGACCTAACGGATCCTGATACTGATGTCCAGGTTTCTCGGCTTTTGCAACTGGCGAATGATTTCTCAATACGCCTATGTCAGCTGAAGATGCGAATAATATTCGATGGCCAGCGAGGCAGCAGTCCAAGCAGTAACACCAATATTACACAGACGCTTTTCCAGGGCATTGTTTCGGGCTTCAAACAGAAAGCGACAATTTGGTCTGATCTTGTTTCCGTCTTGGATGAGAATTGTGCACGGCAAATTCGAGCGCACGCTGAGGAGTTGTTTCTACAATCGATGTCATTTTCAATACCACTGGAAGTCAATGAGAATAACGAGTACCTGGCGAGGGCGTTGTTGGCAGTTATAGAGGCTACTAGTAATACTAATATGGCTGTACCAACAGCCAGTGGATCACTCATCTCGGCTGCCCTGGTAGACAAGCTGAATGCACTTGTGCAGTATGTAATGCCTCAGCAGGATGAAGGCTCTAATGCGAAGACAGGGGAAATGTTATCACCAAAAACTTTGATTTCGGAGTTGCGGGGCTGGCTTATTCTTTTCCTTCGAATAATCATCTTGCATCGGTCGGCGTTCTCTTCAACGTCTAAAGTTGGCATTTCAGACCATTCACGCATGATTGTGAGCTTATGTGCTTTACTTCAGGTATGGACCAGGCCCATCATAGGCTCGTTGGGAAAATACTAATATGCACCGTCGTAAACAGAACGGATACCTTCAAAGTGATGAGCCTCTCTTTGATCATGTTATAGATGTCATAACTTGTTTCGTTGATGGTGGGTTTACTGTGCTCTATTTTGTACTGCTTCCTTACTAATTGTTCCGTTTCAGACCTGTCCGAAGAATCTCGTCTTGCTATCCGTCGCTTCCTCCGATATAAAAACCCACCTCCCAGGCTCGGCTACCTGCTGGGCAACGTTGATTACTCTGGTGACTGGCTAAAAGCCACCCGCGCAGGAAAACTATTGGATTATCCAGTCAAGTCCTGGGAACTACTACAGGACCCCACCCCCATAATGGGTGAAAACGATACGAGTCTGAGTTTGACGCTTTTCAGGACGAGGAAGTCGAAGTGCGTTAAGTTAGAAAGGGGAAAGGCGAGCTGAGGGGTTTGGAATGCTGCTATTGCTGCTATTGCTGTTGCACGTTTATTGCTTTCTTTCCTTCCGTGTTACTGGTGAGCCGCGGAGTATGGTTGTATTGGTTGATTACACTGGGTTCCTTCTTCCTGGATTTGAGGCGGGCATGTATTTGTTACTGTTTATTGCTGTATTGACATTACAAATGTTTCCGAGTCTTTCATTGCTTCGCGTATATCACTTTCATGATACTTTCAGGCTGGGGTTGCTGGCAGGTGGGTTAGATGCATTGATTATTCCCTTACAGCTATCTTTTCTCATGTTTCTCTTCTTGTATACTTTCTTAAGAGCTTCATCTGGTTCTGTATTTATGTAGCAAAGGAACCATTTGTGTTGATAAGTTCCGGATTTTCTCTTCACCTTCACCTTCTTTCATGTAGCTATATATTTAAAGTATAGATATATTCCAAGTATACATAGTATCAGAAGATTTGGTTGTCACCGTAATCGAAACCGCCTAGTTTGGTTGGCACGACCCCTCTGTTGGACAGAGGTACTGCCAGTATATGCAGAGGAATGCGTAGAGTATTTATAGAAGTATATAGCATGGTTTATTTATTTAAACATGGAACAACCCCAAGGAGAACAAAATTGTTATTTACAAAGACACCTTCAACAGCTTTCTATTCCAGTACTATGGCTATATTCCTGCTCCCAGTGTTTTTTTTTGCTTTCATTGCTGCCTGCGTTCGTTGGCGCATCTGTAGACTTCTTGTATCCTTCACATTATTCCGCCGCAGGCTCCTTTTGTTGTGTTCTCCATGACACTCACTTACTACCGTAACTGCGAGTGATTGTAGCGGAGAGTATTGCATTGCAACCCTCTTGTGAGCAGCAAGCTCCATAAGATTGCATGGCTCCCTCTTCCAATCTGCCGGATTGCCAGAAAATCTATGTTGCACATCTGAAGTCTCTTTGTTGGCCAATATGGAGGATCTTATTGTGAGAAGAATTCTGGTGACAAGACTAAATCCTCAGTGGTTGATCCGAAGAAGAAAGTTCCTAAAGACGGTGTTCTCAGCGCAAAAGGAAAATGGGGCCTGCGACATAATAAAGTGCGATTCATGCCACCATTGACGCCGGGTGTCAGCGGGGTGGGGAGGGTGTGAGCTGGGGTTGAGATAGTTTGTACCGGTATGGAGCAAGCTGTATCAGGATTGTGCATATGCCAAACTACATACGGATATTTATGCCTACATATATGGGCATATGCACACCTTTCCGAAATAGGAAGGAGGAGAAGACTTTTGTTCCGCACCTCCGTATCGGTACGATGATCGTAGTCTGCCTACCTCAAAATACCCCTGTAGATGCACCTTTTCCACCAAGCAAGGTGGCAGCCTCACAGCAGCCGCGTGCTCAGCCCCAAGACATGGGATATATATGGAAATCGCATCCGGATTGCAGGGACAGGACCAAGGTTATGATACGAAGCCATGCTGGTTGTCCTTAAACACTCTCCTCCACGGGTTACCCTCAACTACAACTCTCACAGGTTATGTATAGTAAACACCCCTCCTCTCCTCAGAGGCTCAGGCAATCCGCAATGAGGTTCTTTGCTCCCCAAACATGTGTTTAATGTTGAAGTTGAAGTGTGATATATGTCAAGCAAGTTCTGTTGTTGTAGAATGTGTCCCAACCATTTTTGTGTTGTCGGTTGTAAGTACATATGGGTTTTATTTAGATTTCGCACAAATTATGTTCGTCTGGGCGGCAACCTATCTAAACGTTCTCCAGTATTGGTCGCCGGCGCGCTTCCGCTTCCGTTCCGAGAGACAAATCACACTGATCCATCCTCAAAAGGAATGTCTAAACCCGGGAAAACTTGTGAATAAGACTCCTTGTCTGTATCTGAATCATAACTCTAGCGATACTAGTGGTGAGCAGATTAGCATCCTACGCTCTGATTTTGACTTATTTTAGAGTTATGATTCAGATACGTCTTATTCACAAGGTTTCCCGGTAGCACCAAGCATCTCCCCTGTCGTTTGTTCCAAAACATTTGCGTCACAGATGGCCTCATGCTCAACCACCACCACTACCACCGCCAAGCAGCTTATATTGATAGCCAGGGCCTCTATTATTGAGGTAGAATCTGCGTGCCGAAGAAGTAAAACGAGCCAGTGTGGCTGTCGTGGATAGGGACTTGCAAGAGTTCAACGTCTTATTTGCCCAGTATCTGAATTGATGTTCAAGATATATGATAGGCGTGAAAGGCCTAGTTAAAAGACGAGAATGCAAACAAATGGGCATTGGAACCTGAGAGGCATTTATTGTTGTGTGGTGTGGTGTGGTGTGGTTCGTTGGATACTATGGAGGGTCTACAGGCATAGTATTTGTTTATCTATCAGAGTGATGTTGTACGAGGGTTAGATAAGGCAGTTTGGTTGGTTTAGGCTCTTTGGTAAGAAATGCCCTGTCGATTCTACGGAGTATGCCACTTGTCAATCTCAACCCCGTTGTGATTGATCGTTGCGATAACCAGTTTTCTATTCTCATGTACATCATTCATTTTTTATGTAATTTTTAATTTGGCGGATTTTTTATGTAGGGCTAGACTAGGTAGGTCTTCATGGGCCGATTGCAAACAAATCAAGAGACATATCTGTTCCATACAGTTGAGTTACAGAATCCTATATCCTGAGTTCAAGATATACATGACGCAGGGGGAAGGGGGAACAGCAAACGTGGGGCTGGCGTGATATAGAGATAGGTGGCCAAAAGTTTCGTTCCCTGCATTAAAGATGCAATGCATGTCTTATTCCTAATATCCTGATATGCAGAGTTTGGTGCCTCTTATGCAGGGGGAGCTCGGAGGGAGTTTACGCAGAAATTTGACTAGCGCCCAAAATAGGTATTCATATTCCTTCTTTCTCGGCATGAGACTCTCTTTCTCTAACCAGACCATCTTTCTCTTTAACCAGACTTTCTCTTTATGCATGTATAAATACACTACCTAATTACTCCTGTGGAGGGTGTTGTGCCAACAGACTAAAACAAGCCGTCTGTGCCTGTAGCTAATTAATGCATATGATAAGATATTGAGACCTCCTGCATTACATAATCCTTTGCAAGCCACAATTCAACTAGCTACTAGTTAACTTGGCTAAGAGCAGCCATAGGAACAGCTTTCTAATTCTGGACCTATCATCCCAAAAATTCAAGCCTTCAACCCATCAGCAAGCGCATCTGATTCAGGCAGAAAGGCGCAATGACATCCAAGCTCAAAGATCAGAGACGCGCGGGATACAGTGAGCAACTCTAATATCACTGTAAACGCAAAAAACGGGACCTTGCTAACCCATCTCCCTACAAGTCATTCCTTATGTTCCATCCGAGCCGAAAGCTGAGGAGACGTGTAAGGCAGCCTACATCCATACTCAATTGCGTAACAAGCTGACATTTGGAATTCAATTCTCCCAGCGGATTTTGCTAGTATGTCTTTTGGATTCTAGACGAGTCAAGTGTTAATGCAGGGCTAAAACAAACCACCAATTCCAATAGCTACGTTATCCAGCACATTACCAATGGCCGCTGTCAGTTCGCCTTCGATTTATTTGGACTCTTGTGTGCTTTGGGAGAATGACTCGGCATGCTAAATGTATGACTTACAGCTTTTCACACGTAGCAAGTACGTCTGGTCGTTTCTCAGCAAATCCGTCCCACAAGGCTAATTCAGATCATTGCCGCAATGCAGAATGGTTGCATGGTACGTCAGGACTTGTTTTCAAATCTATGGGCTCACTAACTTCATGTAGGTCAGCATTGGTGTTTGCCATCCAAGCATGGCTGAATGAGACCCCAACGCAAGTGGCAAGCGGAAAGCAGCCAGCATATTTCTCCATTGCCATGAGTGGTGCGTTCTACCATACTGCCCTTACTCATTCTGTTCCGTTTAGCTGACTTTCAACTTATAGCAATGTCAGTGGTTGTTGTGAGTAAACACATATAAAGCACGAGGGTCTACCTGGATACTGACTTTTACCTTTCCAGACATATCTTCCCATATTCATGGCGCCTCGTGAATCTACACGAACGGAAGCTCCCCCACCACAAGCAGCATAACGGCTGAAAAGAAGGTGAAGCTCGAAGGGGATGATATATCCATTGTATTGTGAGAGGGGCTGTACAATTAGTATCTGCTTACCTTGGATCCAAAGGTAATGCTACCCAATATTGTGTTGTGATAACAATGAATATAAGCAATGAACGCTATTCAGAATGTAATGGCGAATCTATTAGTTTCTGGTTGGCACGAAAGATATGGTGGCGTTAATCCTCATTTCGGCATAACACCGGATTGAGGCATATATACACCATTGTGATGGGTGGTTGTGATTTACTGGCACTCACCGATAGCACTACCAGAAACTTGTTCTCCTTTTTCCTTACAAAAAGTGTTCTATTCCAAAACTATTTGTTTGCAATAAACCTGACCATAAGGGCACCCTAAAGACACTAAGAAAATCCTAATTTCATTTGAACGTCCAAGCTTCAATATATGCGAAGGATGCTTTTCCGAGATCGGCTATACAATTTACACAATTTATAAACGTGATTCCACTATCATGATAGTTCATTAGTTGAGACAGTTAGCATCTAAAGAATGGCGTATCAAGAAATTCTTCATTGCTTGCAACCAGCTGTTCTGGCTCGGAATTGTTTCTCAAAGTGCTCAGTTTACCTGCTGCAGGAACGCATACCGTATGTTCTCATGCCCAAACCGATTTGGTTTTTTGGCGGCAGTAACTCAAATACCGTTGAATTGTGATTGTACTGTATTCAAGATGAAAGGACTAGCCGTAGTATGGCTGTGCATACAGTATATTTACGAGAAGACATCTATATGCACCTACAATATGCCGCAATATTGCCAATATTGCCCTGCCCCTAACTACATTTAAAGGTAGCTAAATGTATTATGATTGAGATCAGCAAATGCAGCTTCATAGCAGTAACAGCTCCAAATAGTTCACCATCCCCTGAACTTTCAGTTTAGCTAACCTCAAGTTCTAGGTTGGCTTCTTGTAGAGCCATCAAGTTTGTCCTATACCTTTCTGCTATATCCTTCATAACCTCCCTTAAGCCTTGTGCTCGCTGGAGGCCTCATGGGGGGGAGATATTGAAGCCCCGCAGACCTTGCTAGAGACCTTGCTAGAGACCTTGCTGGAGACCTTGCTGGAGGCTTTTCTGAGAAAACGTGTATGGCACCCTACAATGCCCCTCAAATATACAAGCTGACATTTTGCCGATTTAGATTCTAGCTAGTCAAGTGTTAATGCAGGGCTAAACATTTGAAATAGCTTCAGTTCATTTTTAATGAGTTGCCTGGAGCATATGACTTAGCATATCCGTCCCTCGGGATATTGCATGATATGTCAGGAATCTTCACTAACACCACCATGCGTAAAGTATTTCCCCAGTGGTACATTCTACAACACATCCCTTATCCATTGCATTTTGTTTGGCTGACTTTCAACTGTATAGCAATGTCGTGGTTGCTGTGAGTAATGCATATAAGGACGAGGATATACCCGAATATTGACTCCTACCTTCTTACCATGTTCATGGGACCTCGTGGAGCTACAGGAACGGAAGCTTCCCCACCACAAGCAGAGAAAGAAGCTGGGGATGATATACCCATGATATTGGACGTAGAAGGGGGGGGGGGAGGGGTGTAGGATACGCTTACCTTGGATTCACTAACCAATAATGTGATAATAATTGCATATAAGCAGCAATCAAGGCTATTGAGAAAGTTATTGTACTACCTCGCAAATCTATGAAATATATGATTGTGTTAATAATGTAACCCGGGCATAAAACCGGATTAAGGCATTTATGCTAGTATGTTTATGTAGTACTCACCGAAGACAACTCTAGTATGCTCTAGGACAACTACATAGGTAACTGGAAGACAAATATTTTAGGTTAATACAACAGCGATCCAGCATAATCGCGATATATAGAACCTTGACAAGGTGCACAGAGTGTTGCGGCAATATTAAACCTCATCAGCACGGCCACACATTTCCTGTATAGCTGGCAGTGCTATGCACCTTATGTTTCTTTAGTCTCGATCAGACCCTCGTAGATGTTTCTTCTGTAGGGCGTAGACCGATAAGGAGTAGGCCCAGATGCAATTAGCCTGTTCACTAGTCCCTTCTCAGACACCCCGCCACCTGCCGCCGCCCAGACTATGGCCACCGCTTTCTCCTGACTCCCAACTACTCTTCGCTTATAACCTGCTCTCTTCTCTCACCATTGCACATCACATCACTCTCCTCCCACGTCTGCTCCACACAGCAGTTTCTACTGAACTCACAGCTTAGATCGCACTGAAGCTTTTAAACCCACCTCGTCTAACTGAGAACACAACAGAAACTTCATCTCCCACAGTCTACCCCTTCATTACTTTGTTTATGTCCATCGAAAATCTCAAGATTAATGGTATGTCTTATTCATGTCCTTTCAACAATACCTTCGTTCTTCTGGATTACATCAGAAGATCCTCTTCCCAAATCCTCCCTTTGCCTCAAAAACCCTTTGTTCTCATGCTGTACCTTCAACCTATCTTCTTTGAGGTATCTCAAAGCTTGTCGGAAGTGGGTTGCGGGGAGCGACGCTTTGTACTCCTCTTACTTGGGAGTCTCCTTTTCACTAAGTACTAACGAGATCTCAACAGATCCTTTCGCCGACGACGTTGGTGATACTCCCGCTAAAAATTACGTCCATATCCGTATTCAACGTAAGTGAAACTACCCTCCATGCCCCTATTCTCAGCCCTCATCGAGAGAAATTACACGCAATCTAACGCTGCTATCTCTATAATAGAGCGCAACGGTCGCAAGACCTTGACGACTGTTCAAGGCTTATCCAAGGACTACAGCCCTAAGGCCCTCCTCAAAGCCTTCAAAAAGGAATATGGTATTGCGCCCTATTTTTCTGCAACATTTCGATGACCATTTTACTAACTGACCGTAGCATGCAATGGCACCATCATCCAGGACCCTGATATGGGAGAGGTGATCCAGCTTCAAGGTGATCATCGTACTAAAGTCATGGAATTCCTCACCGATAAGAGCAAGGACAAGATGGGCAAGTACGCCCTTGCCAAGGATATGATCAAGGTATGTCTCAGTCGTGATGTTGCAACAGGACAAGATTCATACTCACTCATCCTGTCCCAGATCCACGGTTTCTAGAAAACCGTCACCACTATGTTACCAGCAAGCGCAGTCTGGTAGCAGTGAGAGGGAGGTTAATCTACGCCATCCCCCTCATCATCACCATCAACCTCTCCGGAATTGAAAAAAAAAAACTCGAAAGTCACGTAATTTCTCCGAATAGTCCACGGAGAGTTACTCTCGTTATTTGGGTTCTTGGTTTTCGTTTTGGATGTGGTTCCTAGGGTTTTGAGTTGCACTGTTTCATTGTGGTGTTAAGTTTCTTGTAATTGTTCTTCGTCGCTCGGCGATTCAGTCTTCTGGCGCACTTTAATATGGGCTGGAGGCGAATCGTTCGTTTGCATTCTAAGAGGTCAGGCTGCCCCTTGGGCTATGCTCATGACATGGTGGCACGGATATGGGCGGTGTTGGTGTTTTAGAATGGCAATTAATTCAAGTCATTATCACAAGGGAATTTCTTAAAGTAAAATACTAGCAGAAAAGTATCTGCTTGTATAGAGTTTGTTTAGACTCTCATGACCGACCGTCTTTATTAAATTGTGCCCCCTGATGTTAGTACTTGTCAAACTTCAATTTCCTCATCAGATTTATCTTCCCTGATGACATTTTCGTCCACAACTATGGGGCACCGAATATAGCTACCAAATGACACCTCGCTACTACACATATCTCGGTATATTCTGGCGAAAATGCTCTAAAGTCACTTGCTCAGCCTTTGTTTACAGCAATCTTGCTACGTCGTACTAACTTCAAGAGGATGAATAGAATCTATGTTTTTGTTAGTAGTTGGAGCACTTCCAGTCTCCCCGTTTCAGAGGCGAAGAAGATGTCGAGGAAATCATGGTTGAAATAATAGAACCTATGGCAACCGAGCAGAAATTGCCGAAGGATGTACCCATTTTTCTTTGGCAGAATTAGCGCCTAGAGAAGGTCTCACAAGTCGGGTGGCGACCGATCCTCAGTTTAGGTCTTGAAATCTGAATCTGGAAACGCCATGTTTTATTTTGGTTTGGTTCTTGTCACGTTCCCAAAACTGACCACATATAAAAGCCTGGCCAACTGAAAAACAAGTGTCCAATTCGGTAGGTAGGTATAGCTTTTTCTTTAACTTTTACGAAAGAGAGGTTCCATGACATTGCTTTGCTGACGTTGGTGCAGTACAGTGTAAACTTTTTGGTCATTCTTCTTTGTTGTAGATATTAATTGTAATTGGAAAAAGGGGGGCGGGGGGGGGGGGGGGGGAAGGCAGCAAATGGACACCCGCTAGCAAAAGCTGGACTTTGACTTCTTTGGATGGGTGAGTGGCTAAGTAGAGTATGAAATTAGTTCTGGTTGGCACGTATGTTCATTAGGGTGGTAGGTCAAGCCAGAGGTAATAACGTTCGTGCGTTGGTTGTTGAACTTCCTACGGTACACAAAAGTTGTTTGTATGTATGTACATATATGTATATGTAGTATACAAACTTTGTAATAATAATTAGCGACAAGTTCACATCATTCATCGAGGCACCTAGGGCTATTCAAATCAAGATTTATTTTATTATAATTTCTGCCATGTCCCGCTCGGTCTGACGTTGCGGGATTTGCCTCTCAAAGAGTTAGGCAACAATAGCTTTCGCACAACAATTATCAGCATAACAGTGGTCTGATCGAGACTACATAGCAGTGGAGAAATATCTGTTGATACTCTGTAGACAAATTCAGATGCCTATAATAGGAGATGAATGAGCCCAGGAGCAGTTATGTAAGGAAACTCATCATAAGCGCCCCATTCTCAAAGTGAATTTAACTTACTGAAAAAGAGAAGTTGCGAGCTTCTGACGTACTTTTTGCCATGTTGGGCTCTACAATTAGATGAGCTCCCATCTACATAGTTCTAGAACCACATCTCGAAAGAAACAAGTGTCATTTCAAGATAAACAACAAACCCCAAACTCACGGTTTACAAAGTAACCTTAACCAATGGATGTACTAAGGATCTCATAAGCGCCCGGAAAGGAGTAGATAGGAGATGACATAAGAAGCAAGGGAAAAAACAACGAGACCAAAAAAGCAACCCCATATACACCCTGGTGCAACCCGCCCCTAAATATACTCCTCATCCCTAATAATAATAAAAAAGTAAGGGTAATGAATGTGCGGTGTGTGATGCGGATGCTTGGGAGTAGCAATGTGCAGAGCAAAGTCAGGATTCAAGAAATATGAAAGCATTCAAATAAGAAACTCGGAGTTGTATGTAAAGTCATGCACGTTGCAGGTGCTCTCCTGCATCCGTCTGGGGTACAGCAAGCAAAGCATGACATTGGCCGCCCTCCCCCATTTTGGCTACGTAGGCCTGTAAAGTTTAGGTTTCACACTAGCATATTTGCTGCTTCGTCAAAAGCCACGGCTGCAGCTGTGGTGCACTTACCATCCCGCTTTACCCCTCAGCTCTGCCTCCTCCGCCTCATTCCACGGATTCTCATCCACCATCATACCAATCCCCAGATGCGTACCCAACCCATTCCCACTGCTTCCCCTTGTTTTTCCCGGACTAGTTTTCCCCTTCAAACTAATGTTCCCGATTCCAACTGTCTCCCCACTTCTACTCCCCCCTCGCTGCCTTTGATGCTTTCCCACGTCCCAGGCTCCCACACTTCCACTCGAAGACCCACTAGTTGAATTCGAGCTCTGCCGCCTGGGGACAGGCGGTCGGTCTCGGTCACCGCGAAGCATAATACCTAGCCCAGCCAACCCATTGCCAGTGTTTTGATGATGGTGGATGGTATTTCCGTCTAAGCTCACCATAAACTCGTCTGGAGGCGTGCTCAGCTCGCTGCTGTCCTCTTCAGGTTCAACGGGAGGCGCAGCAACGACCATGACATCATCTACGACCCGTTTATTGCTATTGTTATTGTTGCCATTGTTGCGGGCAGGAAGTAATGGTGGGGGTAAAGGCCTGCGCTTAGGAACCGCAATAGGCGCTGTGTGTTTCGCAGGTGGTGGGGGAATTTCTGGTGGCGGTAGCGCGTAATTGGGAGAATGGTGTACGTGGATTGCAGGAGCATGTTGTAGCTGACTGTTGCTATTGTTTGGCTGAGTACCATTCCTAAAGAACCCTTCTATAGATGTAGGAGAGGTTGGTGCATTATAATTGGCATTGGGTTCTGTCTTGCCCTTATACCACTTCGCAACAGCAGCAACGCCCTTGTTGATAGCATTATTTATAGCGGGCTTTGCTCCTGGACTCAGGTTTTGTTGGTTAAACACAGCAGAGAGATTGGTGTTTGTGCGACTGCTCATTGGGGAGATGCTAGAGTTCGTAGATGTCCGCGCCCCTCCGCCATATATATTAGGAGGGGTTGAAGGAACTAGGGTGCTTGAGGATGATGTGGTTGAGAGAGACTGTGATCTTGAATGTCTTGGAGGAGCTCTCTGCTCAGCACTCATAGGCCCCTCCATTGCTAAATGAAACTCATCCTGACTCTCCCCGTCTTCCCCAATTGACAAACTAGAAGTTTTTGCTAATGGGAGTGGGGTTATTGGATTTGATGGTGACCCAACTGGTGTGCCTCTCGGTGAGCTAGACATAGACGCCGACCTAGACCTGTCAATAGTAGCCTTCACCTGTGACTTCGCTGCTCCCTTGTCAGTCTCTGTATGAGTAATGTCTCTTACGGCTGTGACGTTTACCGCCTCAGTGCTCACGAGCGGCTGAGGTACAGTGAGCTGTGTAAATGAGGACGTCCTCATTGATTTTGGCTTCCTGTGAGCCCTGTGAGTGAGTCCACTAGAGGTATCACTCGACATATCTGTGACACTAATAGAGGAAGAGGCCTGTTTTTTCCCATCAGAAGACAACGATGCCAGATTAGGCATACTTAGAGATTTTGCATCTGGCGGTCCGGTAACTGATCCATCGATAGCTGACTCGTTATCAATATTTTCTGCGGAGAGAGCAGGCTGTGAAGCTAACGGTTCCGTAGTGGAAGGCTTTGGCTGCCTCCAAATACCGCCCCGGTAGGTCTGATTGATAGTGTCTGTGAAGGGCAAATCATCGAAATGAGGGTATACCAATGTTTCTTCTATGACCTCACGAACGCGATTCTCAATGAGTCGCAGAATAGGCCCGTATGTAATGCTCCTCTGGCTAATTATAGGCTCAATACTGAGCTCCATCTTCGGCATAGTCTCAAAGGCTACCCATATCCTGTTACTTGGAGGCGGCTTGATCCGTACCAATATTTTACCTTCCAACCTCTTAAGTACTGCTGCGAGCCTGAGGTCCACCTCTCTCGTCTTGAAGCGAGTGCCTAGATCTACCCGCGCAGCAGTAAAAATCTCCTGCAAGCGGCCGTTAATAAATGTTATATAGGTGGTGGGAGAATTTGGAGACTAACAATGTTGAAACCTCCGGTATAGCTAACATTTGCCTCTACAATAGTTTCCCCATTAACATTCAGCTCCCTGAGCTTAGGATTGGTGATAAATGGAGCACTTTCTCCCACATCCACTTTCTGAATGACTACATCAGACAGAAAAGTTGGCTTCTTGACCCTCGCAATCTTCTTGTCGATCTTATTTTTGAAAAACCTCTCCAAATCTGGTGTCTTGTACAGTGTGAGAAATAGCCTCCCAAGTATAGCGTTTATCCATTTTGTCTGATACTGTTCCTCCGAAGAATACAGGGTTTGGACCAGTAGCCTAAGATGCGATGGATTGAAGCCCAAGGGTGATGGTGGGGTTGGCTCCATTGTGGAGTCATCCTCTGATGCTCTTTCCTGACACCGTAGTAGTGCAAAATAGAAATCCTCCTTCTCTGAGCAATTCTCCGAAAACAGGTAAAATGGCTTGCTGAGTGACGCAAGATCAATATTCAACGCTGGCTCAACATCCCTCCTTGTCAAACAAATAGCATTGCGACGTATATAAAGTTCTCCCTCGGGTATCTTTTCTCCTCCGCCGTAGATACTGACACTGTGATGGCTAAGTGATATAACATGTCGCACCTGGAGCTGCTCAGAGTCGTCGTATAGCATGAGATGTCCATGCCTAAGCCCCACGGTGATACGTCAGTCAGTCAGAACAGTTCATTCCAACCCCCCCCAGATCATACCTCAGCACCACGTAGAAGACGTTGGCCGCCCTCTTCTTCTTCGGGGCTCCATTTGCATCCCCCTTTCCTCCATTTCCCTTCCGATTGAATATCGACCCAACTACCGTTTGATACATGCTCTGGCTTGGCTCCTCTCCCTTAATGCTTGTCGCACCCATGGGTGTAATCCTTTCTGGTGGCTTTCCATTTATTCCACCCGGTGTCCACTCCCTTGTAACAGCAAAGTATCCCGCTGCATCATCTTGCTCACTCTTCAGCCTGTCAAGTGTCTTCTCGTCGTTGGTCTTGACGATATCGGCAGCTTCATCGGCCGAGGTGATAAGACTCTCTTGTTTATGAACTACCGGTAAAGTGTGGTAGAAGAAGGTAATGCTGGCGGCTGCTAGGAGTGGGAGGAAGGTAAGGCCCCCAAAGACGTAAATGACCAGGAAGGCGAGAAAGCCCATTACATGTGCTGGAGCAACAAGCTGAGTTTCGTTCACGCAGCTTGCAACGAAAAAAAAAGCTACCGGCGGCGTGAACACAACAAAAGATAAAGCTGCAATCACGATGTTAACATAGTAGTCCCCTGGATGGGCGTCGATTTGTTGAGGAGTGGCTTTGTGTGTTAAGTTGAGAGCTATGCAGGCAAATATGTTGAGCAGTAGAAGACTCAAATGACCATGAGGCTCCAGTCAGAGCGCAAGGTACGGACAAGTGACGGAGGTGCACTGTCGTTTCGAGTTTACGTTTGTTTCGTTTCCTGGTTTATTACTTTGAGACACGGAGATGCATATATGACTTTAAACCCTCAGCACGGAGTAAAGGTATGTAAGTACTCTAAATACATATATGCTATAAAAGTATTCCAAGCTCAACACATTCAGCCTTTACTAGTGCCACGATCTGTAACGCGACATGGTGAGTAAGCGAATTACCTGCCTGACTAACTGCCTTCACTTGAGATTCAGATGCGCCCGTCAAATGCATTCACAACTCCCATGCAGTGGTGAAAATGAAAACTCCAATGTTCTCCAATTCCAGCCTGGCCTAAGAGCCCCTTGCCCAATGGCTGGCCATATACAACCCATCATAACAAAAGAGCTCTCTGTCGAGTCTTATAAGTAGGCGAGGTACCGTACTTACTAATCAACATCCTTCAGTCTAGATTTTACCAATCCAAATCCAAATCTTCCAGGGCTTTGATAGTTTGCCCTATACTCTGCCTATCCGCTGCTAATATTCCCGCCTGCCTTACCCGCGAGTAAAACACGGGGCAATCCTTGGAGTCGCACGGAATCTCCTCGATTGGAGTCAAACCCGCACAAGACCGGCATATTGCACGAAAACCTGTGTTTCTTTTCTCCGATTTTTTCAGTTGAGTTCTCAGATTATAAAGAGATGTATCCCGATCCATCATGCATTCGGTGCAGACAGCTACCGAGGGATCAAATGGACAGGTTAGTGGCAGGACGCATCCAGAAGGCACGGGGTGTAGCTTTCAACTTACAAGAACCTTGAACGTCCACCTTCCCCTTACATACCAAACATGTCGAAGACTTCATATAAGACTCTAATATGGACTTTTTGCTATTTCCGACGGCCACATTGATGACTTTGACATTCTCCACCCTCATGATTTTACGTATCTTTGGCATTTCGTTATACCATGCTCGAATATCTGCCCCAACAAGGTTCAAGATGCGCTCCAATGGTGGTATAAGATTCTTCGTGATGTAGTATTCGGCATCGAGGCGATGGTGTGCATTGTAAAGTAAGGTTTCTGGGGTAACAGTACGGTCAATAAGCCTTGACCCTGGTGCACCTGCGATGACCACGTATGGCACCCGCTCGCCATACTGGGGTTCTGCTCTGTGATCCTCCTCCATCCTTTCGGCACTGATCTTTGCGCCAGCTGGTAGTGTTCCATTCTCGCTATATTCTAGTCAGTGTTTGCGACGTCGTGATAGGTAGGTCAATATTGACTTCACCTGTACATCCCCATCTTCACCTCCTTTGCAAAACAAAAGTCTTGGATGGAAACTTTTCCACTCATAATCTTGCTACATTGCCTCTGAAAGTACTCCTTTACCTGTGACAAGTCAGACGTTCTGAAGAGGATCTTCAGAACAGTTTCCTCAATCTTCTGCTGTGCTGGAGTACCATCCCTGCGCACAGTTTCAATTCCTTTTGCATCAAAATCCGGCTCCTTTTGGTTTCGATGCTCATATTTAAAACCCACATAGCGCTTTTTAGCTAGTAATATACAAGGATGATATACTTTTTCGAATTTTAGCTTAACAGGCTTGGGGTTCATTGACGTGATAGTTTTGGCGATATCTTCCCCAATATCAAAAGCTTCGGCTCGTGTCCGGCCAGGGAGATAAATAAAAAGAGAGTCAGTATCTCCATAAACAACTTCCGCGCCCCATTTTGGTTTCGAATGTATCAATTCGATAGCCTGAAGACAGTGAGTGGGTTTCACAGTATGTGGAGACATAGGAACATACTTTCTCTAGAGTCTCCCTGCCTGTTTGTACAATGCTATCTGCAATTTCTGCACACGGCATTCTCCCAGACATGGTCGCCCCGGTATATCCATAGGTAACATTAGCAACCAACTTCAGTGCTAATTGCCTATTGTTCAGTAGCTGTTGGAGGGTTTTGTCATCCTTATCCCTCTTCATTCCATTCTTCACCATAATGCGAGTCTCCAAAAGCTCTGCCAGCATTTTTGCCAAAAGTGATTTCCGAAGTTCTTGTTTGACGTACATGATGCCATTTGGGGCAACTAATATATTCCATGTCAGAAAGAGCACTAGTGAAATGGACATAGTCACATACCTCGAACATAGTCCTTCAGTAGTTCTAATACTCTCGGCTTTCTATCATAATTGGTAAACCCCATCTTATTTTGCCCTCTCCAACTTGTCACCCTTCCCAAAAAAGTCGAGTAACAGTAATTATAGGCAATCATCAAAGATGGGTATAGTGACTGGAAGTCAAGGACTACTAGAGGGGATGTGTAAAAGGCGGATTGAGGCTCCATGACAAGAGGAAGGCATTCGAGGGCATTTTGTGTGCCGACCTGATCGGAGCGTCAGCATATGGAAGCCAGTCGTCTAGTTAGGGTAACTGACCTGTTTCTTACTTGGCGATACCATCATGAACCCTTCAGGCTTTCCAATCCTGAACATCATCGACTCGACCTTGAATTGGGAGCCACGACCATAAACAGACTGGAAATCAATTCCTAAAAGGCGAGCCTGTTCACTATACCAGCCAGTATCAGAATATTATCTCCACCTTCAGGTCCAAAATTTACCTACCTAGTTCTCACAACCAATTCATTGGCTTCTAGAATATCCAAATCTAGCTGTACTCTCAAAACAAAATAATCTAACAACCTGTTTAGATGCCTAAATCTCCCACTTTGATACCACGTTGTGAGGTCCTTATGATTGTAGTGAGGAATTCTATACCTAGTTGTGAGCTTCTCTAGTTAAAAGTATTCATGAAATACAATGGATAATTACCTCTTATGGAGTATATGAAATACAATATTTTCCATTGTATATTGAGTCAAATTCAACTCTCCTCGCATCGCTCGCCATATATTGATCATGTGCCTGCCAGTAATTTTGATAGCCGCCGTGGTATTAAAACCCCAAGTATCTGCCTCTTTTCCAAATCGACCATGGGATTGGGACCTCATCCGTGAGAACTCTTCCGTGAGATTATATTCTATTGGCCTCTATAAGAATACATGCAATCCTTTCGCTTAAGTAGAGCAGCAACTTACCATATTTGCACTTTGCTCTTTCTATTATATAACCCCAACTTGAATTGTGAATTTCGTATCCAGTGAGAATGTCGGGGTCTAAATCCCTCACAATATCCACTAGTCTCGTAATCAAATCGAGCTCGGAATATTCTTCTTCAACCGTGACTCTAACCATTCTCCTAAGCTTCTCGACCATGCTTTCTTGCTCAGCAAGGACGAGTATCCCAACATGATATCCTTCCTTAATTCCATTGCTCTTCAGTTGCTCGTTATTAGACTGAATGCACCAAAATATGCAAGCTATTTCGTCTTGCGCAGGATCAGGGAATAGAGATCCCCTAGTGTTAACATGAACCTCCAAGCTCATTATGCTCATGTGTTGCGCTTCATGCTCAACGGCAGCCGACTTCCGGTGCTGGGAATATTTAAAACCATGCCGATTCCTCTGAGTGGGCCCTTCAATCTATTGAGTAAATATATGTTAGCATATACGCCTAATAAACTTTTCAGTAATCTGAAATACCTGTGATAAAAATTGCTCTTCAGACACCGCCGCTATTTTGTCCCTCTTGGCAACTTGTTCAGCAAGCCACTTATCAGTTTCTGCCCGGATAGGTGGAGGTTGTAGGATCTCCCAGACCCTCATAGTTGGTAGGGGCTTCTGGTTGCGCTTTTGTACCCTCAAGGGACTTGAGCTGTCGCCGGAGGGATTGAAGTCGGGCAAAAATGGTACCGTAGTAGACTGCAGCCTAAACTCCCTCCCAGCGTATTCTCTCGGTCGAGGGGGGACATCTTTCTCATTTGAATAATATGGATCCTGATATACTTTTGGTGACATCCCCATGCTACCAAAGGTCAATTCAAGCTCAGCATTCGATGGCGCGAGCTGATCATAGAGGAATGTAGTATAGGGTGGCGTAGATCCAAATGCCTCTTCAATCCTGGAAGAGATAGATTTTATTCGCTGATCTGAACAGATGTTAAACAATTTAAATATCGAAATATGTAACGGATATGAGCACTGACCACTAATAGAGCCTACGTTAGTGACATTATTGTCGCTAAGGGGGAAAGAGGCGCTTAGGTGTGATAATGGATTTGAGCTTCCCATCGGTATCAGCTCTCCTACTCGACTTTTTTGAGAAGCTCTCTCTTGTGATAACCGCAGTATTCTACTGCGGTCAGGAGATTTGATCACTGGACAGCCTTTCGGTGATAACTGCGACCTCTGACCCGAGGAGCGAGCATTGGGTATCTTTTCTCGAAAGCTTCCGCCCTGATTAACCATGGGGTTTGGTGCAGGAGAGGAAAGATCAATTTTCCTTAGTTTCAAAGGTGTTGGATTCGGATCGACTGACGAGGCAAGGCGCTTTGGGGCAGTATTACTAAAGAATTCGATTGGTACATCAAAATCATCGTCATCCATGGGAACTTCGTCTGTAGAATGCTGATTTCCAATTGCAACCCGCCTTTCAGAAGGGGTAGGTATTGAGGGGTTTCTATCTTGATTCAAATTCGTAGTCACGTCCCCTTTTTGATCCACATCCGGAGCAGGCTCATCCCCATCCTCTACTCCCAAATCATCAAGATCCTCGGATGCTGTAGCTCTAGCTTCTTCTTCAGCCTCTGCAACGACCTGATTAATCAAGGCTTCGTCAATCTCAACCTCTTCCTCGAGCTTCTGCTTTTGTTCTGCAGCAGGGGGTCCAACGAATACCCCATATTCTGACTGATTTTCGGGAAAAAAGTCCTTCACGCTATCCACTACGGTCCGCACCAAACCCTCGAACGGTTTTCGTCTGACAAAGCAGTCGAACCCTGAAAATGGTTTATCTGCACGCCTTCTCTCCTCATCAATGATGTCTTTGATCTTTTCCATATACTCCTCCTCATGGATCCATTTTGCACTAATGTCCCGGGCGCTCGAAGACATCGAGGGAACGTCTTCCATGACTCGTCCTGCCAGCCCTCGACGCCTGGCATCGTCTCTCCATAGCTCCGCTAAGCTGTGAACAAACTTCATATCCGCGGGAAGCGGGTTTAAACGTTCAATGAGATCATGATGTAGAAGGCGAGGTGATATCTGTCTTTGATTGAGTATATCTTGAATTTGCACATCTGCCTCCAGGGCACAATGCGATAACCGAGGGAATTCGTTTTCCGACAGAAACATGTCTTGAGATATAGTTTCGTCATTCCAGAGTGCATCCGGTCCAACTTCCTCAGCAGAAGGCACAGGAGTTCGAAACTTGACTTTCTCGCAGTCCACAAAACCACATCCGTACAAGTTGAAATCAATCATAAAAGCTAGGATATATGGTATATGCGCCTCATATGGCTGGAAGCATTGCTTCCCAACGGCTCCACCCCGTAAGAGATCTGCTAATCGGGTCATACGAGATGGATTTAAGAGATAAATTTTGAGATAGAGCTTGTAGCCAACATGAAAACCGTAGAAAGGGACTCCCTTGCAGAGCGTTATCCTAGCCACATATGGGTCACGCATTTCAGATCTATATGCTACGGCCATAGCACGGTCAATGCCTACATGTAGCCGGCGGATATATGCATCGACTGTCAACAAACGAAGTCTTGAATCAGCATGTGAAGCGCAAACTCTTGGAGAAATGTGTAATTACCCTCATCCGGCACCAGGCTTCCTGTGTATTCAACATACAAGTACGGAAAGACACCATGTACGTGAGTACACACTTTCTGGCCAGTCTCTGTGGCGCCATATATTCTTACAACTGGAACGGACCGTAGGGCTTGCCCAGGTCTTATAGATGGTAGGAGGGGGTCAAGGGGCGAAGGCCTTGCTTGATAACTGTCGATATTGTTCAGGCGCACCCTGAAAGACATGTCATGAGCATGAACTGAGGCCTCGATATTGCTGCTGCTGCAAAACTTGTCTTCGTTATATATCAGTGCCAAAAAAACAGGAAGCTATTTGTATTTCCCTTTTCAAACATGAATGTTAGTACTGAATCGAAAACCATAAGAGGGCATTGTGATTTATTTGATTAAACGGTGAGCAATTTGAGGTGCAGCTGTTGGGAAACGCGTTTCTTGCCTTGAGAAGACTTGGCGCGGCTTCTACCAATTCGCCGATTCAACCAGACTAGTAGGTACCCTACTACGGTAGTGAACTGCCACCGTGTACAGTAGTGCACCGCCCCCCCTTGCAACCCCCTGCAACCCATTGCGTCTCCAGCCACAACTCGTGATATATCATGAGCATAGTGATTCTGGCTAAATGCATATCTATAGAAAAGAGTACGCTCTACAACATGGTTATGCTCACATCCAGTCAAGATCAACCGAAGACTGAATATTCCTCTTCCCAATGTGACCTCCCCGAAGACCTACCCCTACTCCTTATAGGCCAGGTATCTAACAGGTGAGCCTATGACGACTAGAAGGCCATTTTCTGGTATATATATTCATGTCAAAACAGCCTCTAGGACAGCAGCCTCCAATATGACCAAATGGGATACAGGCAACAACAATGCTCCAATTTCAAAATTACTACAACCCTACAGCATTCTCAATCGCTAAGGGGAGGACTCCAATAGCTTTAGAGGCTCCATAACTCATACAACCAGACTTCCAATACCTCCTTTAGCCTTCATGGATCGCTTCCATCTGGAGGCCAGCCTCCCGCGGGGTTGTTTTTAACCTCTGGGTCCAACCAGACTAGGATTCACAATCAACCTAGAGTCCAACTAGCTGCTCTAGATTTCCAATATCTAATCCAGCGTCAGACTAGTGCATCTTATCTAAGATCTAGCCTAGCATCCCATCCAGTGCCCAACCGAGCGTCCAGTCCAACTTGTGCATCCAATCTATCAGTTAACTCAGTGAAAAGGCCTCTAATTGCGGTACGAGGCTATCTAATTGCATTAGAATTCCAATACCCCCACATTATTGTTGCTTTGATAACAATGGTATGCTGGGCTTTCTCGAGGCATTTCAAACCCTTTATAGTATCCATGCACTCAACGCATATAGTAACCATGCACTCAACGCAAGCATTGCCAATATCAGTCAAGGTGCTAGCAGAGCGGGGGTACTGAGGATGCTTTCGAGAAGAGCTTCAAGTTAGATCGAGGTGGATCGGGGAGGGAATAATAGAGCTCTCAGAAATAATTATTTGGGGATTACTATGAATTGGGGCCCCAGTTTTTGCCATTTTGCACGTCCCACCTTTAGCGCAAGTGGCAACAGATGCTAGATAAAGGTCTCCTACTGGTTATGGCCCATTCGTGCAATATTCGGCCCATAGAGGGAGGAGAGAGAGGGATAACTATTGGGGGGTTGGTCCTTGAAGGGGGGTGTTGGAGGTTTCAGAGCTATTGAAGACCTGTCCATAGCAATCAAGAACGCTGTAGAGGGAAAAGGTTGTAGATAGGGAATGTCGAGCCTTCAGACTACCTCAAATATAGTAAATTAGTTAATTTTGAAGTAGTTCATTTTGGAGGCTGCTGCCCTAGAGGCTGTTTTGACATGAATATAGATACCAGAAAATGGCCTTCTAGTCATAGGCTCACCTGCTAAATACCTGGTCTATAAGGGGCGTTGAGGGGGTGGGGGTAGGTCTTCGGGACGGTCACATTGGGAAGGGGGATATTCAGTCTTCGGTTGATCTTGACGGGATGTGAGCATAACCATGTTGTGAGCGTACTCTTTCCTATAGATATGCATGCATTTAGCCAGAATCACTATGCTCATGATATATCACGAGTTGTGGCTAAAGACGCTGTTGCAGGGGGGTACGGTGGCTGCTCACTAGAATTGCAATGGTACATACAGCCTAGAAAGTTAATTACGTAAGATTTGACTCACGGTTTTTGCCCAGGTGTTTCAGGTCAGCTGCTGCAGACAACTAGTTTGACTGGGCGTTGGCATTGAATGTCATGGTCAGCTGGAAGATGTTTGCTGGATTGAAAAAGGTTTTCGAGGGTTTTCCAGGCTTCTCGTGCAGTCATATCGTCAGTCAGGGATGACTGGGTTTCGGCTTTGCATCTAAAGTAGATCTCCAAGAACGCCCACTTGTCAGCCTTTGCCCAGCTGATATTCGCATCCGGTGGTTGTTCATGGTCGATCAGGTCAAGGAGACACATTCTCATGAGGAGAATCCTCATATTCTTTCTCCATACTCCGTAGTTGGGTGTTGTCGAGAAGGTCAAATTCCAAAGTCTCTCGATAAAGGGCTTTTGGGATTTCTAGGTCTTCCATGACGGGTTTGGTTGATCGAGGAAAAGGTTTCTTGGGTGTATCAGTGACTGGTAGATACAGAGGGTTCTCATTACCTAATAGAACGTATATCCTCTCTCATGTTTGTATAACCAGACTAATGTTTGTAAGGGATCATCTTCACGTAATAACTACATCATGCCAAGCCCGCCAACCTAACCTTATGTAGTCTACCATATGTAGTTCGCACGAGATCTAGTATCACTAACTGCGTAACGATCGACAACCACGTGACGATCGGCATTGGTGTCCTCCCGCATGCATGAGATATCTCAATATATCCACCAACCTTTGCAGTATGCCTGTTATGAGAGTATTGAATATAGCCTAAAAACACTCGAAAAATCCAAATTTCATATCTATAACCTACCCTGATCTACCTTGAAGCCTCTAGAGCCCTCACACCTTCACCGCCCCCTACAAAACCTCACCGTACTATGATCATCCCTCCTACGATAACTACCCACTACCATGACCAATACTAGTAGTTATAAGCTCCTCATGATTGTACTCTATAAGCCCAATTAGTATAGATTAGAGCCGCTCACTGTATGTAGAACTATATGCACCGTAGAATGCCAAAAAACAATATTGTAGTTTCTAGCCCGCGCAAATCAGGCACTCGGCATTGAATTTCAAAGGTTGTGTCCGCGCTCTATTCACAGGATCGCAAACTTAAAGTCTCGAGGTACCTACCTATGTGGTCTTTGTGCGTCAAGATGCTGCTTTACTTATTTGGCCTTCAGTTCTTTAGCTAACTTGTAAGTCTATTGGCTTCCAGGCTTTTCGGCTTCAGGGACCTCAGCACATGTGATATAAACTATTGTATGCTCAATATAGACTCATTTGAAGGTTTAAAGGCCCTTAATGTCCTTTTGTGATCGAGGCTTCACCTCTATGCCCATACTAAACACTTTGAGGGTCTAAAGGATTGGATGGATTTTAAACCTCCGCAGATCTGTTTTAGATATTTGAAGAACTTATGCACAATTTTTCGGGTTCATAGAGGCATTCTTAGTTCTCTTCAGCAAAGTTGAGTATGAAGGGTCTACTAATTGCGGACATCAGTATGCCAGTAGCTGCACCAACACGTACCGGCACCAGTAGTAACAACATCAGTAGTAACAGCACCAGTACTGCACCAGCCGAACACCAGCACTCGTAGTAGCATCAGCAATAGTCAAACTATATGCGCCTTTGAAGGCCTTGAATTCATGCTTGGATAGGGCTTAAATACAGCTCTTAAATTAGTCAAAATTCAATGCTAGAGGTGGTAAATCCAATCAACCCCCTGAACCTTCAAAGTGTTTACCAATAGTATAGAGGTAAAGCCTCAATCACAAAAGGACATTAAGGGCCTTTAAACCTTCAAATGAGTCTATGTTGAGCATACAATAGTTTATATCACAAGTGCTGAGGTTTCTGAAGCCGAAAAGCCTGGACTTACAAGTTAGCTAAAGAACTGAAGGCCAAATAAGTAAAGCAGCATCTTGACGCACAAAGACCACATAGGTAGGTACCTCGAGACTTTAAGTTTGCGATCCTGTGAATAGAGCGCGGACACAACCTTTGAAATTCAATGCCGAGTGCCTGATTTGCGCGGGCTAGAAACTACAATATTGTTTTTTGGCATTCTACGGTGCATATAGTTCTACATACAGTGAGCGGCTCTAATCTATACTAATTGGGCTTATAGAGTACAATCATGAGGAGCTTATAACTACTAGTATTGGTCATGGTAGTGGGTAGTTATCGTAGGAGGGGTGATTATAGTACGGTGAGGTTTTGTAGGGGGCGGTGAAGGTGTGAGGGCTCTAGAGGCTTCAAGGTAGATCAGGGTAGGTTATAGATATGAAATTTGGATTTTTCGAGTGTTTTTAGGCTATATTCAATACTCTCATAACAGGCATACTGCAAAGGTTGGTGGATATATTGAGATATCTCATGCATGCGGGAGGACACCAATGCCGATCGTCACGTGGTTGTCGATCGTTACGCAGTTAGTGATACTAACTGCCTCAGCAATGCGAGCCCCTAAAATTCACCCAAATACAACTCCATCCACAATGTCAAAGCCTAAAGGGAAAGCGCCTGTTCGAGAGAAGAACGAATATATCCCCCAGTTCATCTCCAAAAAACCATTTTACATTGATGATGACGTTGAAGGAGATTATCGTACGTGACAAATTCCCAGTGCCCATAGCTCCTCACGTACCTAACTAACCGGAAAATAGTTGAGCATCAACGTCTTCAGGGCAAAAAGGATCAAGATCTAGCCAGTGCACAATGGTACGAGCGCGGAAAGCGCGCTGGACCCGCTGCAACCAAGTACAGGAAGGGAGCGTGCGAGAATTGTGGAGCAATGACGCACAAGACAAAAGAGTGCCTGTCACGCCCGCGAAAACTAGGAGCCAAGTGGACTGGGAGAGACATCCAGGCCGATGAGATTGTTCAACAGGTAGAGCTTGGGTGGGATGGGAAGCGCGATAGGTGGAATGGCTACGATCCGAAGGAGCACGACCAGGTGGTGGAGGAATACCAGAGATTAGAAGAGTTGAGGCGGAAGGAGAAAGAGAGTGAGATGCAGGGAAAAGTCAAGGGAAGGAGCGAGGATGAGGAAGACGGAGATAATGACGACAAGTATGCTGAGGAATTAGGAATGTCTAGACAAACTTTCGATGCTGCAAATCGTATAAGTACAAGAAATCTCCGAATAAGAGAGGACACAGCAAAATATCTCTTGAATCTCGACCTTAACTCAGCAAAGTATGATCCGAAAACGAGGACAATGGTCAACAGTACTGATGCCGATAATTCTTCCGAATTACTTGCGGAGGAGAACTTTATGAGGTCGTCAGGAGATGCCGCCGAATTCGAGAAGATGCAGAAACTTGCTTGGGAGAGCCGAGAACGTGGGTATAAGGTTAAGATGCATTTGCAAGCCAATCCCACGGAAGGTGAACTGTACAGGAAGATTCAGTTACAAGAGCAAGAGCAGAAGAAGGCCGAGGAGAAAAAGAAATTGCTGGAAAAGTATGGTGGAGCTGAACATCTGGATACTGTACCTTTGGAAAAGGATGTGGTTGAATCAGAGACCTATGTCGAATACACCCCAAGTGGTGAGATCAAAGGACGGGATAATACAGCGGCGAAATCAAAATATGTGGAGGATAAATTCTATGGGAACCATACATCAGTGTGGGGCTCATGGTGGAAGAATTTCCAGTGGGGTTATACCTGTTGCCACTCGGTGATCAAGAAAAGTTACTGCACTGGCTCCGAGGGAATCACGGCCAACGAAGAGGCCGAAGCATTGCGAACTGGCCGTATGAATGATGTTCAGAAGATAGAATATCATAGCAAAGAGGAAGAGAAGCCTAGAGACTCAAGCGCTAGGCAACCGACCTCGTGCCAAAAGGATTCGGCGGATAAGGTGGGCGGAGATGAAAAACATGACAAAGCGAAAAGAAAACATATGGAAATGATAGGAGGAGTCACAGAGGAGGAAATGGAACGATATAGGAGGCACAAAAGGGTGTTTGATGATCCTATGGCAGCATATATGGACAAGGATCCCTAACAGAGGGGTCGCAGCTGCTTATGTTATGCACGCGTCACATTACTTTTCATGCCCATAATGGTTTAGCCTCATTCCCGCAGGAGTCCGTGATTTATATTTGCGTTTATGTAATACTCCCCGAGAGTTATCGATAGCGACGGTAATACTTAACGTGATTCATGTGCATATACCAGAGATGAACCCGACTTCGGCATTGGTAGAGCTTCTAGAAACTTACCATGATCTTCATAGCAACTGGGTCGAGCGTTTTGACCAGCCACCATCTCCTGTTGAGTTCCTTCAAATCATTAGACGAAACAGACCAGTGATAATATCAAACGGGTTCAGTCATTGGCCAGCTGTGGAAAAGTGGGATTCTAGCTACTTGAAAGACAAAATAACAGGTGATATAACAATTGCTCAAACGCCATTTGGGTAAGTGAATATCTCGAGTCGTGTGACATGAGAATAAGATTGTGCCATCAATCAAGAGCAGAATCAATGCTAACTTCTCTGTATCAGGAATGCGGACTCTGTCGTCAAGAACAATGAAGATGGTGTAGAATATTTCGTCAAGCCTCACACAACCCAAGGCTCCTTTGCAGAATTTCTTGACCATCTCCAGAATGATACCAGAGAATCCTCTGATCCAGTCCAGTATGCGCAGTCCCGTAAGTGCCGGCTATGACCACCCACTGCACTCGGCTGCTAATTATACACTTGCAAACAGAAGACGACAATCTACATGGTGAATATTCAACACTCCTGTCCGATATTGATGAGGAGATACCCTGGGCGTCCGTCTTAGGGACGCCAGATGCCATCAACCTCTGGATAGGGAATGGACGATCAACATCTGCCTTGCACAAGGACAACTATGAGAACCTTTACTGCGTATTATCTGGACTTAAAAGCTTCGTTCTAATTTCACCCCTTGAAGTCGCCTGTGTGAGGGAGCGAACCCTGCCCTCGGCAACTTATAAGGCTGATGCTGATGGAGGATTTAAAATCGTCCCAGACGATCCTCCTTCTGATGTATCTTGTTGGCCGACCCTAGATCCTGACAACCCGGAGAAGACTTCACCATTTTGGGATCTATGCAAACCATTGCGGGTAGATGTCCATCCTGGGGAGATACTCTATTTGCCTGCAATGTGGTGAGCCCCCCTTCCAATACTATTTCATGAAGGCTTGACTGACATGTTGAAAAGGTACCATAAAGTTTCACAAAAGTGTGCACCAGGATCAATGTGTATTGCTGTTAATTACTGGTCAGTTTTAATCCTGCTGTATAGCTGGGCTTTACCAATTATACTGAGACAGATTTAATAATAGGTACGACATGGACCACTCCGGGCCGTTCTACTCCTTATGCCAGTTTGTGAGGTCCAGTTCTCTCCTTCTGGCTAATGGGCCTACTTTCACATATTGAATGGTACTCGTGAGATCCATGCACAGAGACATGAACTGGATGAGAAATCCCACTGTCGGATATTGTGGACAGTGCTAAGTACTGAAATCAGTACAAGTCATTAACTAGAAGGGTATTTTTGTGATGAAGAGCCCGTGAGTGCAAATCAATTCGGAAACTACTAGTGACTGTAAAATTGGCATCACACGCAGACTTCCTAGAGACTACATAAACGTCCTTCATCATACTTGAACTAGTCTGGTGTACTTGAACGCCAAAGCATATGAAAGGTTTCCATATCTATTGTTAAGTAGGAGTAAGAAGGACTTGGATTTTACACAAGGCACCTTTCGTTTTGCATTGGCAACACCGTCGTTGAACTGAAACCGTCATTGCACCACCCCCAATGTTCTGTCAGTCTGGCGCACCAATAAGAAACAAATGGGCCCAAGAATATTCAGCGGCCATTTGAATGGCCCTCTTTGCGATGGCTTTGCCTGATGCCGTTTTCTCTTGGGTTATTTGTGTGAGCTTAGCCGAATTCGCCTATCAATCTCCAGACCCTCATTCTATTTCTGCCGCTGGTTCGCGCCCTATTTGAACCAATGGAAACGATTTTTTGTGCGTCTGCCAGAATTGAAAACAATATTCCAAGGTACATTACCCCGCTTGACTGACTTGACGGCGGCAGCGTGCAGTGAGAGGATGAGCACTCTAGGGGTTCTATGTATCTATGACGGAGGTTAGGAGGAATGCATGAGAGAAAAAGCTTGCGAGTATTGATTCTTCACAGCCATGGTTGATCATTATGATTATCCCCTCAAATCCATAGGCGCAGGTACAACACGGAGAGCGGAGACAAGTATAGCAGGCACCTAACTCGCGAGCTGTCTTAAGCTTATCATAATATTATAAACGCCATCTGCTCAGGTAATTCCGCAGCTCACGGCAGCCCACGGCAGCCCGAACGTGCCTGCCCTGTCGTTGTAAGCAGCCCCGTATTAGGCTGGCCAACCCCTTGCCCTGCACTCTAAAATTCAGTTGTGTTCTATCGCGCGCCACCGTGCACATTCATAGGTAACAACTACAAGCCCAACCAGACTACTACAAGCCATCCACCTAATCTCTATTTTCATATTTCATCACACAGAACGCCAATTTTCCCTCGCTGTTTCTATCAACAACTTAATTGCCAAAAACTTCGCTGAAACCCTCAGCAGCTACGCCAACACTTCCAATTATTTTGCATAACCGCGCCTACTAGAACATCCAGAACCTGGACGGAATCCCAGCCATAGTACCTTGGTTCCTAAGCCTCCAGCAGCCCACGCCAATCCAACCTACTCAACAGCCCTCGAACAGTCCTACATACCATGTCCGCTACACAATCCCTCAAGGTTCGAGAAAATTCAGCTAAATGAGATCGCTCTTTGTACTGATGCTTTATCTTTAGTGCGTCGTAACGGGTGATGGTGCTGTCGGTAAAGTGAGTTTCAATCATTACTGCCCCTTTCTCCCCACCGCTCATGCCGACCACGCCGAACACCAATTCCCTATCCCATGAGATCCGGGCTTCTAACGTCAAGTTTCCTATTCGTACAGACATGTCTCCTTATCAGCTACACCACGAATGCATTTCCTGGAGAATACATTCCTACTGTGTGAGTTTCAGCCCAAAAGCCCCACAATCACCCTAGGCCGGATCTAGTTTCCCGGAGACGATACGTACTAAAGCTCTTTAGATTCGATAACTACTCTGCAAATGTCATGGTAGATGGTAAACCCATCAGCCTTGGTTTGTGGGATACTGCTGGTCAGGAAGATTATGACCGTCTCCGTCCTCTTTCTTATCCCCAGACCGATGTCTTTCTGGTATGCTTTTCGATCGTGAGCCCCCCGTCATTTGACAATGTTCTTTCGAAGGTAAGTGACATTCTATTCTCGGTAACATCCAACTTTCTGACGAACATGTGATTTAGTGGTATCCTGAAATTTCCCACCACGCACCCGGCATCCCAATTATACTGGTTGGTACGAAGCTCGATCTCCGAGATGACCCCAAGACTCTCTCTCAATTACGAGAGAAAAAAATGTCCGCAATTACCTACCCTCAGGGAATGCAACGTGCCAAAGAAATTAAGGCCATACAGTAAGAGCCCTTTGTGGTTATGTACATATGTTGGAATTTACTAAGATCAGTTACAGATATCTTGAATGCTCTGCCCTGACGCAAAAGGGTCTTAAGAACGTTTTTGATGCTGCAATAAGGTTTGTAGTGACAAGACAAGATCCCGAGGCAACATACTGACAACCCCATAGGGCAGTGCTAATGCCGGCTCAAATCCCTCAACGTAACGGTGGCAGGAAAGTGGTGAGGTGTACCCTCATGTAAGGGGGGCAACATTCCATTTCACGACGAGTCCATGGGAAGACATAATGACGCAGTAACACCTAATAAATAGGTGGTAGATTGTGTTGGTAGGCTCTGAAGCAAAGGTCGACTGCTATTCTCCATACGGGGACCTGCGAAATTTTTTTTTTTTGGGATGTTTTTTGCTTAACTACTTTTATTATTGTTAGTCACATACGGAATGCCGCCGCTCATACGTAGTTAGACCTCCTGACGGCCCTCCAAGCCTCAAAGCAATGTTCGGGGACCACGGCAGACAACTATTGTGATACCTGGCAATATCTCTTTCATGATGTTGAATACTTTTTGATTTATATGTCCCTTTCTTCAGTTTGTTATTCTTATTGTGTGGACGGTGTTAATTTTTTTGTCATTATTCCTGCGATTATTATGCTGATGTTTATTACGCAACCCTGACCTTCATTTTTCTGTCCTCGTGCAGCACAAAATGTTGCTGAATTTGCGGTTCATATGTTCAGATTGTCAGCCTGTCAGCCTGTCGGCCAGTCGTTTGCATCTGATGCGTTAATGCTGAAAGTGTGAAATGTTAGAAGTTAATGGAGAGATATAGGGTAGTTTACGAGGTACAGTGCAGGAGGCTAGCAAGAGGAGGTCAAAAGGGTATAGTTAGTGTCAAGAGTACTTAAAGTATAATGCAGCCCTACAGAACCTGCAGATGTATGGAAAATGGGAGTGGGGCAATAATGTCCCTGGATATTCTTTGGCGGGTCAATTGGCGAATTTCGCCTAACACTTTACCAGGTTCATCAAAGAAGGAAGAACAGCAAGCAAATTGCGGGGGGCAGCTACTGAAATTGCCTTGATATGCCCCTCCTGTAAGTCTTAACTAGGCAAGACACCAAGGCCAGCACTAATCTCATCCACGCCCTTGGTCCCTACCCATTCCCTGGCTTCCCTTGCCTCTCCTCCCACCTCCTTTCCCGCAGCCTCTGCCTCCTCTTCTCATGTGCCCACTCCTGCCACCAGAGCCTCGACCACTTCCACCCCCTCGGCCCCTCCCACCCCCTCCTCCTCGCTCATCTTCATACGCGTCATCCCATCCCACACCCGTTCCCACATCACCGTCGCCCTCCATTCGTGCCAGCCGGCTAGGATGTATCCCTTCGTTCCCATTCTCCTCGGCCTTTTTTGCCTGCTTCTCCAACTTCAGTTTCTCCTCCTCTTGCGCCCTCCGTTTTCGCTCCTCGTTCAATTTTTCGTTTTTTACGGATAGTTTCTCTCTACGGTCTTTTGAGGTACCTCCTCCTCCGGCCCTACATAGAAATGTCCTTTTTCTCAGCACATCGAAGGACTATAAAAGCATGAATGGGGATGAGCAAGAAAACCCAGAGGCATACGTTAACTCGACATTGATCTTCCTACCCCCCTTTCCATCGTCTCCACCCTTCCCTCCTCCACCCTCATTAGGTTTATCCCCTTCAGCACAGAACGTGGAATGATGGAACTTCGCCAAGCAGGTCTTCATCCTGTCGAAGTTGTCAAATTCGAGAAATGCAAAACCCTTGCATTTCTTGGGGTCTTCTTTGAGTGTTATGAGACGAACACTATTTGGCTTGACAGGAGCAAAATGCTTTTGTAGAGCTTCGGTAGTGGCATTATATGGGAGGTTTCCTGCAATTCATGCACGCGCGAGTTAGCAATCTAAAAGATGGGGGAGGTGGGCCTCTTCACCAACGAAAACGATGAATCTGGGGGTTTTGCTGGAGCCTTCCTTCCCTTCAGCCCCTTTTTTAATTGTAGCATCCCCATTCTTATTTATATTGGTCTTTCTTCTTTTCTGATCTGGCTTCTCTCCTCCCTCCACGGCCTCCTTACTTCCCTCAGAAGAACCCTCCTCGCTTTTGCTACCCCCCTTCCCAGCCTTCTTGCTGTTCTTCACCATAGCTTTCCCCTTTTTTTCCGTATCCTTTTTAGATGCCTTCGTCACATCTTTCTCGACCGCAGCTCCATCCCCATCCTCCGTCCCAACATCTTCTATTTTCCGCTTCCTGCTCTTATTCCACCGGCTGTTAGATTTTTTCTTATCTTCCGAAGACTTGGAAGCTGCAGGCGCCACAGCTGTCGGTAAGTTTGAAACTGCAGCAATGATAGTTTCTGCCATTGTAAATGTGTGATGGATTTAGGAACTATTTACAATTAGGAAAATTTGTTCAACCAGTAAATCTTGGCATGAGAAGACTGTATGCAGGAGCGAGCTGAGCCTCACCTGCTGATAGTGCATGTACGTTGTCACAAGCTAAAATGAATGGTGGCTGCAACAAACAATTCTAAGGTCTGTAACAGGGAGCACATGTGCCAACCAGACTAGGAGCACATACGAATCAGGAGGCTTTGTTAGGCCTGTGGAAAAGCAGCAGGTTAATAAGGTTAATATACGGTACATAGATTTGAAATACAGGTATCCTCATGCATAGGGGCATCGTATTACATGTACGGACAAAGTTTTTTCCCCTTTCCTATCTGGGAGCTGCATATGTGGGATATGCATGCGCATTCACGCATATTTACGGATATGTGCTCACCTCTCAATTTATCAGATATCGCCGACATCTCATTGGCCATATTTCCAACTATGGAATTCATCATATATCAGCCCTTTCCCGACCCTCAACCTCTTCCCTAACATCTTGATTCATCAAGTATATTGCCCTTCTCCGCCCTCTTAAATTGCTTATATGGATCTCAATTTCTTAGATATCAACTCTCCAATCGCATACCCTGAACCTGCCAATCGAGCACCTCCCGAACCTGCCGATCGAGCATCCCCTAACAACCCCCTCAATTAGGGTGTTTGAGATTGTGTCTCGCGCTCAGGCGGTGATCTTGCGATCTATGGGAAAGGCTCTGGCCATTATTTAGCAGCAAACTGGAATAACTCCACGACATGACCAGAATCTCTATAATGAAGCACAGCAAAGGAAGTGGGATCCTGGCGCCTTATTAAAGATAGAGCACATCCAGAATAGGGATCGCTGTGGGAGGAAAAGAAAGATCACTCCCGCAGTAGAGCAGGCTATTGTGGATGCAGTCACCAAGGATGGAACCAAGTTGTCAGTGTTCATCCGATTGATATCGTGATCTCAGCTAGTCCTAAAGGCCGGAAAAAGAAGGCCCCAAAAGACAGTGTTCAGAAGCGTCGGCCTCGGACATACAAGGTGCGCTTCATGGCGCTATCAACACCGTGTGAGTTGAGCGGGGGTGAGGTGGGACGTGTGTGTGAGGTGGGCGAGGGGTGAGGGCATTGGCTACACAGTAGATAGCTATAGTCAACTTGAAGATGTGCATATGCAGGGTTTTCCCAAAGAAGAAAGGGGAAATGACTTTTGTTCTGCACCTCCGTATGGACATATCTACCGAATCTAATGCATGTCTGAGGTATACAAAGACATAGGCATTTGTATCTTTTTCCACGGTTGTTATTTGTGGGTTATGGAAAGGCGGTGGGTATTTTGCCAACCAGACTAATGCCTGGAATGGCCTCACTTTACTTCTGATACGCAACGTTAACAGTGAGCCTTCCGACTGTTGTCTCCTCTGGGATATGCTATACAATCTTCTTAAACCAGATGTACGGCCTGTAGCGGCACAGTAGTAAATCCATACAGCTCTGATGAATTCTATGATGTTTTGTGTTACCATCTTAGCGTGCCCTGGACTTTCGAAGAGTGAGAAAGCTCTCCCGATGTAGACAATTATACCGGGGTGGTCAGTACTGTATGTATTCAGACTTATCCCACTGCTCAACAGGCCGTCCTTTCATAAACTAACAGACCCTGAGTACAATCAACAATATTCCCCTCAATCGATTGAGAAATAATGGATATTATTGCATTATCATGCTCTGCAAAAAAATAAAAATATAGGGTACCAAGTTCCGGCAATTGCTGCTCAATGGGCCATTACAGAATCGAGCAATTCCTAATACTACACGAGTCTACAGCAGATCTGGAAGCAAGTGCAGCTGATAACCCTTCAAACTCAGAATATTTCAAGCCTCCACGTCCATGCCACTCTCACCTACTGCCCGAATTACCTGCATGAATCCTCAATATGTATGCAAATTTGCGCACAAGATAGGTAGTAAGGGAATTTGGTATTTAGGCAGCATCCTTGGCAGATATATTGCATGAACCCTAAGCAAGGAGACAACTGGGACTCAAATTGTTTGCTTTTTAACTGAGGGTGCTAGTGTTGCTAATTTCTTTACTAAAGTCACGGTCGATATTCTTGCCAAAGGGTACTCCGTCAACACCTTTGCAATGTATACTTCAACAGGTCATATGACGACACCTTCCATCAAGCAGCTACAAGTTCTCACTTAATGTATGTCTTATTTAAGTTCTCGAAGTCATACATATGACAAACTATTTAAAGGTCAGCATTCAAACCTACCTACCTTTTATGGTCATCTGGCCCAAACAACTACTCTATTGTGCAGGTAGGGGTATTAGAGGTAGTCAAAATAATTTTTTTCCATTAAGCTAATTTATAGTAAAGCAAAACTTCTATTAAATCTTCAGTTAAGTATGCTTAGTAACATCGAGATCACATCTTAGCATTCGTCTCGGTGGAGAGTAGTGTTGCTGGACTACATTTGGGAGATCATAGAGCTGATCATACAGGTGCTGAAGGTGCTTTTTGGAGATGACATGATATTAGAGCTGTTGGACGAGGTGTTGTGCATTTATAGAACGATATTGACACGTCGCTATTTAGCTGTGCTGGGAGGCATCATGCAAGATGATATTGACCTTGGAGAACTTGATTAGGCTTTTCACCCAGTTCCAAATTCGAGTGGCTTTTTGCCTTTCAGATGTCATTGATACTGTAATATTGTGATGTCGAGTGAGGTCGTGATGTTGACTAAGGTGCAAATTTAATCTCATTAAGGTGGGTCGGAATCTTGGCATTCGTTATAGCCAGGTTTGCCTGTAACCATCTCCGGGATGTCAGACGTTGAACAAAAGGAACCCCCGCAATACATGATATACACTCAATAATGAGCAAATTACACTGTGGATCTGTCCTACGATCGTCTCATACATACTCCCCCCCAAACAAAACTACCTATAGAACCACACCAGTGGGAACCTATGGGAGTTAGTGTGCAGCCTCAGTATTAGCGTGAGCGATAAAGTCAATTCAGACGCGTTGTCAATTCAGTGGCTCAGATGGAATACGGGCCCCCTGTAAACAAATCCTCAAGTGCATAAATGTGGTGGAGTATCTGCCCTGGCTACATACAGTGCCTGGGGGAAAGTTATAACGAACTCCCCTGCATAATATGCAGTGCCAGTGCGTGCGCCCGCTATTTCTGGCGAGATAGTGTGATCGATGCATTAAAAGGGCGTTGGGCTTCCATGCATCGAAGGCTTCCCCAAGGCTAACTGTCCTCATATTGAATATATTTTTATTGGAACTCTTAGCCAGGTTTCGCTGTAACAAAATGTCACGTGCCTGCGAGGGTAAAGGGAGAAGTGCGGAGTGAAAAAAAAAATAGGATGTACCTAGTCAATTTGTGTGTCTGAAATTAACATCTCCGACCTTGCAAAATCTCTTGCCTATGCAGAGCGGTCCCTATGTCAGTATGTAGAGGCACACAAGAAACAAAATACGCTCGACAATTGGCTGCAACCACTCTCTGGCCCGTCACTTTCTTGGTTCTTTTATTCGAAGCTCTGCCTTTCTATTCTGAGGTGAATTCTTGATCATTCTCGTATTGTATTACATCAAGTATGTTACTGTTCTCTTATCCTTCTCTAGAGTAGCGTCCCAAAGTAAGCCCCTTTCTTCCTTTTTTTTTTTTAGCGCACTACTAGTTTCACTATAGCCAATATATACGTTATACCGGTTAGTTTCATTATAGCCAGGGTACTTTAGCTGCGTGCAGGAATGGTCTGACAAATTCCTTCCTTACAGCCGGGTTTTCAGTATGTCGAGGTTCACTATATGTAAGTAGCCAGGTTTACCTGTATGTTTATCGCCTAGTTAAGGAAAACCCGTTATACGTACGGCACGGCATGTGTCTCACAAAGTCAACGATCTGCGCATAAGCAATGTGGGGAGTAGTTCATTCTGGGCCTATCGATAGGGCAACTCTCATATCAACGGCGCCGACCAGTTAGCAAAAAGATACGCTGACATAGTCTCGAACCCGACCGCTCCTAGGACGCCGACATGACATGGAAAAAAGTCATCTCTTTCCAACGTAATAGCGGGGTAAAAAGACCAGCGCCGGACAGACCTTCGCTTACCTTGCGAACTATTGCGGAGCATGGCCTGTTGTGCTTTCGGAGCTAGTAAGGAAGGAGTACAGTATAGCCAATACGAGTGTGAAACGAACGTCGAGCTACTGCAGGAACGGCCACTCCGATCGCCGCTGCATTGCCTGTAGGACTTCTGAAGATGAGATGGTAGTCTGGTCTACTTGGTAGTCTGGTCTACTTGGTACTAGAACTTGATACTTGCGGCGGATTGACAGGATCGAGCTTAGTGGCGATTACTCTGGTTTTCTCGTTGATCAACTTTAAAAGGGAACGCTCTCGATACCCAGTGAGACGCGGGAGCTTAAGACTTAAGGGCATGCGGAAGATATCACGGCACTTTGACAACTTATGCGACGCAGGTATGGCTGGGTGGGGACGGGGTGGACATGAACAGGGGCGTGTTTCATGTAGGTATTCCAACCCTTCAAAACGCGGCATCCACAGTGTGTGGTTGTGGTGTGGAACCGAACATTTCTCTATCTGTTGGTATGGTACGTACGGGTTGGCATGACAGGCAGGGGGATTATTACCAGTGTTTAGGACTATTACCCTTGCGAGAGAAGTCCAGACACTGTTCAAGATCAGATCAGTCACAGCCGTACTTCTCGCAAGTTGCTTTACAGGCAATGGGCGGTGGGATATAACCTTAGCACTTGATGAGGCGGATCTTCTTGCCTTGTTAATCTAGGGGAACAATAGAGAAACATCCAAGGGATTGGATTGAGACGTTGACTGCACCCGAAAGCCTTCTGGGGTGGTTCAATCTTTTATACCGGACGAAATGTTAGTGTGGGACATGGGATTTTGTAGGGGAATGACGGTGTGGTCCTCTAGGCCGGTGCTTGGTTTTTGCTCATTTCGGTTCTGGAATTACAGGTATTTCATTTCATTTCCTGAAAAGCAACTAGGTGTGGAGGGTGTAGTTGTTCCTGCATTTGCATTCACTTATCTGTACAGGTGGTCATACTTCCCCCCACCCTCTCTTCGAATTCCCTCCCTCCCTTCTTGCTCTGTCTCCAGTTGAGGGCTGCCACTCGTTCATCTTTCTTCTTCCTGTGTTTGCTTGTTTCTAACTGGAGCCGAATTTAGGCTTTCGTCCATTCGTTATCACTTTTACAGGCTTTGGGGCGGGCTCACCGGAAACACTTCATATACTTTGAACGCCCACTGGTTAGGCAGAAGGCTATTACCAGGCAAGGAGACGGTGCCTCATGATATTGAACCGAATCAATCAGCAAGGGATTAGAGAAGATTCACATTCTTAACAACGCCGACTCAAACTCGGATAATCCACTCTTTTTTATTTTGTGTCTGGGAAGAGCGCGCCGTGGATTACCTACATTCCGTAGTAGTTTGGTTCGGTGATTTGGATTATTCACAGGCACAGATCATTCGGAAACTTTCCAGATCTTGTCCATCACAGTGAAGGGTTTTTGTTGGAAAGGTTGAGAGGATAACCGACAGTGGAGCTACCGCTGGTATACTTAGAAGTCTAGGCTTCTTAATCCAATTGTGAGGAGTGTTTAGGACTCTGAATTCACACTCAATCTCTCAACATAACTTATATAGAAGATGGGCGAGTACTTGCAGAGACAAAGGGATGGGGAGCGATATGGGAGGTTTCAGGAGGAAGAGGATGTATATGCGCTTCCAAATGCGAGGAGAGGAAATGTTTGCTTAGCCCTGAAGGAGCGGCTGCCCTTACCATCAAACCTCAACTATCCATCTAATCTAGAAAGTCCAACGTCACCAACGAACCGTAGCAGAGGGCCTTCACCATTTCAGCAGCAGCAATCGAATTCAAGTCAACCTTCACTACCGCAGAAATCATCTAGTCAGCCAAGGGCGAGAGATCCGCGACTGAATCGAGCAGGTGATTATGAAGGTGCAAATACTGGAAGGTCACTAACTAATCCACCAGCGGGGAGGGCAAGACCAGGACACCCAATGCAACAGGCAAGAACCCAATATCAATGTTTGGATCGTGGTCAATCTCGACCGGAGGAGCATGACAGCGGCATACCGTATGGTAATAGAGGGTACCTATCTGGGCCTCAGCCAAGGTATAACAGACCAGCGGATTATGAGGAGGATATTGACTCAGAAATCCTCATGATGTCGCCTACCATTGGGGTCCACCCAAGTATGATGCACTGTCCGAGATCTTTCCTACTAGAATATGACGATTCAGTCCCTGTTAATCCGCCAATTATGAATCCCACCCCTCCCGCGCAAATGCCTCAGACCCAGCAACGGCAAAGCACGAACACGGCATCCCCGTCTTCGATGCGTGAGGTTTCTTCGTACTACCCTCAGCCTGTGATTCAGGTCTCACCTATACCCGAAGAATCTATTCGACATGGCTCATATGCTTCTAGTCACGTTATACCATCCACATGGGGCAGCGCCAATTATCCAGCAGTATCACTGCCGCCTAGCATGTCCGGGGAGGAAGACGATGAGGATAGTTACCGACCAATGCCAACTGAGAATGATGAGCAGAAGGGGCTTGTTAGGCAGGCTAGTTTGGGGAAAAAGTCGAAACCGAAGATCACAGAGATAAAATCTACGTCGAGACAGGATAAGGATAGTACGAAGCAGCCATTCTTAAACACTGAACACAGCCCAAATGACTCTTCTTTACCTACACGGGATGCCTCGCCTCCTAACACCGCACCGACGCCGACAAAGACACCATCTCCACTCATGGGTTTCATATTTCCTGTCCCGGGGAACTACTCTGATGGTAATTGGAAGGAGGCGGTAACTTCATCTAAACAGCTCGGCGTGGATTCTGATCCTCACGCTAGAACTTCGCCATTATATTCTCATAATATGGAGCCTCTCAATATCACAAAATCCATGGCTGCAAAGATGAAGGGGCGCAAGGCTCCTCCACCTGGGTTAAATTTAAATGCTGTCAGGGATGCAGAGGCTCGGGGGAGTTTGACTAGCTTACCAGATTTGATCCGGAGAGCGACGAAGTTGGCTGCTGTACTTGAGACTGGAAAGCTTAGGGCGGGAAATAGTTTGCGAGGTAGTTTCTCAGCGAGTTTCCTAACTAACTCTAGTATGATTTTCCTGGAACTGCAGGGACATAGGGCAACGGTTTTGCTAATAAATGGTGTTTGTGGGTTTTAGGCTCGAATCGTAGAACAGATTCTATCTCGGATATCCTTGCGTCCTTTCCTCCGCCATTCCCTGGTGCTGGCAGGTATGGCTCTCGAGCCTCCGCCTGGCCAATGCCTTCGGATTTCGTAGATGGTAATAGTAATGGTGAGGATTCATCAGTACAAATTGCTTCTAAGAAAAGTCAGAAAGTTTGCGGCCTCCCTCTTTGGGCTTTTATTCTCCTTGTTATCCTTGCTCTCCTCATTATCACCGCAGCAGTCATTGTTCCCGTACAGCTCGTCACCCTCTCTCACCACCAAGAAGACAAGTCCTCAACCAACACCGAGATCCTCCTACAATGCAAAAGACAGAACCCCTGCGACAATGGCGGGGAGAACGTTGCTACGAAAGATTTCTGTGGGTGTGTCTGCACTGGGGGCTTTTCAGGGAAGACATGTAGTAGATTGGATAACTCTTGCGTCACGATGGATTTGGAGGAGATTAAAAGCCTTGGAGATACGTTTGTGGGGATCCAGAATGCCACGATGGGAAGTGCGATCAAGAGGTTGTTTGAGATTAGTACGCAGAATTATTATAATGTCCAGCTGGATGGGAGTAGGGTGTTAAGTGCGTTTTGGGCAAGTGAGGTTAGCTGTACGGCGCAGAATGCATTGGTGACGTTTAATGGGAAGACTGCACCGGATAATACAACAATTTCAACAACACCAATAACAATAGCAACAGCAACTTCATCAATTGTACCAACAACAACCCCAGCACCTGTAGAAAGGAGGATTAAACGATTAATTGAACCAACCGCCGACGAATCCCTCATCTACGACTTCAGTATCGTCAGTACTGAAACCCAAGAGGCTCCAACGATATCCATATCCGCCCCTAGTACCACCATCCCCGCAGGGTCGGATGCAACTGCCTCTCCAGGGAATCGCGTCCTTGCTCTCAACGAAGAGGTAGTAGATTTCTCGAGGGTGGCGATTTTGTTTTTGGTCCAGGATAAGGGGTTAAAGGTTGCTGTTACCGCACAGGAGAATCTGCAGGGTGCATTTACAGCGGGAGTTGATTATGGAAATGTTGATGTGGGGAATCAGGTGTCGGTAGATTTGGAAAACAGGGTGTTGAATTTGCCGGGGGGGCTTAAGGTGGGGGGGGGAAAGACTTCGTCGTAGAAATATTGGGGATGAGATGGCGCTTGTGGGTTCGGAGGCCACCGGGGAAGCTGCTAGAGGTTTGAATTGGGAGTATAGAGTGGTACATGGGTTTGGGATCTGTGCTTTTCATCTTTTGAGCTCTTGAAATTCTCTATAATTTTCTGTGTCAAGATATATTGTATGGTTGGAGGCGATATCGGACATCACCTCTCAAGGCGTTCATTTCTTTTAATCCTTGGGTTATTTCCGTCTATACATCTTGCCTTCCTACACATTCCCTTTTACAATTTGGTCCTCTGGAGGGGGTTCTCCAAATATTATTCCTCTTGTCTTTTACATCATCAAAATTATCTGATTGTTAATGCTCGCTGGTACGCTGGCTTTAGTCGAGCACGTCTACGCTCCGTGTCCATATACCTCCTTGTCTACATGACATCGTCACTACTTGATGCATCCTATATAGTATTGCCATATGACCAATTCACAGTATGTCAATCCATATTTTGACACACTTCAGTTTGACATATTGTATCCACATGCAATTTATAACCCATCGAGATATAAATAACAAAGGACCCGAATATAGGGGGTTGTCAATCTGGTCAAGTTAAGAAATTGTATCCAACTTCACTTGGTAGGTTTATTTATTCTGCGGGGTCGCTAGTTGCAGGTACTAGTCTCGATCTGGAATTTCCCAAAACGAAAATGCCCACCAGCCTTAAGACAGCCCCAGCAAGCAGGACAAGGCTCACCCCAAGTCGAGCTTCTTCCTAATCGAAAGCTTAATACATATTCTCAACTTCATTGGTATAACAGCTATCAGTATTGCTATCGATCAACCAACAGAAGCTATTACTAGGTAGTTTGGCTCGACCGCCACCGGAACCTGTGGGAAGTATATGTGCCCACCCGTTCCTGTATCCACTTTACAGAAATTGAGATCCAGATTCAGCCTCCATTTGGGTTCCTGCAATGCTTGTCTCGTTTCCCTTCGTTTCTCTGAGTGTTCTTGTTCATGTGGTCCTATACCTTTCGGCATTATAACCTGTCATAATCATTGGTATCACCCGCAGGACTCAACCCCAATCATACGAGCCCATATGAGGCGGATATGCGAGTATAATAATCAAACAAGATCTTCCGGTAAGGTGCAAGCCGCTGGTACACAAGACGGGTGCTGAGAGAAGGAGGAGGTGCTTCGATCCAAGACATTAGCAAGAAACAAAGCGAACGATCGAACCGGAGCCCTATTTGGGAAATATCAACAATCTTAAATCACGATTGATCCAGCCCCGGTCCCCAGGGTTTGCATCGAACTCTATTTCCCCCCTACCCGCCCTCCAATTTTTGGATTGTTAATCAGACCAGCTGTCGAGGTATAAACGGAACAATGTGGAGAACATTGAGGCAGCACAACGTTTATCTCGCCCAGCCGCTGGTATCCGAGTCTGTTATCAGTACTGTAAAGATAATTTTGGCAGTGTGGTTGCTTTATTTTGGGATGCAGGCGACCTATGGCATCATGCCACCCCCAATGGGTATAACAATGGGTAATTAGCAGTCTCGGATTCCAAATATTGATAGGTTTGCATAGCCAGGTCTGTACTTCGTCAACGTCTGCTTGTATTTATATTCCCTGCCGTGTGTCGAACTCCAGAGTGACTGCAAGAAGCACTGCAAGACATGGGCCGAGATTATATTACAGGCTTTTAAGATTTAACAGTGATTTTCAGCTCATTTGCAGGGTCAATGAAGTATAAATCAGACCGTTTGATGATTCTGGGACACGATACCGGGAAACGATTCTCTCCACGGTAAACTGTTCCCAAGGTACGCAAAATAGAACCCACATACATAATTGTTAATTACAGTGCTTCACCTCAAAAGAAGTGACAAATCATGTTAGGCGTATGTCTCTATTGGGTTGATTGAATGATTTAAGGATGCCTGCATAAGGTCTTACACTTAAAGACCATATTATCTTCACAGTTTCATTGCCTCGTCTGCTCAGAGAGTGTCGAGAGGCTCAGCGAATTAGATACGGAGATAAATCGCGTGAAGATAGCATATGGCCGCGAGAAGGTAAAAAGAACACTCCCAAGTGATGATAGATGGAGGAAGAAATAGTAAGATGGTTGTCAGAGCTAGTCTTGCGAAAGGATATGGTTCTGCAAAGCCCACGGAGTTCAAATATCACTTCTTGCCTTCCATCTGCCTGACTCTGACCTTTATTGCTCCCTAAGCACCAATATTGTCAGGATCTTTGTCCACTCATCATTCTTGATTTGTGTATGTTCCCTCATCTGATACAAGGTTCAATACAGAACTGATATATGACCTGAAAGGAAAGGCACGACACATTGAACCTAAGCATTGAATGGAGCAGCACGCAAGCTGGACAGAAACCGTCCGAGACATCTTTCTCTCACCACTACAATGCTGCCTCACCAGCGGAAGCCCTGATGAAGCTGAGAACCATTCTCTCACTGAAGGCTCCATGACAGTGATGCCGATACCTTTAACGACAGAGATCACCGAGACGACACAGTTGTTAGATCAGCCATATTATCAATGCTACGGCCCGAGCCAGCCAGGACTCGAGCAGGAGAAGAATCAATCGTATAAGCCTTTCACAACCGACGCCCCAAACATAGTTGCAGCACCAAGACCCGTTTCCGCTTTCTCATTCCAACTATTCGAAGAATTCGACAAGTGGGATGGGAAGGAGGGTGTGGATACAGACGCAACAGATGATCAAGATAACCAAACAGACCCTTTTGAATATGACAATGCACCGGAATATCGAGATATTCTGGGACACAAAGTGACGACGGCCCCTGCCCCTGATTTGAAAGCATTGCCAACAATCGAGCTCGAAGAGGTAGGCTTGACTAGGGATCTCATCAAGCTCAGGCGAATGCTGGAGCTAGGCCTCAGGCCGCGGAGGACAGATGACATAGAGATGGTTGAAAACACTCCACCAAAGATACAATGTTGATATACTTTTTCCTCCTTCGATACTTGTTCTCGGCTATCCTTTGGCCTGTAGGGCTGGTTGTGAAGCTTCTGTGTTTGATGCCTCTCCATTTTACGAGTGTTGATGACGGTTTTAGGCGTGCAGTTGCTTTATAATAATGAGTTTACGAGAGAGTCCCATATACCCTGAACGGGGATTGCCTGCGTCTTCTACGGTGAAGTTGTTCAGCCATGGAACATAAAAGTCGTAGCTTCTAGGTGGACATGAGTACACTGTGAAAAGAAGCATCAGAATCTCAATAGCCAGGACATTTCGGTGAGCCTAGACTAGCCCCGTGATGCGGTAGCAAGAAGCCTTGAGGGTAATGAAAACTGAGTTTGTGGACGAACATGTATAATTTTTAACCTATCAACTCTCCAACGTAGGATGGCGCCCCCCCAGGGGGTACGGTAACTAACAATACTTTGTAGTCTGGTTGCCAACCAGACTAAATACTTTGTACATTCAGACAGATACTGGCATTAGTGCAATGGTCAACTCCTGGGCGTCTAGCAGGACGACAACAAAGGATACCACAGGGCAGAACTGCATACGCAAGTTTCTTCGAAAATGAGCCCATGCAAAATCAATCGAACCTTACTTGAAATCAAGGAATCAATGTTTTCTGTAATGTCGGAGATACAATTTATTTTCTTTTATGTGGGAGAAAAAGAATATGCAGCGAACTTGACGCCGAGGAGGGGAAGTTGAGGGTAACGTACACAAGGGGGGTGGAACTGAGGGTAACCCACGGGGGGCGGAGCTCGTTTTAGAGGTGAAAAACCGATTTGTTCGTTGGGGGCGTTTTTTTGTTTGTCCTTTTTCTCTTTTTTCTTTTTGGTGTCTTTTTTGACCTCCATACGTTACATCCGGCGTGCACGACGCATACGATGTTCTGGCTTGTCCGCCGGCTTGTGCCTCGGGTGTTTCAACGGCTTATCTCTCAGCCAGCCATACAAACACTTTCACTTGTGCATTCAACTACCATCGAAAAAACAGTGAAATCAACTAAAAAAAAATTATTATTATTGTTATTATTATTATTATTATTATTATTATATTATTTATTTATTTAGTTATTATTATTACCCAACATAATAAATTGCCTCCCAGCCCTGCAAAAAGCGCCCCTCTAGTTACTGACTGGTCTGTAATTACACCCCTCCTAACCATACATACACACCGATACATATATAACAATATGCACATCCCGCCTGAGTTACAGATTTCCCCGTTGCAGCAGAACAGTTGGAGGGGTACATTTGCTGACTTGCTACTGCCATCGTTTCCTTCATGTCGTCAGAGGCGTCGCTCACTACTTCGGCACAATGGCCTCAAGCGCGGCCCCCACTCCCTCTCCCCCAAGAGGCCTTCCGTTACGTGATGCGACGCCGCCGCAGCTACACCAGTAGTTTTGGGGTAACTCCATCGAGCTTCTTCTCGCCGTATCCGGATGCTCTGGACCGTCGGACGCCGCCTCGGTCGTTTCAAACAGAGCTGATATTCCATCAATCTCGACACCGTCGTCTCAGCTCGGGCTTTTCTGGTGGTGTACGAGGCCTCCTCAACTATGGCGTAATATAAAGGCAGGCAATCCGTCCGGTCTTTCTGCGTTCAGTGTCCTCTATTGCTAAATTGCGCTTCTCTACTTCGTCCTATCCTCGCCAGCACACCGTCTGGCTTGTCCCTGCACATGCAACTCTTGCAAGGCAAGAATTATCGACTGACATTCGAGCAAAGTTACTTCAAATTCAGTATTTTATTGGGCCCAAAGAGCACTCAGCTATCTACATAATACGCCGCTATGGACCCTTGCGCTGCTAGAACCTATATTCTTCCTCTCGCTTTCCGTACCGTCAGCACTCCATTCTTCGCCCGGCCTTTCACGGCCTGCACGAAGAAGCACCTCCTCATCGGCTGTACCGGCTCTATCGCCACCCTCAGGCTTCCCGAAATCCTCGCCGCCCTAACACCCTACACCGCGTACCTCTCCATCCACCTAATCCTAACCCCTTCCTCCATCCACTTCCTCCCCAACAAACTCATCCACCCTTCCCCGGGGGCCGCCATACCGACGTATTTCCCCATCGTCTCTCGTGCCTGGACTAATGACGACGAATGGGTACAATGGACTAAATCCGGGGATCCAGTCTTGCATATTGAGTTGCGGAATTGGGCGGATATGTTGGTTATCGCGCCGTTGAGCGCGGATTTTTTAGCGAGGATGGTGAGTGGGTGTGTTGATGGGTTGCTTGGGGGGGTGGTTAGATCATGGGATGTGGAGAAGAAGATTGTGGTGGCGCCGGCGATGAATACGTTCATGTGGAATCATCCAATCACGGGGGACCATATGGATGTGTTGAATAAGTGGAAGTGGGTGCATGTGTTGGGGCCGGTGGAGACGAGGCTGGCGTGTGGGGGTGTGGGCACAGGGGCGCTGAGGGAATGGTGGGAGGTGGTGGAGTATGTGGTTAAGGAGTTGGGGCTGGAAGGGAAGGAGGGACTTGGGGGAGTGGGAAAAAAGGAGGGGGAGAGTTGGAGAGGAAGGGAGGAGAGGATTCATCGGTAGATGACTCATGGGTGAAAGAAGTCATGGATTTGAGATTGGGGGGGGGGGGGTTGGGATGTGGTCGATACACCCATGTTTACTAGGTCACTCCCTAAATGGCGATTTTATATTACAATTTTCGGTTGTCGAGGATAAAGGACCAACAAAAAATTCAAATAAATTAGATAAATGAATAGTATAGTGTTACGTTAATGTGAGAAGCTTCGCATAGATACACCCCTATGACTTCTCACCAGATTAAATCCCTGAAGGAGCCTAAACCACATTGGGTTTTCCCCAAAGTAAAAACAATTCCGTTGATATAATGGTTCAATTGAAATCTATTACCCTCAACTCCAAACCCTCCATAATTTAATAATCACTTTCAGAAAC
>ML121589.1:44932-157051 GCA_003788615.2 Terfezia boudieri ATCC MYA-4762 | reverse complement strand
CCCGCCAACCTATCTATAAACATAAAACTTTTTTTTTTTGCCTTGCCTTGCCTTTCCATGTTTTTTTTCAAAAAAAAAAGAAAAAGAAAAAAAAAGAAAAAGAAAAGATACCCCCCTACCACCCACCCCCCGCTTTCCCCGCCAACTCCGCTGCCCTCATCACCGGATCTTCATCCCGCTTATCCTTATTAAACTCATCCTCCACTTTCCTATAACCCGTGAATAGTAACTTGTCCACACTCACTCCCGTAAACTGACTCCATGAGTTTATGAAGTTTCTCACCTTCTCGGGATCAATGCCAAAAAGATGTTCTTGCTGCTCTCCATCAACCTCCATAGCATCAATGTTCTTGGACGTGGGAGATGATGATGAATCACTCCAATACGCCTCATCCACCTTTGCCAACCACTCTCTCTGCTTCTGTTGCCCTCCCACTCCTGCACCCGCACTCACCACCCCACCTTCCCCATCATCTGCCCCAACACTAACCTCCTCCCCACCTCCCCTTCCTATCCGAAACGCATCATCAACTTTGACCTGCCCTCCCCCATTGGTACAGCCCCCGGGGCAAGCCATGACCTCCACATACGCATACCCGGTCCCCTCTCGTACCGCACCACTCCCCAGAACAACCTGACCCCCAGTACCTTTCCTTCCAAATTTCGGCAACACCCTGCGTTTTGGGGGTTTGAGCTTGCGAACGAGGTTCTGGATGTTGCGAAAACCGTAGGAGCGAGCGAGTCTGATAATTTCTGTGTTTTGGGGGGAGAGGAGGGCGTATTCTACAGTGTCAGAGTTACGGCCTTTGGTGATGGAGATAGTGGAGCCGGGGTACTGGGACTGGAGACGGTGGAGGATGTAGATTAAATATCCGCCTGAGGTTCCTGTTGTTAGGGAGGGGTCAGAAGGTAGTGTGCTGCTAGATAATATATCCTGAGACCGTAGTGCTGAAGATGTTGAAGATGATGATATCGGTAGTGGTGTATACCTAAACCCCCCCTCCCCATCGCTCAACATCTTCAGCATCCCTTCCAACAAGCCTTCGGTCCCACCACTCCTTTGTGGCATCGCCCTGGGTAACATCCCAAACTCCTCCTCCCCACAAAGCGTAATCAACTCCCTCGTAGTAATCACACAATCCACATCCCTCACCTCCCTCCCCTTCTCCACTCCCTCCATCCAGCTCGCATTCGTCAACTCCCCTCTCGCGCCCTCAAGTTTCTTATCAAAACATGGCTGGACCCCCACAACATACACCTCCTGCGGTTCCACATCCTTCCCATCCACCCCACGCTCCTGTGCAATCAATTTGGGTAATACACTCTTGATAAACGTTCCCAGAATCGCCTGGGGGGATTTCATCCTCGACAGGTGCGGGAGGAGATAAGGATGCACTGCCTCGGCATAGCATACAAATCCCGGACAAGCACTCGTCAAAATCGGCTTTTTAAGTTCCCCCCCCTCCCCGGTTAACATCCTCTGCACCTCCTCCCATGCCCCCACTGCACAAACACTCCTCCCCCAATCCGTATCGACCACCCCACCAAACCCCTTTCTCCTCAACCCCTCTTCTACCATCCCCCTCGCCTCACCCCACCCAACGCCATACACCGCAGCTATACTCGCCACACTCTGGGGACTCACAAGGGCAATAAACATTCTTCCATTGGGTTCTTCTAGGTTATCTAGGACTTCTTGCACGGATTGGAGTTGCACGAGGACGGCTTCTGCGCTGGTGACGCAGCCGGAGCAAGCGAGGCAGTCGGTGAGAGAGATTTGCGCGGATTTTGGCTGGGGGTTGCTGGAGGAGTCTTCGGTGATGACTTCATAGGGGTTGGAAGGGGGAGGCGGGGCGGGAAGGGACTCGACGGGTTTGATGCAAGCGACACCGGGGGAGATGAAGTCGTTGAGGTCGGAGGCACTGAGGATGGCGCTCATCTTGGGAAGAGTGGTGGGGCGAACTCTCAATGTAGTGTAAGTCACTCAAGGCAATCAGGATGCTAAATAGATATGGGGTGTGTAAATGTAATTCAAGAACAGCCCTTGTAGATATCAGTATGGGTTGGTGGAGATGGGATGAGGTGAGGTGAGAAAATATGTTGCCATAGTGACATTGCTTCATCATTACAAATTGAAAAAGATACGTGAATATCGTGATTTTGAACCAATTCACTTCTATTACAATAGCCTGATAGTTCTATCAAAAATGACCCAACTCCCAACAGAAATCCCATCTAGGTACCCAATTGCGTAACATGTTTCTGATACTTTCCCACGATCTCGGCCTCACAAAGATCGTTCCACCCAACTCCGTCCCCTTCCACCTCAAAATGGCACATTCATATCCTCCACACTCTCCTCCTCCTCCTTCTTCCCTGCTTCAGCCTGCTTCCTCGCCTCCACACACTCAACAATAAACCTCGTCACCGCCCCCAAAAACATCTTCCCCCCCGGCAAATAATGTCCCCCCGGATGATACACCACCTTCTCCTTCCTACACGCCCTCACCAACGCCAAATTCCGCTCCTCATCCACTACAGTATCCAAATTCCCAATAAAGTGCATCACGGGAGTCTCAATCTTCGGTTCATAAATAAAATCGTACTGTTTATATGGCGCCCTAAACCCACTATAACAAACTGCAAATGCTAGTTGCGGTTGACTCTCTGGTGGCTTGGGCCAGTCGCTGGGTAGACCTGGGGGGGAGCGGCGAACAGGCTCGAGCAACGAGGCTAGAATCCCGCCGGCGGCGGCACCCTGCGAGAAGCCGATTACGCCGTCGAAGGGCCCTTGTTTGGATATAAAATCGTAGAGGTAGTCCAAACACGGGGAGGGGAGGCCAGTGTACGTTTCTAATGCCTCATTCTTCCTCCACCAGGCGAAGTACTCCCCTCCTTCTTCAGACGCAGTCTCAGATTGCTCCGACGGACTAACGGCCCCACTCATGGTCACTGGTGTTCCACTGAGATACTGTCTATCCCCACCTTCGTTTGGTGGCTCCGCGGGTGGTGGAGGGGCTGTAGCAAGATACGCAGGGGTGGTAGTCGTAGTAGAATTCCAAGTTGGTAGATCGCCTATTCGTAGCTGGATAGGCCCAGTAGGGTAGACAAGCTGTACGCCACCTAACGTGGCAAGAGACTTCTGGAGGTGCTTCTCCAGAGCCTTGGTTTTGGCGTGAAAGAGGGTCCCAGATTGGGTGTACCCATGGAGCATGAGTATTTTGATTGGACGAGTGGTCATTTTGCCGGCGGGGTATTGATAGTTGTGATTTCGCGGCTTGGAGGTCGAGGAGGAGGTGGTGATATCGATGCTGACTCTGGAGCAGAGTTTGATTATATATTGATATATTGCCCTACATCAACACGAAAAACACCCTGTGTCCGTCAGTGCCAGATAACCCCCCCACTTCCTGTAAAAATCTCCGGATATCACCACCACTCACACTCGCATCTCTCACTTATATCTACAACTGTTGGGATGCCGGGGATGTGGTGTTGAAGTCATGACATGTCGTCACCTGACCTAGGTACACCGGTACTGAATACCTGTAATTTGGAATCAGATCTAATTGGCCTTTTTATTCCCATCAAAAGGCAAAGCCAACTTCTATTACATATATCGATTATGTATGTCCTCCCGCAGCAGCCCTATCCCATTTTACTTCCCCTTTCCCTTCCCACTCCTCAACTTAGGCTGGATATTCGCCATCATCTCCTCCTTAGTAATCAAATGATCAATTCTCTCCAGGAGCCCCAACAAGCTCTTCATATTTCCACTCCACTCATTCAACACATCATTCGCACCCCTCGGCTTCGCAAAACTCACAATTCTCGCTGGCCTATCAATCTTCGCATACACCGTCTTCTGTGTCACCAATTGACTTAGATAACTCTCCGTCTCATCTTCATCTAAATCCAGTAGCACCTTGAGCCTATCCATCTTAATCCTTGTGTAGTATTTCGCCACAATTCTCACATTGTGCTCAATAACACGCTTGCGGAGATCCGCCCACCGTTGCTCACTCTTCGGGCTGCCTATCGCAAAGACGTCTGTTGAGCGTAATTCGGGCCCGTATGCATCAGCAATGAGTGGCCATCGCATGAGCTCGTTGATAGTGAAGCATTTGAGGAGGGACTTGTGGCGAGGGATAGTGAGGAGGCGGGGATCTTGGTTGATGCGATGAAGAAGGTCGGACTGCTCATTGTCGTAGGGGGCGAGGATGATGTAGTATACGATCCGTTCAAGGACCTGGTGAGCGATTAGTTCACCAATCCCCTATACAGTATCAACCCAGATAAGGTTTAGCACATACAGTTCGTAATTTCTGAGGATCCTCCAACACACTAGGCGTGTCATACACCTGCCTGTAGTGCTTGCAACAATCCAAGTACTTATCATCCTGCTTCGCCAAGTGGATTTGCTGGTCGTAGTACTTCAACTTCAAATCCGACACATCCGGTCCAGCTATGTATTTTGTCGAAATCTTCCTTGAAAGAATTACAGCCTGTGTATAATCTCCCTTCTCCAGACACAGCTCAACCTGCTCAAGAATGAACTCAGTTTTCTCCCGGCGCTCCATAGACCCAAACGTCTCCACCTGAAGCTCGCATAGTACGCTGGTGGCACCGGCAAGATCTCCTTGGGCCTTCTTAATATGTGCTAGGGTTCGGGTGACCCGCGCTCGTTCGACTTCGACGAAAATCTACCGCCGACACTCCGTTAGGCCCTATGTAGACGACCACAGAACCTCAACATACCTTCCCCTCTGTCACAGTTCTTAAAGTCTCAATCACTGAGAGCTTTGTCTCCATTTCTGGTGTCTCATCCAAAAAGTCCATCACCGTTTGCACCATCTTGGTGATAGCTTGCTTGAGTTGCCCATGCTTCTTCGACAAAATCTGGACATGCTCGTTCATGAGCTTCCAGTCCCCAGTTTCCTTGCATAATGTGACTATGGCGACTAGTAGTCGAGATGTAGATTCTAAATCGGAGGCCTAGTATGGTAGGGATTGGTTGAGACTCCATTCGTAAGCTTGGAGTACAATTGCGTGAGGTCAGTGCAAAGTGGTAGCTCATACGAACCTGTCTTGTCTGTTTCTCTAAAACCAACAGCTTCTCCATAGTAGCCGAGAGGTTTGTCTATTCGTAGAGTCTGGTTAACTCCCATCATATCCGAAATGCAAGATGGTAACAGTGGGGTTACATTAGCAGACGCCAATATTTCTGGCAGCTGTTCATCCAACACCCCCGAAAAGTCCTTCTCCGGTTTTAACATTCCATCACCCGACATGTTGCCTGATGTGTGAATATGTGAGGGTGAATCAAGGCAGTTGCGGAGAAAGGGTTGTAGGTATGGTTCCGTTAGCTGGAGGAAGGTTGGAGGTTCCTGGGTTACATAACTGTGGCGTTGAGACAAGGATGTGGCGCCATACTCTACCCCAATAGCGTTAAACTGATCATGAAACATTTGGTGAAGGAATTTCTATCAATTCACACAATGGAGCCCAATATATCAGAAACCTCACCGGGCGATGCTGGAAGCCCTCCCCAGGACCGTCTCGAGGCTTTGATACTCTCTTATCTAGACCTTATTGATACCTACACTGAGCTCCAGAAAGATATTTGCAGGAATTTCTCTGAGGTAGAACAACCCCTCTTCATTCATAAATAACACTAGATGTTTCACTATGCTGATATCTGTTTCAATATAGGGATATCTATCCATAGCCCAGGCGAATTTTTCCTCTAATACCGGACGTCGCTATGGTCAAGACTTCTACGACGAACGGATGAAAGCTATGAAAGGAGTGTACGCGTGAACGCCATCGAGAAAGTACCAATGTGTAGATTAAGCTGATGGTAATAGATAGAGAGATTTCGTATGAAGATACTAGGAAATCCCCCACGTTCAAGCCGAGACACTTTCCTCTTGAAGGCGAGCCAATTGAAGTCTCGGAGAAGGATGATGCAGGGAAGACATCAGGGGTACGACGTCGTAAAGGGGGCAAAGAGGAGACTTTTAAAGAGACCTTCTCAGAGGGGAAGCCACAAATTAAGACCCCTAACACTGATACCCAGCTTGATGATGAAGAGGGGGAGACATCCGCCTCTCCTCCGATCAAGAAGGACCCAAGAGACCCTCTAAAATGGTTTGGCATCTTTGTGCCGCCAGCTCTGAAAATTGCACAGTTGAGGTTCTCAGATGGTAGTAATATTGATGCTGCTTGAGAAATCATTTGACTGACTCGAGATTACCAGCTTTGAACCAACTGCCCTATTTGGTAACTGTGCTCAGGAATCTTGATTGGCATGAGGAGGAGATACGCAAGTTGGAGAAGCAGGAAATGAGGAACAGGAACATAAAATAGAGAAGATAAGGAATGTCGGTCTTCATGATTCAGAAGGCGAGAAGGGTGAGTCCTAAAGAGCTCCCAACATCATGTATAACGACGCTAGGAAAATGCCAGCATATTAGGAAAATTGGTTGCTTCACCATGATATTATTTTTGTTGTTACAGGTCATACCCATATCATTTGTACACAGCTACAGCATCTCACAATAATTCGTATTGCTCCCTGTCCTCAACCTTTAGCCCCACATGCTCCTCCCTCGCCCCCATTATCTCTACCCTGCCCTGGTCACCTTGCTCTCCTTCAAATTTGTAGTCTTTCAACTTCTCTTTGATCCCGTTTATCACATCCTCATTATCCACCACCAAGAGTGCGACGGCATCATACCCTCCGGCTCCCGGTACAACACCTCCAACCACACCCGAGCACTCATCACTTAGATAATCAAGCAATTTTGTTTGACTCGGTGGCTCAATGGGAACACCAGCAGCCTCTCCCATATCCCTGATACTCTTACGTATCGACAATATCTTATTTCTCAACTGCCTCAACACTTGGATGACCACATTTCCTGAGCCTTGTACAGCATTAAATGGGCCCTTAGTAACAGCCAGCGTATGCAAAGTTGTAATATAGTCGTCCTGCTCTTCATCAGCTGCGAGTGACAACTCCGCAAACATGTTGATAAGTCCTTGATTCTGCTCCTCAATTGAATCCCAAATTGCATTCGCAACCTGTCCTTTCTCTTTTCTCCATGCTAGGACATGGCGGACCATCCCTGGCGTAGAAGAACCACAATCAACATCTCCCATGACTACCCTTAGGCCAGGTGGTACTTTAGTCTTCTTGACAGAGTAGTCCCAGTTTGACAAAACAATCGCTGCAAGCTTGGGAGCAAAGTGATTGGGGTCGTGCTCCGCCTCCTCTGTGGACTGCAGTGGCTCGAGAAGGGCTGGAGAAAAGCGGTGGTATACACATGAACCAAATACAGCTGCGGCGACATCGAATCCTGAACCGATTTTCCCTTGTGCAGCACAATGGGAAGCTTGGGCAAGATTATGTACTAGTTTCAGATTCTTCTCAGAGGTAAGCTCTAACGGAGTACCGTCTTTGCTATAAGTAGAGAGCAGACATGCCGTCAGGGAGGTAACCAGAGCAGCAGATGACCCCAATCCCGTCTTGTGCGCCTCGAATATCGGGACTCCCAGCTTGTTAAATCTCGGTAACGGAGTAGCAGACTTGGGCTGAGAGTAATAGTCATTATCCGCCAGGATGGTGAGTTTTATGGATGGGAAAAAGTACGGGGCGTCCTGTTGCATCATAGACAGATAGTTGAGGCAATATCGAATAGTGGTTTCCACAAAGGTGTTTTCAGACGATCTACAGTACGCCGGACGAAGCAATTGAGCTCCTGCAGCAGGATTATTGACTAGAAGTGAGATGAACGTACCCCTCGTGCTCAACCTGAGCCACAACCACCCCAGCACCATCAAGATTCTTGTTGATTTGGTAGGCCCAGTGGGCGTTTTTGAACTGAGGTGACTCAACGGAGATGGTACCTTCGGGATGGTCCTTCAACGGGGCAGATGTGACATGAATTCGGGAGCTCAGGGCAAACACGAGACCAGAATAAGCTCTATCAAGGACGAGGTAGCCCCCAGCGAGGAGGACTTTGCCCGGCGACGACACGGCTGAAGGGGTCAGATGCATATTAAACACTGCGTGAGACGCTGCGTCAGTTAACTCCATGACTTTGGAAGATGCAGAAACATGCGTGCATGGCTTCGGGAACTCTACAACGTGCAATCCAGTATGAGAAAGTGGGAGGGTATCGTACATAAGTATTTGGGATTGGATGGAATTGAAAGGTCTCAACGTTACCGTACGGTGCCGTAGTTACATACAAGTAACCAAACCAAACCAAACAGCTCCAGTCGTCCGTCAGCCGCAATAAATACGGGGAGCTGGATGTAGCTCTCACATCAACAGCAAGAATTATTGAAGCCTCTACGGTATATTGTTACAGCAGGTGAATCACTGTCCATATTCTGGCGGCAGCTTTTCTGCATTGGGCCTGTTATATTTTACAGTCGCTCTAGGTCCTGGACGCCGCAGAGACAAAAGTATTGCAGACAAATACTGTAGATAGATGTACGGAAGTAATCTTGCTATATGAACTGGAATGTTGTATTACTTGATTATGCTGTATGAGGTGGGTTGTGTTTTGAGTGCACTCCCAGCCCAGCCAGGCAGGATCACTGAATCCACTTGGGAGACAGTCAACAGCATGGGCGAGGCAGGCACAAGATCTCAAATATTGACACAGCTGCCATGCGCCGGATAATAAATCTACCACTAAATCTACCACGAGCTGGGTAGGTACAGATCCTCAGGAATTGCTATCGAGTATCAATCTCCAGCTCGATTCCTGTATCCCCACATCGACACTCTGGCGGGCACCATATCCTCCTTGTCCCTTCATCCACTCTCTATGATATAGGGATACATCAATCCCCCTATATACCAAGCTCCCCCACCCCACAGTACCTGTGGCAGCAATATCCCATACTCTAATTACACCCACCGCATGTGCAGATAAACACAAGGCAGCAATTCCAGATACCCCCCCTCCCCCCCACCACACACACACACACACTTACCACCCCAGCTTACCAGTACACAGCTCAATGCTGTCTGGTCTATCTATGCGAAAGCCCTGGCTGTGCAGGGTAACCTGTCACAAATGGCCAACCACGGGTGCAAGGGCCGGCCCGAGCAGCATCCACATACGCCCTCTGCTCACGGATGCAGCCGTTGAAGCCCAAACACACCCACACCCACATCCCACAGCCGCCGGCCAGGTTGCAGACAACTCCCCGCCAGCGCCACCGACGGCCCCTAGGCCATGCCCAAACATCAAGGCCATCCGGACTGACCCTGACTACCACTCGCAGAATTGTATCAACAGAAACTACCCGCACCTCGCAGAAACACCCCAAAGAATAGCTGCTCTCTATGAACAATGGGCGGCGCTACAGACCTCCCTCCGCACAGAGCGTGGGCGGCACAATAATATCTCTGGTCGGCTACGGGCTAGAGCGCCAATGAAGAGTACTTTGGCCGGGGATGTGGTTGACGAGGAACGGGAGTCCCTCCTGGCGGAGGCAAAAGTGCTAAAAGAGAAGATCACCAAGGTTGAAGCTGAAGAGGCTGCTCTGGATGAAGAAATGCGAGAGCTGGCCCTCCAACTCCCAAATACAATGCACCCTGATACTCCCATCGGCGACGAACCAAAAGTCCTACGCTACATCAACGAGCACATCCTCCCTGCTGCACCAGAGACACTCGTTTCCTCCGTCAACCCACCCCCAGGAAACTCCAAAAGTCACATTCAAATCGGCTCCGAGCTCCACCTCCTCGATTTCTCCGCCGCAGCTACAGTCTCTGGCTGGGGATGGTACTACCTTTTGAACGAGGCCGTTCTTCTCGAGCAAGCTCTCATCAACTACGCCCTGCATCTTGCAGTCCAGCAGGGATGGCAACTCGTCACTCCCCCGAGTATTGTCTATTCACATATTGCCGCCGCTTGTGGGTTTAAACCTCGAGATCAGCACGGCGAGCAGCAGATTTACACTCTCCAGCAACCCGCAAGGCACCAGGGAACCAAGCCGGAACTCTCATTAGCTGGGACAGCAGAAATCCCGCTTGCGGGGATGTATGCAAATAGGGTTTTCAGTGAGGACGAGCTACCATTGAAAACAGTCGGCGTGAGCAGGAGTTACCGCGCTGAAGCAGGGGCGAGGGGTGTCGAGAGTAAAGGTCTTTATCGAGTTCATGAGTTCACCAAAGTCGAGATGTTTGCTTGGACACTACCCGACCCTACCTCGGCCACACCTACGGAGCCCAACAGCATCACCGAAGCAGAAGCCACACCTAAACACCCCCCCCCCACACCCGCAGAAAAAGTCTTCTCCGAGATGCTTCATCTTCAAACGACCCTCCTCGCTTCCCTCAGCCTCCCCGCGCGGATCCTCTCTATGCCCAGCACCGACCTCGGCGCATCCGCATCAAATAAAATCGACATCGAAGCCTACATGCCCTCGCGCTATAATACCTCCACTGGTCCCTGGGGCGAAGTAAGCAGTCTCAGCAACTGCCTAGATTACCAGAGTAGGAGGTTGAATGCGAGAGTTAGGAATGTGGGGCCGGATAAGAAGAAAATGGAGTTTCCGGTGACGTTGAATGGGACGGCGGTGGCAGTGCCGAGGGTGTTACTGGCGATTTTAGAGAACGGGTGGGATGAGGGAGTGCAGGGGGTGGTGGTGCCGGAGGTGTTGAGGAAGTGGATGGGGGGGGTGGAGGTGATTAAGAAGAGGCATTAAGGGGGATTGGGGATGCGGGTCGCTGTTAGAAAAGAGCTCGAGGTAGATAGAGAGTACACGCCAAAACGGGGGAAATGGAGGTTAAGGTGCATGCTACAATTGGTAACTGTGAGATTTTGCTTTTGGGCTCTGGTTTTTATGGGGTTTGCATAGGTGTATAGTATCACATATATTCCCGGGTTATGATTAGACTGGGGCTGAGATTTGCATATTTTATGGGTTGATTGGGTCTATTCGGTTGACCTTTGTGATACTGCAGATTAAGAAATAGAGTTGACGTATCAAAACATGGCAGAAATATATGTTGCCGGTGCAAGTGCGTCAGCTTGATGTCAGAATAGATACACCGCCTCACGATTCACTTGAGCCGAGTAACATGGGTTTCTTTCCAATCAATGCTCCTGAGGAGCGCTGTTGGGTGGCACCGGGACAGCTTACTGAGGGTAACACTAACACCGGCATTTTGAGCAACACCCAAGATGCAGGCCAGCCGTAATTGTGGCAAGGGCCTTTTCGGTCTCTTCTGGAGTTCTTGAACGCTGGCCACAAGCTGGTGGCTATAGGCCAGTTTAGAGGGTTCAATGCTGCTCAGCAAAACATGAGTGTCCAGTCCAGTGGAGCTCACACAGGCGCTTGTCCACACCCAGCATTTAGGCCTGCCTTCTCCTCCATTAATTGCCCATTCATTACAGCGGTATGCGATGTGCGGCTTTTGCCTGTACCTGTAGGCAGCGAAGTGGAGTCTCTTGTGGCTGTGGTCCCTTATTCCCACTCCGCTGGACGGGGGGACTCATTCTTCTGCATATTCACGCAAACTGCCATCGCTCCTCATCACCCTGACGGTCTCATCCTGCACCCTGCCAAAAGCAATTCAGCAAAAAAAACTTGCCCCCAGACCTGCCAAAGAAACAACCCCTCGCTTCCCCCCCCCATCTCTCTCTCTGCTGATTCCCCCACGCCCCCGCGAAAAGACAGAAGAGGCACCCAGTCGGTTCAATTGCTGCTGCTGCTGCTGCTGCTGCTCGCTTCTTGCAGCATTCGCAGTTGATAGATAGCCAGTAGCTGCCCAGCGAACCTACGCAGCACACCACCCCACCACCCCACCACTCATTAACTACAAATCACCCTCCACCGCTCATCACCCCCTCTCCGCCCTCCCTCCCCCTAGTCTGGTTAACCCTTCCCCCCGCGTTGCTCCATCCCTCTTAAACACATCGAGTTGCGGGAAAAGAAAAAAAACGCGCTGCATTGTTAGCTCTCTATTTGGCTGCCAATCGCAAGGGCAGGTCGCCCGATCCAAAGACTTCTCGGTATGCCATGCCCCCCTTGTCCGTTTCCTTGCTGCCTTGCCTGCCTACCCATCATCTCTATATGACATAGATAGCCTTGGATAACCCAGAATTGGGTAACTTTCAAGTCATGCTACTGCGAAGAGAGAGACACCCGCTTCCCTTTGCTGCTGTCGAAGCTCTCGGAAAGCTGTATACTTGCCGTGTCGTGGACTGACTCTTGCAGGCTTACCGTTACATACACACCTAGTAACAGACAGACCCTGCCGCGTCTCTGGTTGTGCCCTTTGCTCGGGATTAACCACGATATCCTTAAGAGAGCCAGACGCCTTATCGCTCGAGACATTATTATCAGACACCCTTCAGGTGCAGAAAGCAAATCATCCCGCGTTCAGAACGCAAACGTGTCTTGCTTGACACTCTGTCTTCCCTCTTTTACAAATCTCATCACAAAACAAAAAGGTGCGAGCGCAACTGCAGGTCGCATTTTGCCCTAAGGAAGCTACCTGTGAATTGTTTTTTCCTTTGAAGACCCTTCTCCCCAATCCTCCGCCTGCAGAAGCAGCATAGCAGCCCACCATCACCACCCAAGTTACAGCACCACCCACCCACGCCGCTCATCACCCCTCCTTCCATCTCATCCTCTTCCGGTAAGAACGCTATGGCGTCTACTGCAGCTGCTCGTCGCCCCTCCTTCGAGAAGAAACGCTCCACGAGCAATCTCAATCTCACATCCAATCGCTCTTCCAGCACTGTCAACCTCGCAGCCAATGACGACGATACCCACACCTCTGGACAACATCGCCCATACAAGGCCAAGCAGTTTGTCGTTCACGCGGGCCGTCACCATACAAGAGTTCCATCCTACGGACGGAATCTAAATAAGCTATCCAAGCTAACGCTTGCTCACGACGGAGGCACAACATCCAAGGGTCACCACCTTGAGAGAGGTGGGAGCAACGGGCGAAAAAGTATTAGAGGTGCAGAAGCCGAGGGGAGTGCTACTGAAGAGAAGCGGCAAAACACGTCAAAGAAACCGGCGTTTGAGATTGGCGATAGTGACGAGGATACGGTGAATGAGGAAGAAGAGGTGGTAGTTAAACATTCGCCGGTAAAGAGAACAAACGGCTTGAAAAAGTCGTCGAGTACAAAATCACTGGAGAAACAAGGTGGTGCACGGGGGGGGCCATCAGAAAGATCAGAGAGACTGGAGAGGCTACAAAAAGAGAGGTTAGATAAGGCTGTAAGGTCGGAAAGATCAGAGAGGTCAGAAAGGTCAGGACGAGTAGAGAGGGCAGAAAAACCAGATAGACCAGGGAGAGTAGATTCAGATAGAGAAAGAGGTGACCCTCGAGAAAGAGAAAAAGTAACATTCCAACTACGGCGTCCCCCACAGCCACCACAACCAGAACCAGAACCAGGACCAATGGCTTCCTCCGCCTGCACCCTGGTCGACCACAAGCGAAAACCAGACATGTCCGGGGTGACCATGGTCGATAGTGTGAGGCGATTGCCCTCTTTCACCAGAGACGTTGTCCATCCAGCTGCAGCTCCTCCACAGATCAATCCTGAATACGTAACTGGTCTACATACACCGGCCTCTGGTGGAGCATACTCCAACAACCAGGCACTCACGTCACGATTTATTGAATCTCCTGGACGCTCCGGTGCCTCGACATCAGTCTCTCCCGGATACACGCGGGCTGACCCCCCCAAAGCACGGCCTAATGGGCACGCAGCCCGTTCTAGCTCCTCGAAGACTACTCAGTCCTCCCCACCACCTATGCAGAAATCCTCCCTGAGCGGCGGAAGCTCATCAACAGCCTCCATCCCCAGCCGCACACAGCAGAAACTTTGGCTCCAACGGCAATTCGACGAAGACGCGCAGCAGGTTTCTGTTCGGAGGGGGGTTGGGCAGAATGGACCTATGAGTTCGTATGCGGCCATCTCGCAACGCGAGCTAGAACGCACAACGAGGGAGTTTTATAATGTGAGGAGATTTAAGAATCCAATTGGGGAGGGGCTAGAGAGGATTAGGGAGCATCCGAAGCTACAAAGGAGGATTCCGAAGAGGTTTGGTGCCGGGGAGGAGAGAGAGCACAAGATGGGATTGAGTCGGAGTTTGAATGCAAGTCTGGGCAAAGGGGGGAAGGGAGTTGGTAATGATAAGGGGCTGAAGGGGAGTAGGGATGACAGTGGGATTAATGGGAGTGCGGAGAGGGGGGAGGATGGGAGGGACCCGGATGTAGAGGCATTATTGAAGCAGTTGTGGAATACGCCGCTTGGGTTGACGAGTAACAACGAGTGATGAGGAGGGGTTGAGTGGTGGGTGATTCTGGTGCTGATACCGATGATGATTTTCTTCGGGCTTTTTGCAATAGTTTCAGCATGTGCCTGGCTGCGCCTCACTCTTATCTATTCTTTGGCTCTTCTTGTTGGTACTCTGAATATTACTTTACTTTCCCTTGTATGATAGACTTTCCTTCTACCTTTTCATCTTCTTCTTTCGCTTTACCATTACTTTTTTTTGTATGTGTACGTTTATGGTCTCGCACAGAATTGGTATCCACTGGTATGCTTGTGCCATTTCTTGCTCTTGCTAGCTAGGCGTGTTTCGGTGGGGGAATGGGCCACAGGTGCGGCGTTGTTCATTTATGTATGCTTATTTATTTATATTCGAGTAATATTATCCAAGTATTTTATTATTCAAAGTATAAAACTGTTACCCTCATAGCACGCGAAGTAGTTAATGCTATATTTATTTCATGATTTCATGCTAGCCTCGAACCCGCCAACTCATTGCTTGTATGTGAGTGATAGTTATTTTTTCATGAATCTCCGTTTCCTCTTCTTTGTCTTCGCTTCCCCTCAATTGCTCTTCGAATGTAAAAGCTCGTGCCAGTGCTAGAAGCCTTGAAGTCTGTAGTCTGTGTCTGTAGCACAAATTACACATACGTATAAACGCCGGTAAAGAAAAAGGTATCGCTTCCACCTAATCACGTTTGTAAACAGAAACGAAGTAAATAGCCCACTTCAAAATTCTCCACTCCCCCCACTCTTCACTCCCCAATCTCCTATCCGCTCTCCGCTATTCCCTACCCCCCTATAACCCCCCCTGTAGCGAAAATGACGAAAGAATCAACACCAGTGTATTAATAACCCCCCAAACACACGGGATCCACGTGCTCATCCTGAAATATCCGGCGTTATACACCGCCGCCAATCTATCCCACCCCCAACAATACATCTTATCAGCCCCATCCCATCGCAACCCTATTGGGGGGGGGGGGGTGTTACTTACATCAACCCAACTACACTCCCTCCCACCACGGCCTCCACCCCCCCCACCAACATTACCGTCACCAGCCAGCCAGCTCCATACCACCAATCACTCCCCACATTGACATCCCACCATTTTGCACTCCCACCCCCATTCCTCATCGTCCCAGTTCCACTTCTCACACTCCGAGCCCCGCCTACACTTCCTTCTACCCCCGCTTCCACCGGCGTAGTAGCTCTCTGCTTCCCTTTATCCCGCAACCGCCCTGCCGGGGGGGAGGAGCCAGTAGCAACCATCCCCCAACCCCAGATCCCAACAACCCCAAAACAGACGACGTACGAGATGAGTGTCCAGAAGAGCGTGAACCGCCAGATGTCGGTGGAATAGTAAAGATAGTGGGCTTGGCTTGGGAGGGGGTTGATGGGCCAGTAGAGGGAGGGGAAGGAGGGGCGATGATAGTTGAGGGGGATGGTGGAGGTGAGATAAGCGCTGTTTTGATTCGGTTGTTGTTTGGGAGGGGAAATGTTAGCAGATCTTACTTTTTTCCATGTGGTAAGGAGCCACGGGCCGGGGGGGGGGGGGTTACTTTTTGAATGCCATGTTGCGCGGGGTGTGTTGGAGTTATTGAGTATGGGGTGCCGGCGAAAGTTTGGTGGTTTCCCACGGGAACCTTTGGTAGCTATTGTACAGTACTAAGTTTCGATTCACGTAGCGTAAAGATCGACAATGGATATCAACCAGAGTATAACCGCGATAGGCGAAGTACACATGAAGAACACGAATCTCGCGTACCCAAGCCTTCTCGAGTTTTACCCTGATCTCTCGTTATAGGTATCACCAACCCCTCAACCCCTCTACTGCTCGACAACAACAACCAACCCCCCCCCCCCCTTTTTCCTCTTCTTCCCCCCACCTGATACTGTGCTGGAGGCTTGAAAGGAGCCCTCTCTATTAGCATAGCTTCAAGCTGAACTGGTGTGTATATAGGGCTGCACGCGTTTCAAAAGCTCCTGTCTAAACACCCATCAGCAGCCACAGAAATCTGGCGACATCCACTGCTGACAGGAGGATGGCAATTTTGATTTCATGCCCTCCAATTCAGCCCCCAAACAGCATGCTCTTCTCCTACAGACACTCCCAATTCCAGTCGCTATTCCGATGCAAGAGATCCTAACATTTGCAAGTCATTGCCCTACATCAGGTATAAACTCGCTCCTGCTTGTTTTATAGTACCTCCCCTGCATCCTATGCAATTTCTAAAAGATTTTCATCTTTATTCCAGCAACTATATTCTAAAATGGTTATATACAGCCTATTGAATAAAGGCCTCGCGATGTTTACTCTGCCTGGCCTATCTCAGCGCTGGCGTGGAGAATCACATGAGCTATCCCTTGCCAAATCGCTACCCCAGAGAGTCTAGGTGGGTGCCTAGGTGGACCTTTTAGCTATGCCCGCGAAACCGGTTTCCCCATCCGCTGAGTCCTGGGAGAGGCGTTAGTTATCCCTGGAGAAACCGGTTTCTCATCTAGTGTGTTCTTACTATGCCTGGCGAAAGCGATGCCTCATCCGCTGAGTCTGCTCCAACTGCTATGCCCTAGCAGAGGTGTTTACTACTAGCAAAATTGATTCCACATTCAGCGACTGGTGTGAATACTCTTACCTATGCCGATGGGACGCACCTGGCGCACTAGGAGATGAGGGGGCTCAGGGACAAGTAGAGGAAAGGAGGGATGATGGCAATTGAGGGGGATAGGTAGAGGTGAGAATTGCTGGGGGGAGGATGTTCGCGGATTATTCTTTTTTTATTATGATAAGAGAGGGGGGTACCTTTTGAATGCCATGTTGGTGGTCAGCCATAGTCTCATATTCAGCATTGTGTATTCAGCGGATTCTTCACGTTATGTAAATTATATAATGGAGCATACCACGTCTATAGGCTAGTTAAAGTCGCTGAATACGATTCTTTGAATAGACACTCTCAGGATTACCCTGAAACAACAACCCCCTCAATTAACGGCCCCCTCTCCCCCTTTCACAACCACAGCGCCTGCAATTCGTGCTCTCTCACGGCCCAGTCTATGCTTGATCACAAAAAAAGCTCAAGGCTGGTTTTTTGAGTTGTGGTTTGCTGGCTGGCGCTGGTAAACCCTGGATATACCTATATCGAACCCCCTCAAAAAAAGAGACCATATTGTATAGAGATATAGACCCCAATTCACACACTCCGATCGCTGAAATCACACCCTGTGCACCATATTGCAGGTGAGTTCCAACTGGGCTACAATTGCTAAAACAGGATAGGATCACCACAATCTCAATCTGCTCTCAACCTCACCCCAACATCCGCCATGGACTTCGCATCCATTCTCTCCTCTGAGATCAAAAAGCGCAAAACCAGCCCCCCCACCACCACATCCTCCGCAAAAAATTACCTCAAGCGCTCCAACCTCGAATCCGCCCGCCAGGCCAAATACCACGCCTCTCAGGCCCGCCTCGAAGCCGAGCGCGCCTCGAAGCCGCCAAAAAACGGCAGCTTGAGCAAGAGGAAGAGGCACGGCAGGAGGCCCTACGGGAAAAGAAGCGTCGCCTTGCAGAAGAGTCGCGGCGCAAGAGGGAGGATGAAGAAGCTGGGCGGCTAGGCAAGAGCAAGAAGAGGGGCGAAGGACCCAGGAAGGATGGTGATGTTGGTGGTGATGGTGGGAAGGAAGAGACCCCTATACCAGCTGAGGAAGACCTTCCCGGGGAAGAGGTCCTTGCTCGCCTCAGAAAGCTAAAACAACCAATCCGCCTGTTCGGCGAGACGCCTTTGCAGCGTATAAAACGCCTACACAAACTGGAGCGCGGTGGGGGGGAGAGGGCCGATGGGGAGGGGGAGGAGGAAAAGGAGGAGTCCCCCAACCCCACCCGAGCCAGCCCTCCCAGAATCAAGCCGACCCAGGCCTCCCTCACCGAATCAGAAATGCAACTTACTCTCGCGGACATCACTGCCAACCCCACAAAAGTCTACATGCAGCTCCTGTCCTGGTTCCGCCTGGTCCTGGTCGAATGGGACCTCACCCTCTCCTCCCGCCCTCTCTCTGTTCGACAATCCTACTCTGGCAAAGCCGCCACAAACGCATATGTCCAAGCGCAGTCCTACATGGGCCCTCTCTTCAAACTCCTCGAGAAGCAGGACCTCCATCCGGATATTTTTCCAAAGGTCTGCGAGATTTGTCTATTATGCACAGCAGAGAAAGTATGTCACGGCGAACGATGTCTACCTGAGACTTGAGTATTGGGAATGCGGCGTGGCCAATTGGTGTCACCATGGTGGGGGATTCATGAGAGGAGCGCTCGGGAAAAATTGCATGAAAATGGGGATGGCAGCGCATATCATGAGTGATGAGATCACGAGAAAGTATCTGCAAAGTATAAAGAGGTGTCTGAAGTTTTGCCAGGTGAGGTGGCCGCCGGAGGATCAGTTGCAGTTGATGGGGTAGTGGGGGCCGTTGTATATCATTATGTCTGTTTTTCTTCCCCCGTCTTTTTTTCCTTGGTACGATGCTTCTTTTTTCCTTTTTTTTTTTTTTTTTTTTTTTTTTTTTTTTTTTTTGGGGGGGGGGGAATTAAGGTATAAAGAAAAACCTAATGGGGTGGTGTATATAACCTCAAGAGGAGGAGAGGGAGATTTGGAGATCTGTTTAAGTATGTATTTGAACAAAAGCAATGCATAAATATAAATTATAATACAAATGGGGTGTATATTCAACAATGTGTCCACAAACGCCGTAGCCAATCCTTCCCCTCTCCCTCCCTCCGCCAACCCCCCCCCAAAAAAAAACAACCCCCGCAATACCAATTCTACTAATTTGATGTACGAATGGATCATGAGTATCCTTCCACCAGTAATGCCAATCCGAGGTACGATTGCTCATATGCGTTACTTCTGCCCCCAATCCAACGCTGCCCTCATCATAGCCTCTTTTCATCCAACGACCCTCTGCCCATCTACCATCACCACCATCCACCCAGCTCTTCCCCGTACTTTTCAATAGCTTTCTCTCCTGCAAGGTCATTCCTCCACCAACAACAAAACCATATCACTTCCAATCCTCCCCCAAATCACCTCTCCTTCTCCCCCAAATCACCTCTCCTCCTCCCCCTTCCCCTCCTCAGATCCCCTCCTCAGACCCCAACCCCCAAACCCCCCTTCCCCACCAACCTGCTCCAGTCCATGTCTTCTCCTATACTCCCCTCTCCTCTCCACCTCCCTCCCCCTCTCCTTTCTCCTCTCCTCAGCCACCCTACTCTCATTCTCCCAATGCATCTTCACCGCATCCACAAAGCCCCCCACACATTCTCGCGGGTTACTCCACCTCCACTCGGGAACGAGCTTTGCGTACGGCGAAGTTCGCAGGAAATTTGTAACGCTGGCAATGGCTGCGAGCGTGGTGAGGATGCCGAGGGAGAGGTAGAAGTGTAGTCGGCGAGAGGTTAGGAACCAATGTGAGAATGTCCCGGGGGGCGGGAGTGTCGTGGGGTAGTGTGCTGGGCTTTTTGTGTTTGAGGAGGAGGAGCTAGGGGTGTGGAGAGGGAATTGGGGTGTGGCTCGGGTCCGAGTGAAGTCGCTACGGGAGGGGTGCGAAGGGGGGGTGTACCGGGTGGGTTTGGCGAGGCGGGGGCTGGTGGTGGGGTCGCTGGTGGGGGGCTTGCTGTAGTATCGTGGGTGGATTGATGTGCGGAGTTTTGGTGTTGGGTTTTTAAAAGCAGAAATTGGAGAGGGAAGGCCCCAGCGGAGGGGGAGGAGGCGGTTCATTGCAGTGTGTTGTGTGTGTTGGGTATATGTGTGTTTTGTAGCGGTGAAGCGTTCGGCAAAGATTGTACGGTCAAAAAGGGCAAAAACAACGTTGGTTTTTACCCTGAGCCCTGTTTGAGTATACCTACCTCCGCATTATCCTACCTATAAATCATCAAATGAATCTATCCATCCCTAGGTAAAAAAAAAAAGCACCACAGGTATATTGACGCCTGTGGAAAATCTTGTAGCGAATTCAGGGTAATAGGTCCAACATGACATGTAAGGGGTCGCCAAACACGTTTAGTCTGCTTGGGCAAAGTTCGGGGTAACGTTAATGCAGACGATGTAAACAAAGCAAATATGTACCTTGCATACTTAGATAAGTTAACGGAGCTATTCCCGGTTTCTTGATTATTCCGGGGGGTTGATAGACTATGAGATGTACATACTGTATGTACCCTAATAATACGTCAAAAGCTTATGTTTTCATATTCTGATTGTATGTACGTACCCCCCAACGACATTCTACAATACAATAAATACGGTAGTCCTACACATGGCAAAATCCCCCAAAGATATCCCACGCAAAAAAAAAAAATAATAATAATAATAAAATAAAAAAACTATATAATTCTGGACAAAACTGGGACCCCCCCTCGTGATCGCTGCAGCATTGACTATTTCACTCTCCTCGCACGTCATTAAGAGACAGTTCTGTGCACATCTAGTTAATGCATCTCTTCATAGCCTCCGAAGTTTTTATTTACCGTCGTTAAAGCGAGAACGTGGATGGTGGCTTTTCCGCTTGAGGTCTCGTACACGGACATTTAGCTTGTATGTAGGTTGATGAGAATACAACCCTTGTTGACTCCACAGGCTCTGGTCTACAGATTTGTATTGGCAGAGGATAGGTTTGGGGTGGTGGCCGTCCGGACACAACCTAGTTGTCAGTGTTCCATCTTTGATAGATACCATCTCCACCACCCTGACTTAACAAACAAATTCAAACACAAATGATGGTAGCAACAACAGTGATGTCCCTAATACTGGAATCATGTCACTCCAAGATGCAGAAAGAGCTTTTGAAATACCTTATTCAATTCTGCGAGGGAGATTGCTCAGTGCAAAACCACATTCTATAGCTTAAACTCCAAGCAACAGATTCTTAACCCCTACAGATGAAAAGGTCTATAGTGCGACTAGTAACAAGCTCGAGAATTGTAAGTTTTTCCACCACGCATAGAGCATGTAAGGCAAGCAGCTGAGTTTATAATTAAAAGCTGTAGTTGGAAAACATTGGATTACTCCAGTATCTTAATTTCCACCTACCAAATAGACAAGTCCTCTTGAACACAATGAACACAATTGAATAGAAGCTAAAGACCCACGAATTATTCAAGATCACTTTACCAAATTCCAATGCATTATGATCAATAAGAAGATTCAGCAAAGGAATATCTCCAATATACAGAGGGCAAATGTGAAGCTAACTTTGCTCGTAGAGGCTTGGCATGAGACTAAGAGGCTCACACCAAAAGTCTTTTTCCTCCTTTCGGTTTGGTAATCTTGCATATGCAATGACTATGCACCGTATGCAGCTTGGCATTATTCAGCTCCAAAACGGGTTGCAATGGCAATGCAGCCATGTAGGTAACCAGGGCACGAGACTAGTAACCAGACTACTATGGCCGACTGCTTCGGTTATGGCGAGGTGGGATTCCATTATTGGGGCTGCCAGTTCGACTCCCAAGTCGGCTGGTAAAATCCGGGGACTAAATACCTCCCGGTGCAGACTAGCTGCGTAACTACTCCTCTACGACTGGAGTGCGCAGTGAACTGTAGACATTGTTTTTAAGAAAACCTCTGCCAACTGACAAAACGTTCTGTAGCGAGACTGTACTGGAATGCCGCATAAAATATTCACCACCATTTAAAGATATAGAAAAAACTGAATTGCATGCAGAGAGGGGAGGTGTTTTGTCCTTTCTTCAAGTTTCCTTTATAGATTCGCTTTCTCATAATTGTTTCTTGCTATATGTATGACAGCTACGTACAAATACATAACTTGAATATGTATGTATAGAGTGTATATGAGAAGGGGATTTCTAATAGGATTTAGCTAAGCAGTCAAGGGGTAATTTGTACAATATAAAGGCCATACATACAAGATAATAGATGATTGGAATCAAAAACTAATTACAGCAATTGAGTCTGTATCTGGTGATAGAACGAGTCCTACCTTCCTTGATTATATATAAAGGGGCTACTCATTATATAGGAATAGCATAAATTTACAGGTAAAAGATGAAGAGTCCCAAAAACTTACATATTCTCCAATATGGTGGACAGATCAAATATTGAGTATAGAAAATATCTTTGATCTCTATACTAAAGAAAATTACAGATAAAGATAAGAGGTTACTAAATTCTTTGATAGCCATTATCTCCCACATTACTATTAAATTTAAAATTTATAGAATATTGTGAGACAAATCAAAATTGCCTAATATCGGTCTTCCTCCACACTCTACAACACATCTTACAACCATTAGATATTGGCCTATTTTGGACCGCTACAGCATTACTACAGCAAGGCTGTTGATAATAGTGGTACGGGGAGGGGTATTCATGGGATCCATAAGGGCAAATTTTCTTCCTTTTTTTTATATCTTCAAGCACGACAAGCCACATATACTTCCACCAAAACTGCCAAAGCCTTTGAAGCTTGTGGATTTTTTCCTCTTAACTCTAGAGTTGTTCTAAACAAGCTTCAACAGGCCAAAGAAATATATCGAGTAGATATTGCACCTCAGAGCTCTATTCATATTGCTCGCCTTGTACGCCAGAAGAAAATTCTACTTATACATACAAGAAACAAATGCAGATGTTCGTGAAAGCATTTATGACGATCTGGTAGATCAGCTATCAAGATTTGGATTTGCAAAAGAGCGGGACCACCAGTTAGTTGAGCAGTCATTTGCACAATGGCATGAGACTCACTCTAAGGATACAAAGCAAGATGGGCGTCACTTAGGCAAGAAAGAGTTGAAGCTGGGGCGAGTACTAGATGGTGAAAAGATTACAAAACTCTATAAGTACACGAGAAGAGGCGGATCAGAAAAAGGCTGCTAAATGCTAAAGCAGCTGCCAAACAGCAGCGTGCACAGACATCTGCAACTGGCCCCGAAAAATCTAAGACATCCAGTATGACATCCGGCAAGACATCCCGAAGAAAACCATCTACCAAACCCCATCGTGGCAAACAAAAAGCAGCAGCCAGTCCAATTGACATATCTAGCGACTCCTCTAGCTACTATGAGATTACGAATGAGTCTGAAGATGATTTAGAGCCACCCGGTGCTGGCACACTAGTGCCCAACCCCCCCCCCCCCCCCGCAAGCCTACCCCAGGCACCTCAACCAACCCCAGTACACCTCCAGGCCAACGTCAGCTTTCTAGCATGCCTGGGCCCTCTATTGGTGGCATACGGCGTTCCCTTAGGTTCTGTAGATAGATTTTGTACCTGCTTTATGTATGTAGTTTGAAATATATGCAAGTGAGCGGGAACCCGGTCGTAGACTCTACTCCTCTCAAATCTCAACGACACATTTCCGGCGGGGGGGCCACAAACGGAATCTTCCCCAACGTAAATGTCGCTGCCATAAACTCTTGTAGTTCCTCCTTCGTGTACTGAATCGGTGGATCATCCCATTTCCCACCTGCAGGCACAGCACCTCCACCAGTCGCACTTCCACCACCAGCCATTGTCACAACTGGTGCCTCCATTTGTGGGTTCAATAGATTCCCAAATGGCCCTGCACCACCGCCACCAAATGCACTCCTCGGCTGCTGTTGTTGCGGCTGCTGTTGTTGCGGCTGCTGTTGTTGCTGCTGCTGTTGCGTAAACGCTGTCTGGCCAAACGCACTTTGCGGCGCCTGTCCCGCTGGGGACTGTGGCGCGAAAGTGTTTGCCAGTTGTCCGAATGCTGGTGTCGGGGCTGCTGCTGTTAATGTGGCGAATGTGCTCACTGGCTGCTGTGGTTGAGAGAACGCAGCTACTGGTTGTTGTTGCTGAGGTTGGGAGAATGCAAGTACAGGTGCCTGCTGTTGCACAGGGCTAGCAAACGCATTGACCGGCTGACCAAACGTCCCTGTCGTGGGTGTCGAGGGCTGTTGTGTTGGTGCGAAAGGATTTGCCGCTTGATGTTGCCCTGCCGCAGCAAATGGATTCGCTGTCTGCCCAAACGCCGGAGTAGCAAATGCCGGTTTTCCAAATGCTGGCGTTGGGTGTTTGGTCGTACCAAATGCACCCTGAGGCTGTTGTTGCCCCACAAACGCAGATGTAGGTGCAGCATTACTAAATGCTGTTTGTCCAAATGCAGGAGTTGTTGTATTTGCTGCTGCTGGAGTGGCTGCAACTCCGAATGCTGGCTGTCCAAATGCTGGCTGCCCAAATGCTGGTTTGCCGAATGCTGGTTGTCCAAACGTAGGAGTAGTTGTAGAACCACCCATTGAGGACTGTCCAAACGCCGGCGTCTTTGCCACAAATGCCGGGGCAGGAGCACCAAAGGCGGATACAGGTTGAGCAGGTTGTCCGAAGGTTGAAGTTGGCTGTTGTTGTTGTCTGAATGCTGATGTGGGTTGTGTTGATACTCCAAAGGCACTTGTAGGTTGTCCGTATGCCGATGAGGGAGCTGCTGGGGCTCCAAAGGCAGAAGTGGGTTGGGCAGGTGCGCCAAATGCCGATGCAGGAGCAGTTGGTGTTGATAGATCCTGATACTAACCGTTAGCGGTCATTCCCACCGCGCATAGCTCAGGTCCTCTGGAATTGACATGATGGATCCAAGTAGATGGTGCTTACATTTCCACTGGGTGTTTTGTAGCGATAGCCTTCCCTATTCTTATTCGCATCCGTCATAAACTTCACTGCGCCGGGTATATCGCGAAGGATATTATTGATCTGCGTATCTATCGTCGCCTCGAGCTGTGCTGCTTCATTTGCCTACTCCCACCACAGTCCATCAGTAAATCCATTCTACCATCGGGAATCACGGTAGATGAAGAGATCACGTCTGAACGTACGAACTGCTGCCCCATTCCCTGCATGTTCAATTCATATGCCCGAACCCTCATCTCCTCCGGGCTGACATCTTTTCCATCTATCAGCTGCGCAGGGGGGTCTCTTCCCGGAGCATAGCTGGATAGTCGCCATATTGGTCGTTCCTTTGTTAGATCTAAGGTTATAGTGTCCCCGGAGACAGTAAAGCTGTTTAGGAGGGACATGGTGTTAGAAAGATCTTATCGCTCAATTTCTTGAAAACCGCGTGCAATACCGCAATGTGAAAGACTCGACTTGGACTCGAACAGAACTCGAGAGTTGTAAATTGCGGGGTTGGGATGAGGAATCCGGATGGTGCAGACGCAGAATTTAGACTGGCTAAGCTCAAAGCCCAGTTCAAACGTCGTGAGGCTCATTGGGTGAGGTGAATCAAACGTACCCTTCAAGATCTAATTTTGCCCATAGTCAGATCTAATGATCACCCCTTTCTATCCACACTTAACAGCAAATGAGGGCAGAAAGAGCGACTGGCCGATGTCATGCATAGTGCCCGCCAATCAAAGCACCCTTACCGAGAAGCGCTCAAGACAAAAAACCCCGGTACTCATATGCGGGTTCATGACGAGCTCGAAGAGCTCAGAATAAAGCAGATTCATAGAGAGACAGCAAAGACAAAGACAAGACGAGTGACATTCTTACCTTGGGCTCCCGGGTGCTCATATTTGCAGGCGCTGCCATACGCGCATTTTCCCGCCAGGAAGAATCTGCAGACGGCCATTGAGGTGCTGTGGTAGATGATAGAAAGCTATTCAGATGCAGCAAGGTAGATTGATAATTAAGTTGTTCTCGAAATCTGGAGACGAGCTGTGATATTGACAAGGCTGAATATTGATGGAGTGCAGAGCTGAGCAAGTTTGGTGCTTAGTACTAGTGATCAGTCATGTGTTGCCGCACTCAGGGTAACAGCCGTGCAAGTTGAAATCAATATATCATTGCGATTCAATCGTCAGCAAAAATTATGGGGAAAACCTTTGACATAGACATCAGCAGCCCCGCCACATTCGACAGCATTAAAAGCAACATCAAACCTGTCTTGCCAACCACGCGTTATTTTAACGCTCCCATTCACGCGTAGCACACACTATGTAGCATACAACTGTAAACCCAACCCATACTTTGCATATATCTCCCAGCGCCATACCCAGCATATTCCCTTTTCTATGTGATATTTCAGTCTACCCGGCGCATTCCTTACTCTACGCGATGCGATATATCCTATAGTAGGCTTGAGCTTCCGGAAAGGCTCCGCTGAATATACACTCATGCTGGTACCTTAACGTCACGCGCTTCCGTAGACCTGTTCTCTAGGTTTTACATATTGTACATACCTAAGCTCTAGTCATACAAGTATAACTGCTCTAGGCGCACCGATATGGAGCATGCTATAAATTACGTGCTCCTATAGCTATACCTTGGCTTGAAATGCAGCCACAGTCATGCTTCAGGGTAATCCGGTTATGACTCTACCCGTATTTCTCATTTCCCGTAATTGCTCCCATAGCGTCTACTATAGTTAATTATTATACGTCTGAGCAAATGTAGGGCATATTATCAGACTGTTTTGTGGGTCAGAATAAAAGCTATACATCGTTGTTCTGTGGAATATTATAGCGTTATGTCATAATACCATACTCTGTGTATTAACATCCATACAAAAGACAGAGAGAATATACATTTTTTATTAGCTAAACAACAAAATACTTATAAGGATCACCTCTTGTACCCTATAAATACACATACGTATAATTTGATTCTATGTATATATTCAACTATGTATATAATAGGCAATGTACCAATGGGAATACAATTACCTATCGGCAGCGCATGGATCATGAGCCAAGACCAACCGAGTATGCTGAAATATGCGTAGCAAAGGGAATACGCTGGGTAGGCTGGCGTATGCTGGAAGGGAATATGCTGAGTATGGCGCTGGGAGATATTGTATCGCGTAGGGAAAGGAGTGTATAGGGTTATATCAGTCTGGTTGGCACAACACCCTCCGGAGGAGGATGCTGGGTAGGGTTTACTATCGTATGCTGCGTAATGTGTGCTACATTGTGAATGGAAGCGTTATAACGCGTGTATTTCCTTGTGTTGGCAAGACAGGTTTAGTGCTGCTTTTAGTGCAGTCGGAGCTGCATGATGACTATTTCAAAGATTTTCCCCTTTATCAATGGAGTTAATAATGTGACTTGGAGGGGTTGGATTTGTTCAGGAGGCTCTTTCTGGAGGGATTCCGTGGCTGGATATGAGAGGATGATGGATGTGGGGGGTTGAGGCAGCTATGTTCGCTAAGACGTCACGGTGGTGGTCAGGTCACGGGATTGGCTTTTCGGTTTTAGAGGCATCAAGTGAGAATCAAGGCCCAATTTAGTATAATATTTACAGGATCCGTAAACTCCATAGCATATGCAGGTGTATCCAGGCCACAATCAAGAAAAACAACAAAGTAGCGGTATTATGACATCGCAGTCGAAAGAGAGCATCATCAGCCCCTCTTCGGCAGGCAATACCCCCTCGTCATGAAGTCACCGCCACCCCGGCCCTTCGCGCGATCCTTATCATCATCTCCTTTCCTAAACAGACTCTTCACGCTATCGCTCATCTCAAGCTTCCGCACCTTAGCTTTCTCACGCTCATCTGCCATAACCCTTTCCGTAAGACTGGCCGTCGCAGAATGCTTGATCGATAAGGTGCCATTGACAGTTCTGTTCTTCTTCCCTTTTTTCTCGACACTTTTGGTCCCGCTCCTCTCGTCATTAGCCGTTTCATTAACATCTCCATTGTCCAATTTTTTGTGTTTGCGTTTCTTCTTCTCTCCAGCGGCCTCCTTCAAAGAATGGGTCAACCCCAGACTAGCCAGAACCTTCATCCGTGCTCTCAGCGGTGCGGTGTCTGCCTCAGCAGTGGGGTTAATGTTGATGATATCTCGTGGGTTATAAGGCTTTCCGCAATGTAAACATTCCGCATCTTCACCCTCCTTATGTCCTGCTGTCTCCTTAATGGCGCTTTCTGTGAATGCGCAACCGCACGGCACCAAATACACAGCCCTCACTCCCGGGCCTAACTCCTTGCGAGTGACAGGACACATCCATCGTTCCTTCCTCTCACCTCCCTCGGTCTGCTCTAGTGCTCCATTCCCATTCGACTCCTCCCCCGGTGTTGACTCCAACGCCTGAAACTGGACACCGACCACATTCTTCAAGCCACTGACACCTCTCCCCTTCAACACCTCCTTCCCATCACCGAAAGCCTCCAGCCCCTTCAACAGCCACTCTATCATAGCATCCTTATTATACAGCCTCCCAAAATGATCCGCCACAATCGGGCTTGCTAAAGGGCGTTTCGATAGCGCGCAATACGTCCAATGGTACTGTGAGCTCTGGCTTTGCGAGTCGCGCACTTCTGAGTGAGTTTTCGAGCGGCTTGCAGATTTGACGAGCTCGCGGCGAGTGGGAATACTAAAAACGTGCATTAGCCAGCCTGCTGCAGCGAGGTGTTCGGAAAAAAAGTTCAGTCGAGAGTGGGGGAGGTGTTTAATTTCAGTGAACAACAGTTACATACCTTCCTCCGTCATTTCCCATGATTCGAGATGTGCCTTAGAGTAGTTAGCTATCTTTCCTGATGCGTGTTTTTTTTGGGGGGGGTGGGGTCTGGTATAGAATTGGAGGAGAGTTGCGCGAGTACGCTCAGCGAAATGTATGAAGCAAATGCCAGCTCGCGTTTCGATGCCCAGGCCATGCAGGAGAACTAGTCTCAACCAATACAGTACAAGAGAAGGGCATTTTCCAGGCCTGCAAGTTACATTGGACCCGGACACGGCCGTGATAAAACATTTCCAAGTACCGAAAGCCTTACTCTACCAAGTAGCTAACCAGCAGCCCGAGATATCTCTATCGAATAATAGTTACCGAGAAGTATAAATAAAAGGAACCAGCATCCGGAAGAGGAGCGTACCTACTACCCACCACCAGACAACCAACGCATGCATGGAACAGCCGCCGAGAAACCATGATCCGCAGTACAACGACCCGATCTCCGAAACCTGGTAACCTCATTCCATTCCCGCAATATCTTAGCGTAGTGGGTATTCCCGGGGATTTTTTTTGGGGGGGGGTAGTCTGGTCGAAGGGGAGGGGAATTATATCCCTCAGTCTACAGTACCCAAAACAACACAGGTATCTAAGCCTAAGGCATCCCGTGTTCGTCCCGTTTTGAATGTGATCAAGATCGGGTAAGCTATTCGCAATACTGACGGCATTTCGTCTCATTTATGACAGAAAGATTCAAGGACGACGGAGTTGCATACCCGTGTATACCTTCCCACACAGCAACTTTCTATGCAGATGGAATAACAAATGGCAAGGGCAATTTAGTGCATATATATAAGTCCTTGTACTCTACGTTGGCTAGGATAACCTGTAGGCGTAAGCAGGGCACAGTACCATACTGCCGGCAGCATATATATGTAACGAATATAGGTTGCCAAAACGGCCCAGCAGGTGACATTTGGGTAAATAAATCTATTGGAAGAAGGAGTATACCACACACTCAGGAACAAGGGGGAGGCCATTCCTCCAACTGTTGTTCTTCAGTCACCCCCATCATGCCAGCCACGAGCATCGTTCCTCCGAATATCTAGATCTGGAGAGAAGTATGAGATGAAGGGGCGGGCTTCTAACCAACATTCCTTGCCAGCTTATCAAGATAGCTAAATACGCCTCTCGCAGTATACACATACAGGCAATATGAAAAACCAAATTTTCGCCACTCGCTCATATATCTTCTTACACAATCACAATCTGACAGGAAGCAGGTTGGCGTTGCCCAATTGCAATACTCACCACGATCTGGCTGATGACTCGAGATAGAGGTGTTGTCTATACCCTGTGGCTGCCTGGGCCTACTGTATGTGTTGCTGGCCAAGCACGAGGTTTTTCTTCAATTTCTTTAGAGGCCTCTGGATAATCTATCTCCTTCCATGGCTGCGGAATTCCAGAAATACTCGGCCGGGGGGGGTACACGGAGGCGTAGGTTAACACTCTCGCATCAGAATAATAATGAGTAGGTACCGGTCCTCCACCCCACTTCCCAGGCAGCCAGTCGCCCTCCATTATTCCTCAGCCTGCGCTTCCTGTTTGACGCTCGCAATCATGTGTAAAAGCAAAGTAAAAGCGCGCTGCCATCGAACTTGTGCACATGCTAAGGCACGGTAGCTGATCCCATGCACAGCCCTACATACACACAATATCAGAAAAAAACAAAAAAAAAACATTAGGTGCCGGGTGGACCGCTTCCCTTTAAGTGGTCCCTGGGTGTTTTAAATAGTTGCTTGGGTGAAACCCTCGCCAGGCTTTAAATAATCGAACGTTTCCTCGCTAGGGCTTAACGGTTTTATCCTGATGCCTTTCTACTTAGTTAATTCACCCTGTGCCCCTGCGAGCTTGAACTAGATTCTGTTCTGTCAAGAGTTGTTGCGGCACGGCAAAGCGAGCTCCTGTTTGTACCCTGACGATAGCCTTACTGTTTGAATTCCGTCGCCGCACTGCATCCAGAGCCTTTTAACTACAGCGCCCCCCCCCCTCAGCTCAGTTCTGCTTCACCATACTCTACTTACGAACATCTACAACCGAACTTACTAGACAATGGCACCAATGGACTTTACGCACACCATCTCCTCCCCCATTTCCACAACTGCCCCCCGAACACAAATCACCACATCCACCCCATCTGAAGACGAGCGTACGCCTCCCCCCAGGATCCCAGATGGAACTCTGAGGTTGAGGGGGGGTCCAATTCAAGATAGAAGGGTGACGTGGGGAGAGGATGTTATCGATAATGAGGAATTGGGGAGGAAGAAGAGCAAAGGTGAGATTGAATGAGCCCACATGCATGCTGTTTGTTTTGCCAGAATTTGTTTTGCGGGACCTTGTATACCCCTGGACGCAGGAAAGTTTTGAACCAGACCATTACCCCCGTCTCCAGCATCTGTACCCTACGTTTGGGGTTGCATCTAGAAACAGAAGGGCCAAGACCCATCCTATGAATCCCCTCCACCCCATGCCACCCCATGCCACCCCATGACCCCCCGCTTTCCTCTTCCCGCTCAGCCCTCTCGCATCAGAGTTACTTTATTCAATTCTACTCCACATGGACGGGAGGAGCTCCATCCCCATTTGCACCAATGCTCCATGCAATCTGCTCTGTTGCTAATACGTAGGCTCAGTCTGCTGTATCTTCCGCCGTGCCCGTTCCTTTGGCGAATCCTCCTCCGAAGACGACTCCTCTGATAGCGACTCCTCTAACTCGGACAGCGATATCTCTATGGAACACGACGATGACCGTGCACATCCTACCGCCAACTCGCACTCCCACGGACACTGTGGAGGAAAACATAGTCATGGGCGGAAGTCTCGACGTGGGCCTAAACGTCCACCAAGCCCTAATGCATACGAGAAGATGCCGAAGGCGCAAAGGAAGAATTAGCTGTGCTTGAGAGGACCATACGCTGCAGTGAGGGATCAGCTTTGCTGCTGCTCATCGGTGTATCCGCTCATTTTTTTTTTTCTGCTACTGGAGTAGAGTCCTACTACATACCGACCTATCAGCGGAAGAAGAAAGTATCTCATATTATCATTATGTTATTTTTTTTGTCTGTCGGTCTTTACGGACGGTGCGTTTTATCTATACCCATCATTTTATATTGGCTTTTTCTGGTGTGTGTGGTGTTTTATGTGTTTTTTACGATTCATTCATCTAGGAAGAAATAGACAGACCTCTCCTGAGAGATTTAGTTTCTTTCATGAATTATTTCGTTCATTCCTTATACTGGCGTTTAGAGAGGAGAAATGTGATGAGAAAGGTTGGCTGGAGCCAACCGAAATTTTTCCATCGCCCTTCTTAATGAGTGTTTGAGCTCCTCAAGTTTGATGATACCCAACATACATGTGCTAGACAGCTTCAACGCAAATCAAGCCAGCCCCAGCCCCAGCCCCAGCCCCAGCCCCGCCTTAATCATGGAACCATGACTACGTGGAGGATGAGGATAATGATGCGCAATATTCTTCCAACATACTCTCGATACTACTGTGTCTTGGACTCTTTCACATGGAAGGGGTTTGCGGGCGTGAGACGCCTTTTTTTTTTTTTTTTTTTCTTCCCAACATGTGATAGACGCTCGATGTTCGATGTTGTCTTGGGAATGCATGTACATATGTACTTGCCTAAGTGCCAAAGTACAAACATGTATGATGAGATAGTGCGTGCTGCTGTGCGTGTGAGGGCAATTGGCCATGCACTATGACGGTGACGATGAATATTGACGATTGACGATGGTGATGATTCTGATACTGCCATCTTCAAAGGCACGTTGGAGCAAGATCGTGTTCAAATTATTTATTCTAACCTATAAAAGGTCAACTCATAGAATAGACCTACCAAAGTCCTCCAAATCCAACGGTCATCGTTGTCCTCACTCACGCCTACATCAATCACATCACATCATGAAGGTATTTCATTTCAAAGCTTTTGATCCAAAGTGTGTGGGCCACACGCTACGAAACTCCAATTCAATGGAAAAAAAGGAAAGTTTAGCGTAGATATTCGCTTGATGTTGACATCCATTTTCATTTTGTTATATTCCTCCCATTCAGATTACCAGATGCCCTAATCCCAATTTCAATTCCATACCTTCCCTCAAGTTCTTTACCATGCCATTTCCTTAAACATTACCATCTAACACCAGTGCGCCAAACAGTCACAAGAAAGCTCACAGCTTAGGTCCTAACATCAGGCTCGCTTCTTCCAGTCAACTCCTTAAGCTTGAGAAGTTCCACCGCAAGAGTGATAGCCGGCTCGAGGTACTTCTGAGCATCCAACAGGTAATATTTTGGGTCCTATACATCAAAGCCCGTTAGCCATTCGCTCACAAATAATTAGACGAGACGAAACCTTACCGAGCAGTGCTTCTCAACATACAACCTAATCGTCGCGCCCGCGGAGCCAGTTCCACTCAACCTGACAACAATCCTGCTTCCATCACTGAACTTGATAAAGATACCCTGGTTCTTCGAAACACTTCCATCAAGGTCCGTGTATGAGAAGTCATCTGCATCAAGAACCTTGACACCGCGAATTTCACTACCAACGAACTCCGACTTGCCGGTAGTAATCTTCTGCTTCAATAAATTGATCACCTCCTTTGCTCCATCTGAGTCAACGTTCTCATAGTCATATCGGGTGAAGAAGGTCCTTCCATACTCCTCCCAGAAATCCTTCTGGATGGCTGCGATTGAAGGTTTTTCTCCAGCTGGAAGAGTCTTAGCTACACCGGCAATGATGTTCAACCAAGCGATAACAGCCCAAACACCATCCTTCTCACGGATATGGTTGGATCCAGTTCCAAAAGACTCCTCTCCACAAATGGACAACTTCTTAGCGTCAAAGAGGGCACAGAAAAACTTCCATCCAGTGGGCACCTCGTAGCAGTTCAGTCCCTTCTTCTTAGCTACCAAGTCTAATGCTCCGCTGGTCGGCATACTTCTGGCAAGACCATAAACACCCTGTCTCTTGAAGTAAGGAATCAAGTCGGCGTAGTGGGAAATGATAGCCACACTGTCACCAGGCGAAACAAACGCATTGGCACCGTAAATCATGTTCCTGTCTCCATCTCCGTCACTGGCAGCGCCGAATTCGATTCCTTCACTGTCGACCCTCTCGACCAAAGAGTGTGCATACGTAAGGTTAGGGTCTGGGTGTCCACCTCCAAAATTTGGAGAGGGCTCGCAGTTCTGGATGGAGCTTGGAGGGAGTCCGAGCTCTTCCACGAAAATGCGCTTTCCATATGGTCCAGTCACACCGTGCAGGGCATCAAAGAGCACCTTGAAGTTGGGGTTGCACTGGAGGAAGGATCTGATGAGCTCGAAGTCAAAGATGTCCTTGAGCATGTCTACGTAGTCGGAAACGCTGTCGACAATTTCAACCTCGAGAGGCCCATATTTATGGGTGCCAATGGTTGAGATATCGACCTAAAGACGGTTAATTATGGCTATGTTTCAAAGCTTAAAGGTCATGGGCGTCATACATATGGGATTTCGGCAATCTTGTATTCCGTGATAGTTTTGGAATATTCGTACATCTTATTGGTTACGCTCTCTGGTGCTGGCCCACCATTGGCCAAATTATACTTGATACCAAAGTCCTCCTTAGGTCCTATGTATTGGCTGAATTAACCACGACGGTTCAATCAAGAAAAGTTCAAGTACTTACCACCAGGGTTGTGACTAGCAGTCAACAGAATACCTCCAGTAGCCGATCGTTTCCTGATGAGATGGCTGGCTGCTGGAGTACTCAAGATCCCATTCTGCCCAATAAGCAATTTCTTGACTCCATAGGCAGCACCAATTTTGGCAATCAACTGCACAACTTCTGGGTTGTAGTATCGGCCATCACCTCCAATTACAAGGAAAGCATCTTCTGGTCCCTCGGGGATGGCATGGAGAATGGCAGTGATGAAGTTCTCAGTGTAATGTGGTAGCTGAAAGACTGCGACCTTCTTGCGGAGGCCGGAGCTATGGATGGCATAAACTGAGCCTATAAGTTACCAAATAGAGTTTACAGGACGACAACTTACGTTCCTGGAGCTTGCCCAGCAAAGGGCGTGGTTTGCACAGTTGTGACTTTCACCATATTTGTGATTTTGGGAGGCTCAGTTTGGGGGAGGCGTAAGGTGAAGGTGAGTAGTGATTAGCTTTGCACAACTCAAGGCCGAGAAGAAATGGATTAAGGATGGATGGACTGTAAACAAGTGGAGGGTTCAATTGAAGTACTTGACGGGGTGAGGGATTATTGGATGGGTCGAGGGAAATTCGGAGATGCAAATGGGATGACAAGTAGCAGGAATTGGGCAGAAGTGCACTTAGTTATGAGAGGGGTTTTGAGGGGCTCAGAACCGGGCGAGGCCTTTTTGGCTCTCCTAATCACGCCCACGTCATGTCCCCGATGCAAGATATTACCCAGAATTGCAGTTGAGGAAGTTCTAAGCTTGGCAGTTCGCCGGGGAATGCTTCGTGCGCTTGGCACAACGGGGATGTTTCTCGAAATTCGAAATTAGATATTAAGATTCTTAAAAAAGCGGGACTCCCGAATTGAAGCCATCGATGATGCTGTGCGTCGAATGCTCCGGCGTCAATTAGGATTTCGTGAGTTGTACACACAACGCCGGCTGAGAAGGAAACATGCAGAATACAGAGACGATTCTCATAACCCACTGGTCCAATAGTGGAGATGATCCACCGATGAGAAAGAGAAACATAAACCCGCATTTATATTATCTACATCAAATCCCACTCCTGTACAACAGAGTATATTGTTACAGATCATACGCCCCAGGGCGTGAACCTTCCATGCCAAGAGATATAGAAACGTGCAAGTTGGAAAGAGCGGTTCAAGGTAGATTAGAGAAGATATTTGTTCGTCCATCATGATTAAGGAGAAAGAAAACCGAAGGTGGGGTATGCTAGGAAGCAACAGGCAAAAAAACAAAACGTTACAAAATGAAAGGGAAAAGCATTGACTGTACACATCAATATGAAGCCAAACAAAAAAATGTCCTAGATAGTTTAACCACATTCTAAACTTACTTACATCCATATCGATGAGAAGTCAGATCTGACAGCGGATTGAGGAATAGCAATAACCAATCATCTAGGCATATTTGGAGGTGGTAGGGGGGTATCTACCCCTTCTATCTGGACCCAGTCCAGGAGGAACTGCCCCAGGTATACGCCCTCTAGGGCCTCCTCTTCCTTGGGAAAGAGTGGGCAACTCAAAATCAGGATTACCGCTTAGCAACGGCATGTTGCGTGGTGGACCCCTGCCTAATGGTTGTTGCCCCGGAGGTTGCTGCCAACGGGGGTTGACTGGCCTCTGCGAAATGCTGGTGAAATTTGTTTGCTCACTGTAAGCAGGACTCTGTGGGGGTGCATCGTATTCAGGAAAAGGAGGCCGTCCATGGACATAAGGAACATACTGCTGGTCACTATTTTGAGGAGCATACGGATAACCATGCTCTGAGTTAGGGTTGTTTTGAGGACGACCATAATTTTGTTTATTAAATTGCACTGGGGACTTTGATTGTGGAGGGCGCGATGATCCAATTTGTGGATTGTAGCCAGGAATCAACATTGCAGGCATCCCTTCATCAGTGGTGACACTATTGCCTAGATCAACATCTTGTGACCGTTCAGCAAACCTAGGATCCACATCTTCATAATAGTTGCCCGTAGATGGTTTTGAGGGCTTTATGAGCGACGTAGGTGCAACATCGGCTGGTAGCTCAACGGCGTTCTGCTCTTCAGAGCTCGGCGATACTGGACCCGGTGGTGTAGAATGTCGTGGATTTGGAGGCGGTGAGGAATGTATAGTAGTAACAACATTTTCATCTTGCTCAACAGGTGCATCGTTAGATTGGTTACTACCTGTCAAGCATTGAGTTCGAGGAGGGATGTAACTATTGAAGAAAAGTATTAGTAATTCACGGAGCAGATTAAATTCGCAAGCTCACCTATTCCCATCTTCACTGAGAAAGCTAGTAACTCTTGTTTTGAGAGTAGGCTCGTCTGGAGGAGCGGGCGCCTCAAGCTCAGCCACACGTCCTCCTCCGGAGCCAGGCCCTGGAGCCAATGCAGTTGTGATGAAGTCTTGTCTGCTGGGCTGCCCTCTACTCTCAGCATCCACTCGGCTGTCATCGTCACTTGGATAATCTCCAACATCTAGTTGTTTCTGCTGCTGTTGTTGGCCGTATTGCTGGCCAGACCAGATAGGTTCTGGAGCCTGCCCTCGAGCATCCGTAGGCGAAACTTGGTAATATACCTGTGCTGGAGATGGTCCACGTCTAGGGCCCATCCCCTGCATACCAGGGCTTACACCCCGAGGCATAGTGGACCCACCAACACCATACTGATTGCCATCTTTGAAACCACCCATAGGAGGACCATTATGCGGCCCTGGGGATCCAGTGTTCCTTCCTTGATCTCCAATTGCGTAGTCATTTTGAGGTGGCGCACGTGGTCCTCCGTATCCTGGTTTAGGGGATGGTCCGCCTCGGTATGGTCCTCCGCGCGGCCCACTAGGACCCGGTCCATACCTCGGTAGTCCATATTGAGGCGTAACTAGGGCGTGGCCAAATGCCCCAGTGCCGTGGCTATTTTGGTTGTTTAATGGGAGCCTGTGACTTGGAGGTAATGGTCCTGCGTTGTATTGATTTAAACTACGTGATGGAAGTCTAGAAGGAAAGTTCGATTGTGGGCCGCCTACAACGTGGCCATAATCTCCTTGACTATTGTCTGTTGGTACCCGGTGCATGCACATTCCTGGGGGCGGCGATTGGTGATGGGGATTAAGGGGAATTCTCTCTCCGGTTTCGTCCAGTCCAGGTCCATCACTTCCGGGCTTCCCAATATCAAAGGAAGCAAATTCAGATTTTCCAGCATCTACTGTAGAACCATGCTCTGTAGTAAAACCCTCATTAGAGCTTGTGTCAGTGTTGTTGATGTTTGCAGTCTCGGCAATTCTTCTCTTTCGATCTTGTTTTCCAACCACTCTCCGCCTTGTTGCACATAGACCGACAACGACTATCGCCAAACAAATGGGCGCACCCACCACAATATACCCACCTGCAGACAGGTGCGGAACAAAGAGCAGGATATCAACCAAGAAGGCCAGGATAGCCATGACACATGTAAAAATGGAGAAGAATACCAAAAATAGCAAATAGCCTGGGGAATGTCCCGGGCCATAGAAATGTGACGCGATCGTAAGAATCAGGAGGATGAGAACGAAAAGAGCGCCAATGGGGTGGATTATCAAGAGATTTGTGAGGGTGAGGCGGGCCTTTGATGGGAGGGTGAAATCCTGTGGAGCAGACAATGAATCTAGCCCAATACACAATTGTTAGCAGCCACCTATGTATGCGTAAATGCTTCATCTAAGTGCATGGTTTTATTATTTCATTCTTAATAGTCGATAGCGAGGGATCGTAGCCTGAAACATGTCGTCGCGAAACTCACCAACATTATAACCCAACGTGATTCCCGTGCAAACCTGCGCATTATTTGAACCTGTGCAATAGCCAAACATTCCAAACGTGACATTGTTATTCGTAGCTAACGCGATTTGCTTAACGATTGGTGCTGATATGATGCTGACGAGTAAACAGCTGAATGCAATGAAAAGGAGGAACGAGAGGACGGTTGCTGGACGTATCAGAGCCATCGCTAGGTCGCCCGTTCTGTCGTTTGACAGTGGGGCCGGCCAGAGCTTGCCGTTGTGGCGGTGGTGATGTTGCTTCAATAAGTGTTGTTGTTGTAACCAGACTGGCTGTTGTAGTTGTCAGATCTCACCCAAAGGTGATTTACCCTGGGCCGAACTTGCCGGGGACTGCGAAACCCGAAACAAAGACTGCGTGTATAGCAATTGAATTGAGACCAGCCTGAGATATAAACGAAAGTATGGCTTAGATGGGCTTGAAACAAGCACTACTACATGCTCCTGCAGTGTTTCCCGTTGTTGATGCCGCCTGCCTGTCTCATTCGGTCGTGTTGCGTCCTTCCAGAAGGTCGTCGTGAGAGTGGGCTGGTTGCATGCGTTGGAGTACCGGTAGCGGATGTTTGCGCACAATGATGGTGCGACTCTCCGGTTGCAGGTACCGGTACGTACCAGGCTGCTGTGATATATTCCAAGGGGTAATTTCCCACAGAACGGGGATGGTTAGGGGATGGTTAGGGCCTGGCAAATGAGAGGGCTATTCCAAGGGCGGAAAAGTGAGATGGCCTGCAACCGGCGTTGGAGGTCTGCACGAAACACCGAGGCCCAAAGTGTGAAGTCTGGGAACGTGGAGTTTTCCCAATGAAGGTGCGAACAGAACAACTTTCTTCAAAGATCGGTAGGCGGCTGGGGAATACAGGCAAGTATAAATAAAAAAAGAAAGACCAGACGGCCAATGCCTTTGCTTGGTGCTGACAATAGAGTGATATTGACTGCAGTGCCTCGACCGAGATGTAACTTGAAACTGTTGATCATGCAGCACCTACATTCATCTATACTCACAAACCCCGAGGACTGATATCCGAGTCCACCGGTGATACCTTTGGGGCTGAATCCGGCTGTATAATGAATGATCTCCAACTTATGGCAATACTCTCCAACCTATGGCTTAAGTACGTGAGACGCTGCTACGGTACTTACTTTCCTGAAGTCATATGGTTTTTATCATGCGGTCATGATGATGTATGACTTGTATGGTACATACTTCATAGCGATGCTGTCAATATGCTACGGAGTAATTCCTTCCTATTAGGATACGGTACTTTCCTACAAGAATTCATACTACACTACTTTATAATTTCACCCACCGCGTTATCTGAGAATGAAGATCCCCTGTCTCTTCATCGCGGTATTTTCTTACTACTGGAATTCATACCATAACTTTTGCAAGACATGTACATATGTACACTGATCCAGTTGTGCTGAATACCTACTGAATTCATATACATGTACATAGCTCTTTCCTCTTTTTGGTGGCAGTGTAACTCCGTAGATTTAACTGCTATTTTCCAGAACCAGGCTAAGTAACCGTTGACCGGTATAAAGTTGATCGAGACTAGTATAAAGTAAGAAGTAGGTTACATTAAGTAGGTGTGCCAACCAGACTAACCAACAGTGGAGAAAAATGGGAAAAATGTTAAACATCAGGTTTCCCGGAAAAACGCTTACTATGGAGGAGGGTGTTGTGCCAAAAAGAGTTACTCCGTTATAGAAGTCTCTTTTCTGATTTTTGCAGGCCATGTGCAAAGCTCTGGGTAGATACAGCAGGTTGTAGAATTAGAAATCCACTCAACTTTTCAGTTTTCCGAGGGAATTCAGTTCGTAAGGTAGTTGCAATTACAGTTGTTCACGGAGGGGTATTTTTTTGCTGAATTGCGAAGACTTTTATGTAGGGTCTGTAAATTGTAGGATGAACAATCACATACTTGTACTCTACATTGTTAAAAACATCATAGCATCTAAGGTATGGAAAAGAAAAAGACCAGCCTATGTCTCGGGAAAATCCAAATGAAATTCTTTGCGCCCCAGCGATGTGTTTAATGTTGAAGATAGAAGTGTAATATATCGAGCAATTGTGCGTGTGACTACACAGAGTGATTGGCACTCATTGTTTGAGCGTCATATATGTATTGGCAGCAGTATGTAGTATATTGAGTCTGAGGGTATAGGAGGAGTGGGTAATCCTTCATTCTGGGTGATCCTGAAGGCATCACAGTGGGTGTTGAATTCCCCATTACCAGACTGTGGCAGGTCTAATATAGGTGATGACACCAGAGACTGATTTGAGTGCAGCAGCGTGCGGGAGGGAGTTGAGGGTAACCGGCAAAGGAGGGGCTTCCCCTCTTCGCCTTCTCCCCCTGCAGTCGCCTTGTAGACGGCACTGTGGGATTTATCCACTCTCTGGGGATACCTTTCTCTTTTGTTCATCACCAGATGATTATACATACGCTCATCACTCATATCTCGCTCACACAGTGGTTGCACCATCTCCTAGGCCTTTTACTATCCTGGCCAGAGGTCTTTACCTATCTCGCTTTGCCTATCTCAGTGCTCTTTACTACCGCGCCCTCTGGGGTGGGGCCAGTATATAGCAGGGCGTCCTACAACTATATCCCTTCATAGATGAAAGGGGGGTTGCTCCACGTGTATTTCATGACATTACATTTAACCCACCTATTTTATACTCCATGGAGCACAATTGATATCCGCACTTCCATTTCATCTTGTATATCTCCCAAGGCCCCCGGCTACAAGCCCACCATGAGGGGTGCCCACTTGAGAAGGGAATTAGGAAATAGGATTACTCCAAGGCCTCCCCCAACAGCTTCTGTGCGTCATCAATAGCCTTCTGTGCCTTCTCTTTACACTGCGCAGGTTCGCTCTCTGGGGATTTTTGCTGTACGTACGGGCAATCAGCAAGGACGAAACCAAAGTAGTCTCACCAGCCAGCCAGAGTAGAGGTGGGGACTTTGTAGTTGAAGCATGAAACCAATGGACATACCAACTCCAACTGAAACTTTAATGCTTCCAATGCAGTTTGCAGCCGCGTCCTTACTTCCGGGATCATGGCCTTAGTCTCTTCAACGACTTTCCTCTGGTTCAACCAGGCATGAATTAGTTATCAGTGCGCAGACTAGACAAAGCCGCTGACTTACTTGCTGCCGAAGCTCATACTCATCAGGCTCCTCCCCCGCAAGCATCTTCTCCAAGCTCTTCTTTGCAGAAGCTAATTCCTTGTGGTAGCTGCTTTCCTCCTTGATCAGGCGGACGACGGATGAAGTCCTGATATCAAGGGCTGATGGCGGCGGCATGATTATATATTATTAGGCGGATGGTGTTATGAAATGTGTTGATAATTTTCCGCTCGTGGATTATAAAATGATATGTGTTGGTTTGTTGGTGGGTTGCATTGAGTCAGGCATGTCTCCCCCTCACTCGGCGGCCCCAAACAAAGTTCACCCAGGGCCCTTGCATTCAAAGAGCTTCAACAATTAAACAACAAAACGCCAACGTCATACATTCTTTTCACTCTTCCAATTGCATATACCCTCTCAGCATGGACAAAATTATGGAAAAATCCTTCGATGCCCTCGAGGCCGCCCTCACACAGCTTATCGAATCCATCTCCTCATACAACCCCTCCCCCATCGCCGCATCAGCAGTCGTACTTGCCGATAATGATATCTCAGAGAATTTAGAGCTGCGTATGAATTTCCAGCTACCCGCCTGGAAATTCCACGGCTGACAATGTTGCGGCTCTGTTTCTTGCAGTTGCTGAGCACCAGGCAAATCACCATAAAATACAATCCCTACGGGCAACGTCTGAGGCTCTAGATCAGAGACTCACACAACTATTGTCTGCACTGGCTCAAACGAGGAAGGAGTTATTGACTGTACCATCTACAAAGTTCCCTCCAGCTAGAGGTTTGTAGACTACTCTTTCCCTGCTGCTCCTCTCTAGAACATACCTAATACTGATACTAATTGCGTACGTAACAGAAGTACCATACGAAGAGCTTCTCACATACGCCCGAAAAATTTCAAAATACACCGTTCCTCCCAACGTCCGTTTTCCCCAGCCACCTCTTCCCCAAGCAACCCTCAGCGGCAATGCTCTCCCGGCCGAGCAGCTGACGACAAACATCGGCCTCACTAACGAGGAAGCTGCTGCCTTGGACCCATCATCGCGTGTGGTATTCGCGCCCTGGCCGAGTGAGGAGATCATGCGGAGAGGTGCATTAGCGCAGATCACATTTGCAGGTGAAGGGATTATCACGAATAAACCTCTAGAGCAGTCGTCGAATGGAGCGGATAGAGAGGTGGAGGTTAAAGCAGAGCAGGCTGGAGGTTCGGAACCACTGAATGGAGGGGCCGGTGGGGCCAGTCAGACTGGCCAGAGTTATCCGGCTAGGGATCTGGAGAGCGCGAGGAGGAGGGAGGAGCAGCGTAATCAGGCGTTCTTTGGCCTGGATTTATATGACCCTGATGAAGATTAAGAGTGGATCATATCAAGGTGTACGACTCCATATGAAGGATGTAGAAATACATGATTTAATAAACATAGATAATCCCCATCAACCTCTCCTTCCCCTCCTTTCCCTGCTTTCCCCCCCTCCTTTCCCTGCTTTCCCCCCCTCCTTCCCCTGCTTTCCCCCCCCTCCTTGCTCCTTTCCCTCCTTTCCCTACAACTCTAATTTCTTAACCACATACTCTACCATATCCCGCCACTCTATCATCGCTCCCACCCCCACATCCCCACACGCCAACTTCTTCTCCACCGGCTCCAACACCTGCACCCATTCCCACTTATACCTCAACACATCCATATGCACCTTCGTCAGCGGATGCTGCCACATGAACGTATTCATTGCCGGTGCCACGACAATACTCTTTTCAATATCCCACGCCCTAACGACCCCGCCCAGCAGCCCATCAACAAACCCACACACCATCTTTGATAAAAAGTCCGCGCTCATTGGCGCGATAACCAGCATATCCGCCCACTTCCGCAACTCGATATGCAGGACAGGATCCCCCATTTTGGTCCATTGTACCCATTCGTCGTCGTTAATCCAGGCGCGGGAGACGATCGGGTAGATGGTTGGTATGGCGACCCCGGGGAATGGGTGCGTGAGTACGTACGGGAGGAAGTGAAGTGAGGACGGGGTTAGGACTAGGTGGATGGAGAGCTGCGCGGAGTAGGCGCTCAGGGCGACGAGGATGTCGGGGAGCTTGACGGTGGCGATGGAGCCGGTGCATGCGAGGAGGAGATGCTTCTTTGTGCGGGGGGCGGAGGGGGGGGGCGCGAAGAACGGTGTACGGGCGGCCTGGGGGTCCATGGCGGGTTCATGTACGTATTTTGTAGATGGGCGGGTGCAGAATTTGGTAGGACGTTCATTCGAATCGACGGGTGGGAGAACAAAGGGCCCACCAGCGTTATACGTTGCATCATATTTCTAACACAGATATTTACCCTTTTTTATAATCCCAACTTAAGATGCGAAAAAAGAAAAAAAAAAAAGAGAAACAAAGAAAAAAGTAAAAATAAAAAAAAAAAGTAAGTAACAAATGAATAAATAATATACACATCCATGATGCAAGCCCCATGTGAGAAGAAAACAAAGATCCGTAGACTCCGCCAGGCACATGTACAAAACCAAAAACCAAAAAACCACCCTCAAAAGTTGGTCTCCAACCCCTCAATCGGCAACTCCCTCTCCCTCTCCCTTGCCGCCATCTTCTCCTTCGCTTTGACCACATGAAACATCATATAGTTCCCTTTACATTCGACCCCCAGCTCCTCCCCCTTCCTCACAATCCACCCATTAAGATACTCCACCTCTGTCGGAATCCCCTTCTTCACCTCCTGCAACATAGGGCTCTCCTTCTCTCCATTATACCTCACCACCTTCACAAACGTATTATACAGAGTCTCCTCCGAGAACCTCAGCTCTTTATTATGCAGCTTCTCAAGCTCAGGTAGTTTACAAAAGACCTTACTAATTTCGTGAAGCAGGACTTTGACTACCTGTGCCGCGTGGCTGTTGTGCAGAAGTGCACCATTCTGACAGTCAAACATTACTGTGAGAGGGTATATCACCGCATTGAGTGCGAAGCGTTCGAGTTGGGATGCAATGACTTCTTGGGGGGCGACGTACATCCCCGCTAGGTCCTCGGCTGAGAGGAGGGAGGAGAGGAGGTAGGCGGCTGTGGGAGGAAGAGCGGCATGCGCGGGGGTTTTAGTGAGATCTGGTAGTCCTTCTATCGTAGGGAGCATTACACCAAGCTTTAGCCTCGCAGAACTTCCAATGACCACCCTGAATGGCTCGAAAAGAGGTTCTTTGGGTGAGAAAATCCCATGTGGCCAAACTCCAAGAAGATAATTCGGTCGGGTCTCTGGATCTGGGAAATATAGCGAATTTATCTCCTCAACCACCTCCAGGCCATTTTGTACAAAAGCAATTGTTGACTGTGGTGTTAAGCGTCTAATGAGCGGCTGTAGAGCTTTTTTGGCATGTGGGGCCCTCGTTGTGACGATAAGATGGTCGATTTTTTCGTCCTCCTTTTGGGGAGATAATGGCTTTGCATAGGGTAGTAGATTTTCTATAGCCATGCTGCTGATTTCAACATCAAACCCCTTCCTAGACACAGCCAGTCGGTTCCTTTCCACAGTGATCAACCCACCGTAGTGGGAATCAAACATTCTAGCCACAGAGGTTTTATGTGTGAACAGCGTGACGGGCCGCCGGGGGTGGATACTCCGGAGTGCATGCGCAACTAGACATCCCAGGTTTCCCAATCCGACGATATGTATCCGCGGTGGAGGGGGGGCTGTCATTGGCAGATGGGGGTTCACATTCTCTGTCTCGGGTGGACGATTGGCTGGACCCGACCAAAAGCTATATAATCGCAGTGGAGTCTGCGTCTGTGTCTGTGTCTGATTGTCGAAGGTGTTGTGTCGCTGGAGATGCCGGCGCAGATGGTGCTGACAGGGACGCCATACCCCGAGTCGTGGCCATTCGCGCATGAGAGGGCGGCGGAAAAGATTGGGGGGGCCACTTTCAGGCACACAGATCTCGTTGAACGACCAGTCGCAGGCAGGATCGGGCTGGCGTGCTCCGACGTGGGGCTGGACTGTTGGACTCCTCCCGCAAAGTGAGGAGGGGGGGCAATTGCAAAGATATGGCGGGGTGTTGTTTGAAACGGCGGCGGGTACGGGCGCGCGCAGGGGTGCAAGAAAAATATAAAAAGGCTTCCGGGATTGCCGGTAAGGATCTCGCCTCAAGCGAAAGCCGGAAAAACAGTAAATCCAACCACGAAATCAGCAGATCCAGAAACACCATATCCGCCCAATCCACGCACCATGGAATCCGACCTCCAATCCCTCGTCGAAGACCTCGACGACCACCTCGCCGACCTCACCGACGCCATCGACCCCCTCCTCACCCACCCCATCTCCGAATCGGCATCAAAGCTCCCCCTCGTCGACAAGGCCAAGCTCCATGTCATCCACGTCTACGCTCTCGAGTCGCTTCTATTTTGTTTGTACACAGCTGCTCCTTCCCCAAATTCGCTTGCTAACCAAGTCCGCTGCAGCATACCTCAGACTAAACGGCATCAAAACGAAAGACCACCCGATAATGCGCGAGCTCACACGTGTGAAACAATATATGGCCAAGATTAAGGATGCGGAAGAGAATGCAGCGAGGCAGGACGGGGCGGGGGCACGTCTAGATAAAGAGGCTGCGGGGAGGTTCATCAAACATGCTCTGGTAAGGCCTGGCACCAAATGCGCTTTCTGGCGATGAGGGAATGTGACTGACTAGATCTGGATTTGGTGGCAGGCTGCAAACGAACGCATGGATCGGTTAGCAAAGGAAAAAGAGGCAAAAGAGGATGGGGCGGGCAGCTCGTAGATGTCTACCTTGCTTTTTACATGTTTCGGCGTTTTGGAGTTTACCGTCTCCTCTTCATTTACACCGGTTTTACTTCTTTGGGATTACGATGTGCTGTATGTATGATGCTTCGCAGCCAAAATCCACACCAACAATTTTAGGGACATGAGAATTGTATGAATATGATATTCGTTGCAATCTGAAGCTATTATTCCTTTATAGTATTTACAGCTAAATCGTGGTATATGCAAAGGGGAGTAGTGGTAAGATTGTGTCCCTCCTTTGATCGCTATATTTCGTATTGCCTTGCAAAAATGAATCATTTCGTAGCAGAGAATTCGAGAGGCGAGCCGGGTGAAAGTGTTGCAAGTGCATTGAGGAACCGAGCTGGTGTAAGCGGTTGGTGTATGCAGCTGTCGTAGCCTTCTCAGCTCTACCGGACACGCCCATATACCTCTTCTGTCCCTCATAAGCCCAATAGCCGTGCCTTGAACAACCGAATCCCAAAAAAATCTAGACGACAAGCCTATGTATGCTTCATACTCCCCAACGGTGCAGCCCTGACCTCACTCCAGTCCATCTCTTTTTCAATTTCCTCATCGACAAGTCCGCACACAGCAACATTGTCGCCCCGAATGATGTACAGCCCATGACTGACAGTCTCGCTCGGCTTCGTCGAATTTAGTGGCTGGAAGAGACGTTCGATTGTCGAATTGAGGATAAGATTGGTGGTTTGGTCGGCCCCCATTAGTTTACCCTGCCGATCGAATTAGCTATGATGCAAGTGGTGCGGTGGAATTTAGCAGTGGGTTACCGTTAGGTGTCGACCATCGGAGGTAAGAATTGTAACAGTCTCTGTTCATCCAAAACATAACATCTTAGCAAGCTGCCCAATATATAACTAGAGCGAGCGGTTACAAGGCACTAGAAATAAAGTTATGTCTGAAGAACACATGTAAAAAACATAACATGATAGTTTGGACTGTACATACTACCGACAAATGGCAAAAGCTGGGACATTATTCCAACGACTATCTTTCTCCCACTGGGACTTTCAACCACGTACAAGACCCCAAGGGCACTGGGGCAAGAAACTAGCTGATGGTAGTTTGGTAGGGTTTGTTGTGAACGAGAGAGTGGTGTGATGGTGACGTTGAGGTGAAGAAGCGAATCTGGAAAACTAGAGACACAACATTGAATAACGCCAAGAGTTGCAACCAAAGTCGCATATCAGGGTAATTCACAGACAGTGTCACCCATTTACACATTCAACAATCGAAAGCAGAAACTTCGGCTAAGTGCCTCTTCGCTGGGCTACGAGACTGTTCAATTGTTTCTTGAGAGGGGAAAATTCATTACGCAACACTCCCATCCGTTCCCATTCATCTACTATACAAAGCATTGTCCCCAACTCCACCTCCACACTTAGTACTCAAAATCATCGTCTACACCCTTCTTCCCCCCACCCACAGACTCCTGCTTTCTATACATCTCTGCCACCTGTCTGGCATTCGTTGCCTGCTCGGGTCCCTTGTCATCCCTTATCCTCAAGAATCTAGGAAACCTTAAACTAATGCCCTTATTCGAATCCACTAGACCCTCCGCAGCCCTATACTTTGGGCTAAGGGTCATATCGGCCGTCTTTACCTCCCAAACCATCTTCGGCTCAAACCAAACATCCGGGGCGTGCGTATTCCCCGTAGAATGTGAGTAATATGGCTTTGGCCGGTCAATGACATGCTCAGAAAGCGCCTTATAGTGCTCCTCGAGGACTTGTTCCGAGAACCCAGTGCCAATATTACATATGGTTTCATATGTCTGCTTCGAGGAGTTATAGCAAGCAAGGAGGAAAGCACCATATACAGACGTTCGTTTACCGCGACCAAAGTAGGCGCCGACAACGACGAGATCGAGGGAATCTCCAACACCAGCGAGGTAATCTTTCTTGATCTTGAGCCAGTTAATACTTCGCACACTTGGCTCGTACGAGCTTTCTGATCCGAGTAACATCTTGACCATCAAACCCTCACAACTGTCTTTTATACTCTCATCCAGGAAACTTTGAATTTGCTCCAGCTCGTTGCCGTCCATGGCCTTGGCGAAGGAGAATTGGCCTTCAATCTCGTTGAAGCTTTCATACATGAGGCGCCGTCGCTCCTGAAGGGTCTCTTTGACAAGGGGCTGGATGATTATGAGCTTCCGGCTCGGAATTCTAGTGGATAGAGTTATACTAAACATACCTTGCCATTAAGGAATAGAAGATCGAATGCAAAGACGCAAACTTTGACTTTGACATCCTCTACAATGACATCCTTTTTCTTCCTCGTCATCAACTGCTGAAATGGCAGCACCTTCTTCTCCTCCTTGTCCCAGCCGACGGTTTCACAATCCAATATAAAGCTCTCCACGCCAGGTTTGATCCACGAATCTAGGACACCCAAGATATCGGGGTATTTCTTCGACAAGTCTTCTGAATTTCGGGAAAAAATCTTCGCCACGCCCTTATCTATTTTGTTGGTATCTACAGCAGTCTTTGGGTAATCAATTTTGGAGGTTTTCGATACGAAATGTATCTGAGAGCGCTCTCCGTCGTATTTATATTCACAGGTGAAAGTTTTGTTCTCAAACTTGTCAAGAACCTCCGTGATTGCTTTAGTCGGTTTTGCCAGCATAGGCTTCAATGGCACACCGGGCTGCATCCTGCAATATTGTCTGAGATTATAAATTCCATGTTCGATTAGTGCGGGTATTATAACTTCAAAGCTTGGTAATTCACTGCACACACATTCGTCAGCTTCTAATGCAAAATAAAGTTACCGTGGGAGAAACACCTGTATACGCCCTTTAATATCTCCTCCGCCTCTTGTAACTGAGCCAAACTAGGCTTCTTGTCCGACTTCTCTTGCTCCCAAGTAACTACCGCCTGACTAAGAGCAACTTCAATTGTTCTCTCCGCCAGTCCCAGTCTCATCTTTCCTTCCAACGCCCTCACAATGTACTTCGCTTCATCGCCCTCTTTTGCCGCACTTGCCAGTAGTTGTTTGATTAAGCTTACTTTCCCGTTCTGTGCTCCACCTCCCGATGTTATAGCAATCTTGAGGAACGTGTCATGAACTCTAGCCACGGTCAGTTGCTTCGGCTTGTGGAACATCAAGGTAGACTGGTTAGACCGTGACTGCTGAGCCACAACACCAAGATCTCCAATTTGGTTATGATCTGATTTTATCTTGTCTATAGCTCGCCCACAGGACTCCGCAATTGCCTTTATCAATAGAGACTCCCCAATACCCAGCTCAATGCCTTCAAAGTCGGCTGCGAGTTTATTACACATAAGGTGAACCACCAAGAGAAGTTCGTTAGGCGTCAACCGTAATACCTGTCGAAGAAGTAACGACGTGTGTTGTAGTTTCTCGAGCCTTTTTGTCGTATTTTCGATCAGGCTAAAGGATTTGCACAGTGCAGCGTACGGAACCGGAGAGCCAGTAGGCCAATCAGGATAGGAATGTCCACCACTAACAAGCTTCGCTTGTACCTGTTTCCGGGCTGCAGCAGTGATGGCTGGTTTCTTCAAACTGCTCTCCTCTGATGACGAAGGTGACTCTGAGTCAGAAACCGGTGCTTCATCATCGTTTTTCTTCTCCTCTATGGGCTCCGCTTTCACCACAGGGGAAACCTTCTTTGGAGACTTCTTCGGTGAACTCTTGGATTTTTTAGGCTTCTCTTCAAGATCAGGGTTTTCATTCTCCTTCTTTTTGGCTTTGGTATTCTTTGTCTCCTTCTCAGATATCTTGACTTTCTGCATATCCTCTGCCACTTCAGCAGCTTTTGGTGGCCTCCTTCGCCTTTTGGCTGGCTTCAAAGCTTCTGATTCCGATTCTGGTTCAGATTTTGCCTCTTCCTCTATAGACGCCATCTCCTCTTTCTCGGGCTCCAGCTCTGATGTCGATGAGGGATCCTTTTCTTTCCGCCCTCTTGCAAGTTTCCCCCTCTTTTTCGGCGCAGGCTTAGCATCCACCATTTTTGCTGCTACATCCTTCGCTAGTTCAGCCTTTTTCGCAGGTGGCTTAATAGACGATTTTTGATCAGATGGTGAACGGCCACGTTTATTCCCAGCGACTTTGGGCCTCTCTTTATCTGCAGGCTTCTTTTTCGGCTTCTCCTCAGCTGCAGCTGGTGGGGCATCATTCATCACTTCATCTTCATCTATAGCCTCCTCCGTTGATGCTGCTTTTTGGGGTACTTCCTTCTCAACAAAACGGTTGCTGACCTCGTCCTTCTTGCTAGCTTCACCCTTCTTGCTGGCTTTGGTAGCCTTACTACTCTTTGGGCTCGAGCTCGTTGGCAATTTCGTCTGCTCCAAAGGTGCTGGTTTTGTACCTGACGGATGGGTAAAGAATTGCCTGCACTCTCAATACCAAGTTAGCAAAGTATCCCCATGATTTATCTCGACGATTAGTGAATTTGACAAAAATGCATACGCATCACCAACCCTAGAGTGGTCTGAGTCCTGACATACCCCAATGTAGCTTGCTGCTTCGGCGGCATCCTTGGCTTTTCCTGTGAGAGGACTGTACTGGCGGATAGCTGCCTTCGAAGGAAAACTGGGGTTGATGTCAGAATATTTGGCGGAGGTGCACAGCAAGTCGAGAGGTGTATGAGACCTGTCGCCAATCGGGAACGCAGCATTCTACAACCCAGACGCGTCGCGTAGCAAGCAAGGATTGAGACGGAGCGTGGGGGCGCACAAAAAAGTAAATTTACGCCCATTTGAAACGCAACTAGCGCACCAGAGAATAATCGCACTACTTTAACAAGCTTTGATATAGAGATCCGCACCCAAGATTACAAGATCTATGCACGAGACTAAAGATCTATGATAAATGGCTAAACTTGTTGCGGATATTTAGAACAATTGCCCCAAAACTAGCCGTACTCGTTTTATGTATACTTCCTCAGCGGTAGATAATAGGGAGCTATATTAATCATTATTCCTTGTAGTCGTAAAGCAAAACAAAAGGGTATGAAGTAACCCTTGATTCTAACGCCTATCACCTCCAACTTCTCGCCTCAGTCTTCCTGCTGCTGTTCCACCGAGCCATGAGGGAACAATATCCTCGATTTCCTGTCGCATTGTTAGTAAATTCTCCATCGCCTTCTACAAGTCTGCCACTTACATCCAAGAACGTCTTGCTCCTTAAAATACTCGTCCCTCCAAGCACGATTCGCACACCGGGGGTACCCGCATTAAGCATTGCTACCAGCCGTGCTTCTTCGTAGGTAGTTCCACCAACCATAAAGACAACTATATCCTGTGGCTTTTCCCTTACTCCGTCCTCAATGAACGGATGTGTGGCTTCTTTCAGCCTTCCCTTTATAAGTTGATTGAGGGTTTGCTCCAATTTTGGCGTGTGCTGTGTATACACGTTTTCCACTCCCTTCAGTCCCTTAAAGCCCGACCGAGCACGGGAAAATATAGATTCGGACTCAAATAACCCAGTGAGAGGAGGTATAGAGTTATGATATGAAAGAAGATGGCTGATGGCAGCGATGCGGTTTGGAGATGGAGAAGAGGTGGATGCCACAGCGAGAAGATCAAGTAGGATGTGCAAAGCATTTTGTGGGTGCTTGGAGTAGCGGAGGGCATATAACGCTACAAGGCGAATCTTATTTTCGGGCGGCACGTTGGGAGAGGATAGCAATTTTTGAATGGTCTGTGGCATGGTTAGTTAATGAGATATCTATCATCGAAAGTATCTTACCTTTAGGTCAGTAGAATGGCTATCATTGCAAGCAAGACTTTGCTCAAGCTCAGAAACCTCAAGTAGGTTGTCTTGTTGTACCCGCTTAGACAATTCTCCGACAAGAGTGACATGTTTAGAAACATTTCCTGATAGCCTTCGGAACTCGGGATATTCTTCTACGAATCTCTTCATATCTGCTATGCTCTCAATATTCATATTCGATTTCGTCTTCTCTTGATATGTGTCTACATAAGACTTAATATTCCCACCAAGATCTCCGAAATTGAGGAACATGTTGGACTTGAAGAAGGGGTCCTGATCCTGGGACAGGACAATCTCCTAGTATGCGTTAATAAACCGACCCGGCTTGTAAATTGAGGATAAAAGCTTACCTTAAGCTCAGGTCTAATCTCCGGTACGTCGGAGAGATCGACTCGGCCGTTGTTGATGCCAAGGAGCTCATGAACCATTGCTTGGTACGTCCATTGGGATAGGAGCGGTGTGATAGGATCATTCCGGCGATCCAAAATCAGTAAAATAAGGGGGGTATCCGCTTTCCGGAAATCAAACAACTGGTCTTCTTGTGATATTTGATACTGCCCGGATTATAAGCTCTGAGTTGAACCTAGGGGAAGGGATGAAATAGGAGAGTCCATACTTTGATCTCCTGTGCAAGCTTTTTGGCCAGTAGACTGTTCTTCTCATACCGGATAAGAGGCTTCTTCTTCAGTGTCAACAGCGCCGCCAGCAGCCCTTCCGTTGTCCTCACCAGAGCGTCTGGGTTCCACATATCTGATGAAGTCGTACTCCATATTCTTTTTTGTGGACCAGCTATGCTCAAAGAGAACAGGTCGGGATTTATGACTAAATAGTCAATGAAGTACTCTTGAACCACACGTACAACCTCATGATCATCCGCCTCGGCCATACGCTCGAGAGAGGACTTCTTGACAATATTGGAGAAGTCTGGGACATGCATGTCAGCCCACGATACTCTCAGGAGGGGGCAATTCACCGTACATATGTGATATTCTCCATACTTGGGCTCCCGGAACTCTTCTATCAAATACTTTATAGAGTCTGGAGAAGGGCGGACAAATACAAAACACCTCAGATGTCGCATCTTCTCTCGTTCCTGATTATCGAGCCGGCTGGGGCCCTCCACCGTTAGTGAGCTTCTGAGTTCTTTACCTCCTAGATGAAAAGCACTCACTCAATGAGGTAAACCTCATACTTCAATAACTCTGATTGCGTTATTGCTGTGGAAATTATAGATACCTATAAACGAACAATTCAGTATATATATCCGTAGAAAAGGTTTGGTGGAACTTACTGTTTCGCTGTCCAGAAGGAGTACCTTCATCTTCCCAGAGCTTCCTCCAGCACCCCCAGCATTGTCTGGAGAGAACATGCGCTTCACATATGTCTGGATAGACTGGACAATATCCATGGCGTGAAACGTGATATTATATGGCAAATGGATCCACTTTGGCGTCGAGGGAACTTGAGCTCAGAGGTGTAGAGTAGTGGCTTATGCACAATGCATCTGGTCTGGGCAACGTCCGGTAATTCTACTGCCCCCCCGCAAGTTCTAAACGAAACCACTAATTTATACCAGGCCCTGGAACAAAAGCTCGTTCCAACCACAATCTCGCATCCACCGACTATGTCCCGCCATGCCCAAATAGAAGAGGTTGAAGACGACCCAGATCACTTCGACATCACAGAATATGACCCCCGCTCAGCGCAGCGAAATGCGGCTGCCTCCATCCCCTTCATGGACCCTGCCGAAATAGCAAATCAATTCCAGGCCCACGGAAATCCTCAGATGCAGTTCGTAAAAGAGTCCAACTCAGCAGCCTTCAAAGGCTACCAGGTCATCTATCCCATCTACTTCGACCTCACTCGATCCCGGGAACAAGGACGGAGAGTAAATAAGGAATATGCAGTTAATAATCCATTGGCAAGGGAAATTGTGGATTGTTGTAACCTGAATGGGTTGAAGACGGTCTTTGAGCCCACGAAAACCCACCCAAAGGACTGGGCGAACCCGGGGAGGGTAAGGGTACTACTGAAGGAGGATGGGCAGCCACAGCATGGAAAAATAAAGAACAGTATGGGTACACTTACTAGCTTGTGATGGTTGTTGAGACCAACTAATTGTGATGCTATAGAGAGACATTTAATGCAAATTGTTGGGAGCTATCTCAAAGCCCACCCATCAAATGAAAGAACACCTCTACGGTTACGATTCCCTCAGATGCCCCACCAAGATAAGCCTGCACCACTACCCTCTGTACCAAGAGGATGGAAATTGAACTCAATTCTACCACTACATTCGCCAGCACTCACCGGAGGAGGGGTCTCAGACAACATTTTGAAGGATATGATGTCGGAAATAGGCGGTGCTGGTGGTTTACCAGCCGGCATGCCGAATCTGGGAGCCCTACAGAGTATGTTTGATGGTATGGGAGGAGGGCTACTGAGCCCCGCTGAGGGTAGCTCCGCTGGGGATGGGAGGAAGAAGGAGAAGAAAAAGGGAAAGAAGTAGCCATGAATTATCCAGGGCGCTGCGGCAGTTTTTTTATTACTCTCGTACAATTGTTTAACCAAGGATTTCGGTATACCGGTGCTCGCAATCTGCCATTACATTTAATATATCTGGATTTGTGACCTAGAATTCTATACTGATGATCATATAGATGATAGCTGCGCGACCATTAATAGAGTTTTTGCGGGATCTCTCGGAAATTGTTTATCTGCCTCTATAGCCGGGATACCTTACAGCCACTTTGCTGTTTACTCGGAAGTCATATTATTTTTTAGCCCGGCAACCAGAGTATCACTATCGCAAGGTTTCACACGAGAATTAATGCATATTAACCAAAATCATTATTTTCAGAAATTTATTTCATGATCAGGACTGGTTAGATATATTGAACCCATCAAGTACATCTTGCCTGGTGTTGCTAATACGCTTAGTGCCGGCTGCTTGCATATATGGAATAACTCGCTAGCGCTATACCTATTCGGAAGGTTGTTTATTTTGGAGCCTCACCTCTAGGGTGTTGTGCCAACCATACTACAGTAGAGCCTCACGGAGGTGTTGTGCCAACCAGACTAGGAGCCTCCATCTCTATCTAGTCTGGTTGGCACAGTCTCTATTTTTCTTATACACAAAGCTTTGACCTTCCATTAGTCTGGTTGGCACAACACCCTCCATAGGTGCATATTGTTGTTGAGAAGGTGGTAGGCCCATTATTCCATTAGCCTCATAAGTATTCATCACAAATAACCTAGAACACCATCATGATACCTTCTCTGAACCACAAAGACACAGAAACATAACATACATGGCAGGGTATTCCTACAACATCTGTCAGTGAATATTTTCAGGGCGTCCTTCTGATAGCTACCTAACTTCTTATAATTGGTCATGCCCGTGATGATCGAGACTAGCTTGCATGCATACTTATGCAGACCTTACAACCACTTTTGTACTTGTGCCAACCAGACTACATGTTTAATCCATATTTCCTGACGTACACCTATCTTATACTTACCCTATGCAACTGATCTGAATCTATATTTCCTGACACGTACCTATTATATTATACTCATATGAAGTAATATTCTTCCTTGTACGCATCCCAAATCTCACTCCAAGTCAGAGTTCACCGTCTGATGCAAATCGTCGGCTAGTATAAGCGTAGCCGCGCGATCGCGCTTGATACCTGCATTCTATGCATTTCCAAAAATGTAATTCATTCTGATGATATCTCTAAAACTAGCTAGCTAAACACACGTCAAACAAAAATCACTGCCCAAATCAACGCCATATCACAGTGCAAACAAGCCCCGTAATTCCCAAGCATATCAGTCTCAATACTCGCAAGCTCTGATACCGTTGTCCAAATCAGCCTGGATATCTGCATGCGCCTGGCCTGAAATCCGTGTGCAAATCGACCTAGAAATCAGCATGCAAATGAGCCTGGAGTCCACCTTGCAAATCGTCCTAGATATTCGCGTGCAAATCAGCCTGGCCTAGAAATCAGCATGCAATCGACCTAGAAATCAGCGAGCAAATGAGCCGGCTATCCACCGTACAAATCGACCTAGATATCCGAGTGCAAATGAGTCTGGCATCCACCATGCAAATCGACCTATATATTCGCGAGCAAATCAGCCTGGCCTTGATATCCACCTGCAAATGAGCCTGGAATTGAGCGAGCAATTCAGACTTGATATCCGCATGCAAATCAGCCTGGAATCCACTGTGCAAATCGACCTAGATATTCACGAACAAATCAGCCTGGCTTGATATCCACGTGAAAATGAGCCTGGAATCGAGGGTGCAAACCAGCCTCGATATCCACCTGCAAATGAGCCTGGAATTGAGCGAACTTGATATCCGCGTGCAAATAAGCCTAGAATTAAGCGGGCAAACCAGCCTCAATGTCCGCGTGCAAATGAGCCTCGATATCCGCATGCAGAGGACCCTAGAATTCAGCGAGCAAGTCAGCAGGTAAACCAGCCTTGAAATCCGCGTGCAAATTGAGCCTCCATATCAATGACCACATCAAAATCTTCCTTACACCACAGAGTGCGTTACAGCTAACGTGCCGAGGGGCAATGAATGTTCGATGATTACTTTAATGTGTACTGGAGGTCATATCTAATTCAGACGATGAGATATAGCAAATTCCCAGTGACCTTCCAACCCTTATTCCCTTATACCCACCTCTATTCATTTCAGCCGTGATTCTGGCAGTGAGTTCCTACCGTTCCCACCTCTATTCATTCTAGCTATGATTCTAGCGGTGAGTTCCTACCGTTCCCACCTCTATTCATTCTAGCTATGATTCTGGCGGTGAGTTCCCATCATTCCCATCTCTATTCATTCCAGCCGATTCTGACAGTGACTTCCTAACATTCGTACTGATTTCTCGAGCGATTTGGGCAGTAATATCTACGCCAATTTGAACACTGATTTCTAGGGTGATTTCCTTGCTGATTTCCGCTAATTTCCAGGGCTATTTGGTCAGTAATTTCTAGAGCGATTGGGATCTAGGCCGATTTCCACGCTGACTTCTTGTTATCTGGACTGAGTTGTATACTAATTTCTAGGGCAATTTGAACGCATATATCTAGGCTATTTTTCACGCTCATATTCATAGCAATTTGGTCAGTGATTTCTAGAGCGATTGGGATATAGGCCGATTTCCATAACAACTTCCGGGTGATTTGGGCAGTTAGATCTAGGCAGATTTGTTCGGGTGATTTGGACAGTTGATAACTCCGGTGATATGGATGGTCATTTCTGGACTGATTTGCATATTGATTTCTAGGGGCAGTTTCGACAGTACTATCGAGGCTGCTTTGCACTCTAATTTATTGAGCAATTTGGACACTAATATCTAGGCTGATTTCCACGCTGATTTCCACGCTGATTCCCAATGTCCTCCCTTTACCTCTCTGGCTGATGTTTTCAATCATTTCTCGGGCAGCCATCTATACAATCTCGCATACAAACATTCCCTCCTCTCTTTCAACTAATCCTAGCAGGGCGAATCAGTAGTAATGTCGAGAACTGGAAGGACGATTTGGACACACCTATCCGCTGTTTTCCACGCCGATATTTGGGCAGTTAGATCTAGGCTGATTTGTACGCTGATTTGGTTCGCTATTTCTAGGTAATTTGGTCGGTGATTTCTGGACTGAATTGCATATTGAGTTTTAGGGCAATTTGGACAGAGCGATTGGGGTAGTAGTGATTCCTCAACTAATTCACACTAATTCTACGGTGGTTTAGATATTAGTATCTAGAGTGGGCTGGACAGTGATTTTTGGGCTTATACAGACGGTGATTTGCGAACATTCAGTTTGGCGGTGGTTTTAGCCACAGCCAGAAGAAGGTGGGCATGGAGGGTCGGGGGGTATGGCAACATTGGATATGGTGCGATTGAGCATGGCAGGATTTTTTAACATACCAAGATTGTGATATTGGGCGATTTTCAGGAGCTCATATCACCGAGAGTTGTAGTGATAAAGTTTAATAAATTAATCAACTCCTCATTTCCAGGCCCATTCAATATAGCGAGATTGATATTGAAGATTGTCAACATGAATATAGGCAGGAGGGATTTTGGCACAGCGAGTTTGAATATATGAATGGCGGGTTTGCAGCTCATCAGCTCCCCAAAGATGAAGCCCACGCAGCCTTCCAGTGGAGCCTGGTGCGCAGCGGCAGTGCGAAACAGGAAGCACATGGCATGGAGGTGGTTTTACAAATGCCACCAATTAACTTAATCCACCCGGGTTGTGGCAAGACAACTATATTCGCCCTGGCCCCAGAGCGTAGCGAGCGGCAACATCTCGTTAAATAACACTTTGAAAGCTCGACCAGAAAAAAAAAAACCGGACGAAAAAAAAACTCGAAAAAAACCACCGGACCCAACTACAGTAGACTTAGAGAGGAAGAGGGACAGATGAGACAACGATATGTGAGAGAGAAGAAATAATAACCAACGAAAATTTGAAGAGAAGACTTTGTTTTTTTCGGTACTTAAACTGCACTGTTATCACTTGTCGGTTTTTGCTTTTTTGGACGCAGGTTCAGATGCCATTGGCTGCTCCAGCCCTTCCTTTAACAGCCAATTGATAATTCCGCTGATCTGTTTCACTTTCTCCTTTTGGAACTCCCTTTCAAACATCACCCTGTATTTCTTCGATAGCTTGGGTGTATGGCCTGGAGTATACTCCAAAAAATACCAGTTGCTTGCATCGGTGGCGATACCAAAACAACGAGATTTTTCACTGATTTCACCAACCTTGCACTTCGGTTATACTCCAAAGCAGATCTGATTTCCATAGCATTCTGGGCTACGCCTTGAACGTAATCTTCCTTCTCCACCTTCGTAACACCCAAGATTTCGCCATCTCGTAACTCGATGGAATAGTCCACATTCCCCTTTGCTTTTGAACCTTCTACGTATCTTTCCGCCAAAACTAGGAACTGAGAATTGAAGGATTTTGCTATGGCATGGAGGATACAGTAAATATAGATTGACTTGTGAGCTTCAGGAAAATCCCGTAGAGTGTGCACACCTCCTCCATCTTAAAGTCACTAAAGATTTTCACACTACTTTTCGGATCAACTATGAGAGTCGTATCTTTTTTCGCAGTCATTGTTTGGAGGAAATCTCGCAGCTCCACATCAGTCTGTGGCTCGGCGATCTTGACACCATTTTTTTTCGAAAATGAAATGATCAGTGTCTTTCACTTTATAATGATGTTGGGTAATGAAGGTAGCTAGATCGGCTAGTGTCACAGTATTTGTGTTCACAAGCCAAGGGGTTGAAGAGGACCTGGTTTAACAATTATTTGGAATACTTATCGATTTAGTCTCCCGTAGTCTCATTATGCTCCCGTAGCCTGTTCCACTTATCGAGGGATTTGGTAGAGAGGCTAGACTGTGAGGCTGATTCCACCGGACCTCCGGTTGCTTTTACGACAGCTTGAAGAATTATCAGCACAAGATATTGGTTGTGGTAGGGGGAAACTTACGTTGTATTTTTTCTTAAAGTATTAATAAGCTTCACAATAGCTCTTGCGGTACCAAATACCAAGTTGAAGGGATCTCCACGCTCCAATGAGTTCAAGGAATACGGGTCCGGAGATGTTGTTCTCCAATAGCTAGAGCTTAAATGTCATTATCGTGAAGGAAAAATTCTTCCTTTTTGGTTTCAAGAAAGTCTTTCAGATTTTTGTGGACTCTATTTTTGAGGATCTTCGGGATGAGCCAGACAACCCTAAATATGCTAGCCCATGATTTCCGCTGCAAAAAAAAGAAGGCTGTGTTGCTGCCAGTTCCAATGGCTACTAGAGAAGAGATGTATGGTTTTCTACCCCGGTTCAAGGTGTTTTGGAAGACAGATGCGGACAGGGGATTCCTGCAGCTAGTGCAAGCCTCAGATGCAGTTCGCCACACAGGATTCGAGATGTTTGGCCAGTTGCGGGTGTCTGAAAGGATGCTGTTTGGCCAGATAAATGGGCTTAACGTCACATGAGCTTAAGTTCATTGAGAAAACCGTGAGGGTCATAGATGATGCTGGGAGAACTGCCGGAGTATCGAGACTTTCGGGGGTATGATCTCGTGCATGGAGCATTCTGTGTCTAAACTACATGCCTAGTTCGTATATGACTAATCAGCTAGGTAGAACCTGATAGATGTATGATCTCGTAGTCTCATGCCAAGACCCTACTCACAACACCCTCCACGGGAGTAGTCTGCCACAGGAGTACAATTACCTAGTACAATTACCATCATCCAAACCAGATTACCATATCTCTAGTATCGCGATTGCGTGTTAGGAAGAGCCGAACTTGCCCCAAAACAAGCAACTGCATGCTAGCGGCTTAAGTAGCTGGGCACACTGATAAACAATAGTCTGGTTGCAACCAGACTAGATAAACAATAAAAAGAAAACCATTAGACATCCGGGTCTGCTGTATCAGTACAACAAGTGCCGAGTTTAGTCGGGTTAGCTTGACGGCAGCTTGAAACATATTGCTGTATGTGAATCCCTACCCCACGCTTTCTCACCATGTTTTATAATCCCTTCTGTAGACCCTGTAGCCCCGCTGCGAGCTGGCTGGGCTGAAGATGGAAACACATATATACTCCCCCTCTGGTCTCCTATTTGAGCCCTTTTCTTATGGCAATCCGTCGACGAGAGCTATAAGCTAATTAGGAGCCCGCCATTATCAGTCGACATAGATAACCATCGTCGTGCTACTCTGCAGGGACACAACCCATTCGCTTTTCTTCAAGCAAAGCTTAATTGATATAAGAGCTTGACCATTACTTTCGTCCGGGAGCAAAAGCTACTAGATAGTTATATCTTAGTATTACAAGAAATGAGCAACGACCCTAGTAAGCCCTCTACCCCAGATCCGGTTGCCTCAATGCCCAATCTGACTATTGCTCCTGGTATCAGGCGTCTTCTGTTTCTCTGAATCTGAAAACATTGAGACCCTCCTCGCTCGTAATAGAGCTTGGGCTCAACGCCTCTCCACTGATCGGCCTGGGCTTTTCCCTGCCTTAGCGGAGTCTCAACACCCCCAGATTCTATGGATCGGGTGTAGTGATTCCCGAGTTCCAGAAACGAGCCTCTTGGATTTACTACCTGGTGAGGTCTTCGTACACAGGAACATTGCCAATGTGCTGCCGAATGGCGATTTGAGCAGTCTGAGTGTCATCCAATATGCACTCGAGCACCTTGGGGTGAGACATATCATTGTCTGTGGCCATCATGGCTGTGGTGGTGTCCTGGCAGCACTTGGTGATAAGAAGGTAATTTCCTGCAATAATACGGACAATTTCTTGGTACTAACGTCTGTTCTTTCTTCTTTCTCCGTAATAGCTCGGACTTATCGACAATTGGATCAAAAATATCCGTGATGTGCGAGCAAAGCACAAGGCCGAGTTGGACGCCATCGATAACCCTCAAAAGCAATGCAGCCGCTTAGTCGAACTAAATGTCATTGCGCAAGTCCACAACTTGAAGAGAATGGCAAATGTGCAAAAGGCAATTGAACGGGGGGTCCAGGTTCATGGATTGGTTTATGGTGTTGGAACAGGGTGCGCAGAGATCTTAGAGATCCCAAGGGACCCGGATGCGGAGCTTTATGATATCAAGGCTACTCCGGAGTAAATGACGGGGGTGATGTCTGTTAAAGGACTTGCGTGGTATGTCTCCCGAGCGAAATTAGTTATATTGGGTAACCAGACTAGTTATTGGAGGATATGTCACTTGCCTGTGAACATTTGTTTTGGTTTTTTCGGGGGTGCTGGTGATAATGGTGGTTATGTTTGAGTGGGAATGTGAAGTTTATACTGCCAATTTGATTAGCGATTAGGTTTTCTGTATATATACCACATACAATCGCAACTCTTATCTTGTGCCTAACATCTCGACTGCCATTCTTGGCAGTGCGAGCCCTGCCTCTCGGCACTCTTGGCGCGCGGTTTTACTTTGTTGAGTCAGTTCATCGAAGGTTTTTTCCGATACAACTCTCATTGCTCACTCCCGGTTGTCTTCGCCCGGTGTGTTTTACATATGCTCTAAAGTTCCACCTTTACCTGGGGTTATTTATCGAAGGATTGATAATTTAGCGAAAAAAAGCGATTAACAAGATGACCGAAGCAGAGACAATACAGGTTGAGGTGGACAAGTTGGTTGATGCTCCTACTCCAGCTCCAGCCACTGAGCAAGTCGTTGATGTCCAAACTGAGGAGAAGCCCGTCAAGGAGGAGACAGTGACCGAGGAGAAGCCCGTCAAGGAGGAGACAGTGACCGAGGAGAAGCCCGTCAAGGAGGACAGTGACCGAGGAGAAGCCCGTCAAGGAGGAGACAGTGACCGAGGAGAAGCCCGTCAAGGAGGAGGCCGCGGCCGAGGCGAAGCAGGAAACTGCTACCACTGAGCGAAGGGGAATCATGTCTGATCCCTCTGTCCTTCCGGACTCCAATGATCCTGATGAAATCCGAAAACAGGTATGTTTCTTCTCAGCCGTTTCGGGTTCTCCCAGGCTTATGCGCCTTTTCTCTCCCAGGTCGAATTCTACTTTAGCGACTCCAACCTTCGCTTTGATAAATTCCTCTTTGGCCTCGTTGGGAAGGAGAACAAATGGGTTCCATTGAAGATGGTGGCCTCGTTTAAGCGTATGCAACGCTTCAAGGACTTTGCTACCATACAGACGGCTCTTGAGACCTCTGAATTGCTAGAATTGAACTCTCAGAAGACTATGGTTAAGAGGAAGGTCCCGTTGGATACAAATGTGAACTATAGCAAGATTAGAGAGATCCAAGATCAGGCTCAATCCAGGAGCCTGTATTCTGTAAGTTCTATTCAAAATCTCTGATCGCACTTACCTTTGACTTGAAGCCTTTTGCTAATGTGCAATGGCGCGCCCACAGAAGGGATTCGGTAAAGAGACTGCAACCACCCAATTCGATATCGAAAAGCTGTTCGAGCCGTATGGCCCAATTAACGCTGTTCGCCTACGAAGAGACGAGCAAAAGGTTTTCAAAGGATCCGTGTTTGTTGAGTTTAAAAATGATGAGTTAATGGAGAAGTTCATTGCCATGACGGAGAAACCAAAATACAACGATCAAGAGCTCACCTACATGAGGAAGAAGGATTACGTTGAGATGAAGATCCAGGATATTAAGGACGGGAAGGTCCAAGCACAAGACCGGAAGACCTATCAAAACAAGAGGAAGCATCTGTTTGACGCTTTGAAGTTGGGAAATGGAAGGACAGATAACAGGGGCTCCAAGAACAACCAGGATGGCGGGAAGAAAGAGAAGGGGGAAGGTGGCCACGGAGGTAGGAGTGGTCGAGGACGTGGCCGTGGCCGAGGTGGTCGTGGTGGCCGAGGGGGAAGGGGAGGTAGGGACCGAGGAGACAGAAATGGAAATGCTATAGACGATGAGCACTCTATCCCGAAGGTTCAGGCAAGCGGAGAACAAGGTGTCAAGAGGCAGCGAGAAGAAGGCGATATTGATGTAGGGAACGGAGATAAGAAGGTGAAGGTCGAAGCAGAAGATACTGCTTGAGAAGTCGGCTTGGTTCGGCATTCATGTGCTGGTTGATTTGCGCTGGGCCTTATCATTTTCTACCTTAAAAGCTCCGTCCTTCTTCTTCCATTCGTGTACTATCTCTTTTGTTTTCTTTTTGTCTTTCTAGTTTGTTTTTTTATGCGTGTTGGTGTTCCTTTTTTATTTTTTTATTTTTCGTTGGTGTCTAAGTGCAATGGGTTCAAGCTTGCAGGCAACCTGTTTGCAATCGATCTTACAATGGGCGTCAGAAGAATTGATTAGTATTTACCGAACATTTATGCCTTTTCCAAAATGAATGATCTCGAGCATGAATACAACAAGCCGCATTGAATTCTCAATTAACGCCTAATGAATTGAAACCGCAAATTACATTTAGATATCACGTGACTCAGATGGGGCTTCCTCCATCCAATACTCCTTCCTGCAAACTTGAAGCATTGAAGTAACCCCCAACGTGGTGTTTGAAGGCCAGATAATATTCCGAAGCCTCTGCATTCTTAAATTCTTTAGTCAATTTCGTATCTTTCGATGTGTAGTCTGCTTAGCCCCCAGGGCCTCAGCAGCTATGATCTGAAACTTCTTGCGCTCAATATATTTGATCTGTTTCTGTGACTGGGCTTCGCCTCCATTCCCATACTAAGCACTTTGACGGTCTGGGAGTTTAGGCCTATTACTAAGTCTAGTACTATTGAGGTTCAACCATTGTGAGATAATGAAATTGACCCAAGCACAAACTGGAGATCTTGATCCATATAGCTACCATGGGGTTCATGTTGATGCTGCACTGCCGGCCGCACGCAGAACCCCCTCCTCCCAATTCCTGTTGTTTCACTCAACTTACTCAACTCACTCAAGGGCTCTCAACCCTTCTCAAGGCCTCTCAATCCTCTTCAAAGTTGCTACCAACGCCCCTACAATCCCCTATTCATAAGCAATTGTGGACAAGTCTCTAAAATATTTCAAAAAGTTAAAATCTACAACAACTGGCAGACAGTCATAGTGCTTACCATGAGGCGAAGCCTCAGTCATAGAAACAGAAAAAGAACTCTCAAACTCTCGATCTAAGCTATATTGAGTGCAAGAAGCTTCAGATTATAGTTGCTGAGGCTCTGGAGGCTAAGTAGACTACATATCAAGAGATACAGAGGTTGAAAAAAGAATTTAAGGATGCAGAATACTCTGGCCTCATTGGGGTACTTCAATGCTTAGTCTCGATCAGACCCTCTACGTTCAATGCTTCAAGTTTGCGAATATAGCTATATTAAGGCTCTCAAAATAACTCAAATTCTATACAGAGAACATTGATTTGCACTGCTTGGAAAGCATAATTACATTTATCACAGTTTGTAGAACGCATGGCTCTATATATAGTAAATGACTTGTGTTTACACTTAGGAGCGACCTATAGGAAGCCTATCGCTGCTAGTAGTAGTCATGGTAGTAAGTAGGAGGAGAGGTCGTAGCAGAGAGGAGTTGTATGATTTAGAGATTGCGAGAGGTGTAGAGGGTTCAGGTTCAGGGTAAATTGAAGTGGGCCGAAGATTGAAATTTGGATTTTTCGATCGCAACGGATGGTGGGTTATGCGACCCATGTCGATCGTCACGTGGATGCCGATCGTTAAGCGGATTCTACAGAATATTGACCACCACTACCGGTAGTGTCTAATTCAGCCTAGGTATGTATGTAGAGTAGTGTATTCGTTTTCAGGATATCACCAGGTGGGTGCTCGAGCAACCAGACTATGCTCGAGCAGCCTGCACCTGTGTTGACCACGTCTGTAATCTAAAAGCTTCCCGTTCCCGTCAATATGTACTTAGTACAGCAGGGGCCTTGTTGTTACATAGATCTAGATAGAATATGGTTTATTACGATAGCTACTGTATGTGGTAGAGCTACCACACAGCTGCTTCATTTGTGGGCTGTAGGCTGTAGATCAATATCCGAGGTGCTCCATAAGTCAGAGTAGTCTGGTTAGTCAGAGTTCTGTTGATTTACTAAAGTAGTACTATGAATAGCTAGTATAGAGCGTACAGGTCTGCTCCGGCGTCGTAATTATCCTTCGATACGTTGTGTTTAGTACATATATACTGAGAATGTTATCTCCCACCAATATTCGCAGACAGATTTATATGATATGAAAGCGAGAATACATGACCATACCAATGGCTTTTACCATATAGCCTAGCCTCGGTCCCATGCCCTGCACAAAACATAAGAGACTGACTAGAGTACTGCTCTAATTATATCCAAGACAGATGTAAATACACGAAATTGGTGGGGGTCCCTCGGCCAAGCTACAACCCCTTCACGCTTAGTCTGGTACGCTCTGATCTTCTGCAGCGGCCACATTTTACTGCGTGCATGTACATGCAGTTCAGACTTACCCTCAATGTGCACTGGTCGTAGGTCTTGACACCAACAAAAGAAATGCCGCTAAGACTAGGATTGAGGTGAATTACTCCCTAGAGTATGTACTGTAGGTGTATATATAATAACAAATCTTCATCGTACACTGTAAAATAACACCAAGCTTATCACATTCTGCCGCAATCTTAGGCTTTTTTTGACAATTGCAACATGGTAACTCAACAGCCCACCTCGGAACCCACCTCAGCAACTCAACAACCCCTTTCGGAAGCCCAACAGCCCACCTCGGGAACTCAAGAGCGTTAGAAAAATGTGATCTTAGGTAGATATGATGAGAGACTTGTATTTCTTGATTGACTTATCGGTCTATACTAGCTATCATAGGAGGTATATATACTCGATATCCTCCTTTTCACATGAATGTTTAACTAACATATGATTGCATGTGTGTGCGCTTATGTGTAAATCAGATGCGTGTGCTTATGTGTTACCACATGCTTGACCGAGTATTTCCAACACCCTCCCTTACTCGGTCAACTCAATTGCCATTAAAAACCTCTGCGCAGCAAAACCCTGTGGGAAAAAAGCCAACGACACAGGAAAAGGTACAATACATGCTTTCCCAGCTATCCAACCTAGTTTGCCAGGGCGGTCTTGATCATTTGCGCGCTCGTAGTGCTCATTTGGTGTCTTTGAGCTTCCGAGCTCGATTGGGGTCTTTGAGCTCGTTCAGTGCATCTCAGTCGATATGTAACTAAGTATGTAATTTAGCATCACCTCCGTTAAACGCAGCGCAGGAATAGTAAGAAGTGAATATATCTTATTGTCTTGCTTGCTTATTGTCTGCTAATATAGCTAGATCTGAAGGTAGGATTTAGCATCGCCTCTTCTTCATTGTCTGCTAATATAGCTAGATCTGAAGGTAGCGGATTTCACATTGTCTCTTCCTAATTGTCTGCTAATCTTAATTATTATTTCGGATTCCCCTCTTCTTTTTGGGCTTTCCTCATTCTCAAGCATTAATGTATCTTCGGCTTCTTGCTCAGCTTGGTCGAGCAATGCCTGTAGTAGAAGATCATCATAGTTTCGGATTCCCCTTTGCTTTTGGGCTTTCCTCATTCTCAAGCATTAATGTATCTATAGTGATAATTTCGGATTCCCCTTTTCTTTTTGGGCTTTCCTCATTCTCAAGCATTAATGTATCTTCGGCTGCTTGCTCCTTGGTTGGTTCCGCAGGCTCTGCTGTTGCCTTATTCTTAGGTCTTATCAGGTTCTTCGCTTTCGCTGACCTTTTAGCTGGTTCTGCAGGCTCGCTCCCCTTAACTGGTTCCGCAGACTTGGTTGGTATAGGGTTCTTAGTTATCCCTATTTTTCCAGATTTTTCCATTATATGGTATATTCCAAACGTGGATGTATATCCAACAATTCGAGCGGTATACCCTTGTGGGGCTAATTTGTCTGAGGCCGTATTTTCGTAGTTGACTTCAATTGGAATTTTTCCGTTCAGGCCTTTGTGGGGAACTCGATTTTGGTGTATACTGCCCATTGGGTAGCTTTATCCCAGAGGCTTTTGGCAGATCTACCGCTAGTAGAGCAGTCATACTTATTGTCATGATAGTCCTATTCATTCTTTCTGCTATAGCATTCGTCTCGCTATGTCTTGGTACTGTCTCTTTAAGAGTAATTCCTTGGATAACTGTATATTGGTGGGCGGCTTTCTCGATAGCATTGATAATTCCGACAAGTACACCTGTAGTAGGAGGTATCTATATTGGCTGAAGGTGTTGCCATACAAAGCGTAGTAGGAGGTATCTATATTGGCTGAAGGTGTTGCCGTGCGAAGCAGCTGATATCTGTTGGGTAGCCGGTGTATGAGGTTGATTTTATGTGGGTGTCTGTATGCTTTGGAGCGCCGGGCTCATAACCCGTTAGAAAAATGTGATCTTAGGTAGATATGATGAGAGACTTGTATTTCTTGATTGACTTATCGGTCTATACTAGCTATCATAGGAGGTATATATACTCGATATCCTCCTTTTCACATGAATGTTTAACTAACATATGATTGCATGTGTGTGCGCTTATGTGTAAATCAGATGCGTGTGCTTATGTGTTACCACATGCTTGACCGAGTATTTCCAACAAAGAGCCCTCCTCAGTAGGAGAGCAATTTACTCAAACTGACACTGTTCCATTACAGGGCGGTTCTGGGACTCGTTTAAACGGGGCCTTTTGAACGACACGCTAAAATTGGACTTAGCCCAATTCGGTATAGATATATCAGGGTAATCGCTACATAGTCTCGTGCCAACCAGACTAGGAAATCGCTAGTGGCTGGCAGCAGCACGTGAGTGCATTGCCAAGTGCACCTGAGAGAGTGCACGTGAAATGCCAAAGAGTCTCTAAGGGGAGTGTCAGCCAGTGTTCAGCAGCCTTAATCTCGCAGTAGCCTCATAGTTATCACCCCGCAGGGCAGTTCTACTTCATCGTCAAGTATGCCTCGAGTCAGCCAACGGAAGGTTCTTATCGAATGGTTCCTATGGGGTATTGAAAGGCATCAAGCTCATTGGATCAGGAAAGATTCGAAGATTTCTTACACCGAACTATGCGCCAGTTGCAGCAGGAGCTAGGTGATGCAATGGATGTAGTCATGGGTGAAATACAGAGGAGATGACGGAGATGGCTCAAGCATGACCCTCACCGTCACCGTGACACTCAGCGAGACGGAGGATTCGGATAGCATAAGTTCACTTCTAAGTAGCGAATGGGACTCGGATGCTTTTATCCCTATGAGTTTGCAAGGTTTCGGAGAACATCCCATGAACTTGGGAGCTTACGCATGCCAAGGGGGTCTTATTCCACATCTGACCTAGCGTAGGAACACGTGAAAAATCCGGCCTCTACCCCAATTGAGCCTAGCTGTTTTCAGCCTTGGCGCCAAGCGACCCAAAAATCAATGAGCATAAGCGGTCATTTAATCGGCTGTTTTGCGCGGTCGGGGTATTCACACCTAGAACGGTTAAAATCGCCCAACTTACCGTTCAAAAAAAAATCGTTCAAAATCAGGTTTGAATACCCCTAATAATTGAAAACCAGTTTGGTAGTGGCTTAGGTCATCCTGCCACTCTTCCAGGCAACTGTAGAGGTGGGCATCGCATTTGGAGAAGCATCTCCAAATAATGGGTAGCTTGGGGAGTAGAGAGCCGTAAATCATGAGGCGAAGTTCTAAGAATCATATATGTAGAGCCTCTCTGACACTATTCCAAGCGACGGTCACGCTCAGTCAGTTCTTATGAGGCACAAATTTCCCTTCTCAGCACCAGCAAATCGCAATAACCTAGCAATGTCGCTCTGAAGCTTATGAGAATCATGAGACAACAGAAAGATGAGGCATAGGTTGCACTGTCTAAAAGGTGCTTGTTTGTAATTTGTAGGTCAACTAGGAAAATTTCTCTATATATACTTGCATCCTGACTAAGCGAAGTTTAGTGCCAAGCCCGAAACGATCTAACCTACCTAGGTACTAGAGGAGGTATGCTACCTGCTAAGTCTGGCGGGCACCGCCTCTCGTAGCCACGGCCATGCGTGACAGAAGCACTTTTATCCCCAAAATTTGTACCGGAATATACGTACTGGAAAATGGCATCGGCGATATTCTTCCTGGATCTGAAAGGCAAGGTGGGAGTTTCACTGGGGCAGCCCCTCACCCCGCCATGGTGAATGCCGTTCAGCTAGCTAACATCGTTCCCGGTGAACTCCACCTTAGACCCTTCTCGCCCGGAACTACAGAGGGGATATACCCATGTCGGCTGTGGAGAAATTCCCAGTACTCCTCCTTGATGCGGAAGAAGAAAGCTCAGCAGTTCCACCATGTTTCTCTCATGAAGGCATTAACGTCTGTAACTAAAATCCTTCAATGCGCCCCTAGTGGCTCAAACGTGCTGTTACGACACAAGGAAGCTAACACTGGAGTTTATAGTACCTCTACATACGGCATAACAACCTATACCTACTCGCCCTGACGAAACGAAACTCCAATGCAACTGAGATACTGCTGTTCCTCCATCGGGTAGTCGAGGTATTTACCGAGTATTTCAAGGAGTTGGAAGAGGAGAGTATTAGGGACAACTTCGTTATAATCTACGAGTTGCTGGATGAGATGATGGATTTTGGATATCCACAGACTACTGAGTCGAAGATCTTACAAGAGTAGGCAGATCTACTACTTGTAAATGATGCCTATGCTTACTTTGTGGCCTAGGTACATAACACAGGAGTCACATAAGCTAGAACCAACCCCGCCAATTGCAGTTACAAATGCAGTCTCTTGGCGAAGCGAAGGTATTCGGTATCGCAAGAACGAAGTGTTCCTCGACGTTATCGAGTCTCTTAACTTGCTGGTCAACTCCAACGGCAATGTACTGAGGTCTGAAATTCTGGGGGCAATAAAGATGAAGTGTTATTTGTCAGGTATGCCGGAGCTAAGGCTCGGTCTCAACGACAAGGTCATGTTTGAGTCGACTGGTAGAACCAGTCGGGGCAAAGCGGTTGAAATGGAGGATGTAAAGTTTCACCAGTGTGTCCGGTTGAGCAGATTTGAGAATGACAGGACTATCAGCTTTATTCCGCCTGATGGGGAGTTTGAATTGATGAGCTATCGACTGAATACGCAGGTAAGGCTTACCTGTCTAGTTCCTTATAATGGCAATAGTTAACTTGGAAGGGTTAGGTCAAACCATTGATCTGGATTGAGTGCATGGTCGAAAGTCATTCAGGATCTCGAATTGAGTATATGCTTAAGGCGAAGGCACAATTCAAACGCCGCTCTACAGCCAACAATGTTGAAATTACCGTGCCAGTTCCAGATGATGCAGATACACCCCGTTTCCGAACAAATATTGGCTCTGTCCATTATGCACCCGAGAAGTCTGCTATAGTATGGAAGATCAAACAGTTCGCTGGAGGGAAAGAATTCATGATGAGGGCAGAGTTGGGCTTGCCTAGTGTCAAGGAAGCTGAGCCCGAGAGGAAAAAGAGGCCCATCAGTGTCAAGTTTGAAATTCCGTATTTTACTACCAGTGGAATCCAAGTCAGGTATCTTAAAATTATCGAGCCGAAGGTATGTACTACTTCGAGGATTGTGTTGAATAATTCTCTGAGATGAGTAATGCTGACTTCTCTGACTATAGCTGCAATATCCGTCTCTGCCATGGGTTCGGTACATCACGCAGAGTGGGGATATCACCGTGCGTCTACCTGATGTGCAGCCGTAGCCAAGGGCGGATAAATGGGAGACAGAGTCGGACTAGGTGTTGAAATAACATTATGGACATCGTCCCTGGTAATTGATGCTGCTACAGCCCAGGGAGCCTGCAGCCACATTTATATATTCAATTATAAACTAGACACCCTTGCAATTTCGCAAAATATGCAACACCTGGGGATGAAAGACATGTCACTGGAAAGACTCCTCTACCTGTACAGCAGTAGTGCAGGAGATGAGACGGCTGGAATACCTATTTTGATAAAAATTTTAGGCCATAAAAAGCGATTTTACATCCACTTTCTAACAGGATTTCGAGATTAAGCAAAATTGTTTGAATTTCCGTTGCCCGCAAACCTGTTTCTAGATGAAATTTTAGGTAATGCAGTACTAGTGCAACCAGAGGAGTAGGTATCGGATGACTAAGTGTAGACATGCATGTACATATATAACTGCTATGCATATTAGTTTCATTGGCGTCATAGCTCCTCCATTGATTGAACATACGACGCAACTTCACAAACTTTTACCACCGCAAGCCGGCTCGTCGAAAGTTTCACGAAGGGGGAAAGGGGAGCGTGTAATAATATATACTTTATCTGAAGGAGAAATTCGATGTATAACCATTATAAGCGACCCTCGATGTCGGACCAGTTACCTATAGAACGGAAGCTGTTCGGGCGGGAACTTCGTGGAAATGTAGGACCATACTCAGTTCGAGGTCTCTATGGCTCGAAAATCTGGGTCGATAATTTGGACATCACAAATGAGTTGTTTGGTCACAGAGGATGTGTCAATGCCTTGAGGTAAGTGTTGAGTAAATACCAGAGAGTGGATATACGAAGGTCGGCCCAGCTGGTGGCATATGAAGGCTAATCAACTGGATGCTATATTCAGCTGGTCTCGATCAGGCCATCTACTTGCCTCAGGGTCGGACGATACCCACATAAACATTCATACTACGAAGCCAAACTTCGCCTTTAACACCTCCATACAGACTGGCCACACTGCGAATATCTTCAGTGTGAAATTTATGCCGTTTTCGGATAATAAGATCGTATCATGTGCTGGGGACTGGGAGGTTCGAGTTTTTGATGTGGAATATGCACCAACCGCAAATACCCTAAATAGCTCTCCAAGGGTCACGAGGCTCAGGGAACCGCGAATTCATTTCTCCAGAAATACCCAGTCTTTGCCCAAGCCTGCAAAGCTATATAACGAAGGAGAATGTGAAACAAAAGTGTACACATCCCATACTGACCGAGTGAAGCGGATTGTTACCGAAAACTCCCCATGGCTCTTTCTTACCTGCTCCGAAGATGGAGAGGTTCGGCAATTCGACCTGCGCCAACCATCGGGATATTACTCTCGGGGTAATGGAAGTTCAGCCAGAGCTCCGTTTACGAGGCATCACTTTACAGGAATGGATATTCTTGTTGGACCAATGGACGAATCGGATGACAGGAACCCACCACTGATTTCATATAAAAAGCATCGGATTGAGCTTAATACTATCTCGTGTTCAGTGGGGCAACCGCATTACATTGCCTTAGGAGGTTCCCATCAGCATTGTTTCCTTCACGACAGGCGTATGCTTGGGAGGGATATATCCACTGAACAAGGTCAACAAAGTTCGCTTACGGAAAGCGAACTTTCCTCCGCAACAAGGTGTGTGAAGAGATTTGCACCTAAGAGACCTTCTGCCAACAATGTTACTGGGCTAAGGAGAGCACGAGATAATGGTCATATTACCGCTTGCAAAATCAGTGATGCGAATCCGAATGAAGTCATTGTCAGCTGGAGCGGTGACGATATCTATTTGTTCGATATTAACCACAATTCTTATGAACCAGAGGCACCGGGTGTAAGGATGGGGACTGGTGCGGGAAGGTCAAGAGGCGAGCGAGATAGAAAAGGCAAAGGGAAGGGCAAGTCCCAGGGCAGGGATGAAGAGGTGGAGAGGATGGAAGAAGGCACAGTTAGGCGTATAGGAATTGGACGAAAACGCAAACGGAGCCGAGATACAGCTGCGGGAAGTGCAGCAGGAGAAGCACCTCCGCGTCAACGCAGTGCTCGTAGCTGGAGCGCTAATGTGGGCCAAGGTGCGGGTGAGGATATGGTCATGCGCTACACAACTGGGGAGACTGAGGAAGTTGATCTCGACAGCTTTGGACTTAGAGAGGGGGGTGCACCTACGGCAGTACCTGGACAATCAATGATGCGAATAGCTGGCTTAGTGGTAGATCTCCGCAAGGAACTATTTGGGCTCGAGAATGCAAAAAGAGCATTGGCTACCCAAGGAGGTGAGACTTTAACTCAGCCGATGATAAAAAGATCATTTACAGCGGCTTTAGGCCTTGCAAAAGTTTGCCTTGAACGAATGGATGATATCATCGAGAAACATAGGGCTAAAAACACCAGTCAAGAGCGTACTTCGCCCAGCGGCTTCAAGAGAGCTCGAGCCCGAAGATTCGTTCAAGCGTGTGGCGCATTGTCGTTCGCTCTTGGTGGTCGCTTGCAGACATTATCGCCAATGGGCTGCGAAGTGACAGAGAGACGCTTTGGCCAAGTAGAGGGAATACCTGGTCCCGAGTGCATCCGAAGTGAGGGTATTCCAATACAAAGTGATCGGCTTGGTTGGAGATATTCGTTTATTCAATTGTTGGCAGCGTATGCAAGGAGCGGTCTTACGGGAATATACAAGCTTGCGAATGAACATGGCTATCATTCTGGCAATCCAGGGGAAGATAGCAAAGCGGACTGCATTGCTCAAAAGAAGCTTTTTGATGCTATCGAAGCATGGTGGCCGCATCGGTTGTTGACTCACGGGCCCATGAGAGATATTGACTCGCCTGGGGAACTTATCTTCCCTGATGGAGGGGAAGGAGAGGCGTGGAAATCTTTTAGAGAGGAAGTAGAGACCGAGGAGGAGGCATCTTTGGACAGGCGAAGTGGGTTCTGGGGATTCAAAGTAGCCAGGGCGCTACTTTTGCGTGAGGGAAATATTATTGACTTTTCCTACGTAAATTCCGTCTTTAGATCCCAAGATGAAAGCCCTGAAGAAGAGGATAAGACCGTAGCGTCTCTAGCAATTCGCGGGCGGGGTACTGGTAACACGGAGGCTATGTCAGTGGATGAAGATGAAGATAATGATGAAGATGAAGATAGTGAAGATGATAATAATATTAATAATGATGGTAATGATGATGAGGAGGAGGAGGAGGAGAAGAAAGGAAAAAAAAGGGGGGAGGAAGAGATTAGTGTGGAGGATCTACCGGGAATCCTTGCCGCGCATCCTATGGAAAGTGCGATGCTTGAGCAGTCAGTGTCGAGCAATGTGCAGGAGGGTGGAGAAGAGGAAGAGGAAGGGGAGAACGAAAAGGGGGACGAGGATGATGAAGAAGACGACGATGGTGAAGAGAAATATGGGGATGGGGATGGAGATGAGGAGGAGGACGATGAATCCGAGAATTATGAAGAGGACCGACCCCTTAGGCTTAATGGCCGTTGGAGAAGGAGAGGGCGGGAAATTGAATCACAGGCACCTGTATGGAGTGCGATAAGAACCTACTCGGGGCATTGCAATGTTAAGACGGTAAATTTTTGTTGTCCTTCAGAAAGGTAGGCAAGATCTGACCATATTCCCAATATAGGTCAAGGACGTAAACTTCTATGGGCTCGATGACGAGTATGTCGTTAGTGGTAGTGACTGTGGGCACCTCTTCATTTGTAGGTGTTCCTAGAGCCTATCTTGTGAGCTACTAAAGCTGATACCACAATAGGGGACAAGAAAACTTCTAAACTAGTTCAGCTCTTGTATGGAGACTCAGATACGGTGAATGTCGTAACTGGGCACCCATACGAACCTCAGCTTGCTGTCTCTGGTATCGATCATACGGTTAAAATCTTTTCACCAGATCAAGCTAGCCAGACCGAGTTCCTGAACCAGGAGCGAATCAACCGGCAAAGAAATGATGAAGAGAGTGATTACGGAGTGGATTCTGATCATAATGAAATTCCTAAGGGGAGCAGGAGAAGATTACATAACGAGTACCAAATTCGTAGCCAAAATGATTCCATGAGGTATAATGGCGTACAGGAAGAATTGGTAACGGTTAGTGATGCACTCCGGATACTTTTTCCCCCCCGTCTTGCAATCACTTGGCAAAGGCTATGAAGGCAAGCAAAAAGCCCTGTTATAATCTCCAATGGGGTGACAACTTCAGATCAAACAACTTGCTAACACTTCGTATCAGCGGACATTGTTTGAGGATCTCGCTGCTAGGTTACGGCAGCGACAGCAAGGTGGGGAAGATATCTCCACCTTTTCAATGGGGGAGGATCAATGTGTTGCTTGAAAGTCAAGTTTATTCTCGCTAATGAAATTAATATAGATTTCATAAAACTTGACCTCATTCGCTTTTGTAATATTGGGGAGACTGCTCGAGCTTTTATATATAACTTTCTTTCCGCCAATTCTTGTCGGTTAGTTTACTTCTTGCTTCAAATATAGTAGTTTTCAAATATAGTTTTCCCTTGAGGGTAACCCCAATGAGAACGGATTAAACATTTCCACAAATATATCCGCCAAGCTTTTCTCGCCAAGCCCGCTCCTAAAGTGCTATATAAACGCTGCCACCATCGTTGAGGCATTATTCTTTCCTCTCCACAGTCACCGCCAGGGCCTATCGACGTCAATTATTTTGAAACAACAAGCCGGATATAACGATTTTCGGATTGGTTTTTTGCGCTGGTGAAGAGGATTCTACGGAAACCCATTGCTGGGCGCCTGACCTGGATCTGGCCCTTGTGGGTTCGAGATGAGGGGTTGGGAATCAGTGCGGGTTACACTTCTTTCTAAACTTTTTTCAAGGTTCTTTATCTCGCAGGGCTGGACGGTCTGGAGGGGGAGAGTAGCGTATCGATATTAGGTATCCTTGGTTCTGGAGGAGGAGGGGGGAGGATATCTGTACGATACGATACGTAATAAAGTGTGTTAAAACAGCCCTTGTGCTCGATTTATGTTTTAGTATGTGTGATACCAACCCTATTCATCATATGCGCAAGTATTGGTTTCCAAACACCTTTTTGTATTGGTTCGACCTTGTCACGCGCAAAGAACAAGATATGCCGCAGCGAGGATATTCCCCCAGTATTTCTCGAGATGCTTGTTATAGCTGAGTTACTGCACAGATCAAAGTATCTTCTCTTTCGGTACATAGGGAATTAGAAAACACAGTTATCTATCTCAATGCAATTAGACTGTTTCAATGAACAAGAGAACCAAAACGATTTATCTCTCGTTATGTTACGCTAGACTCGGAGCTCCGGAGACACAATAATATCATGTCTGTAGTTGATCATAATTAAGCAAACAAACAGGCCGTATGTAATCCCAATGACTGTAGGCAAAAACTCCAAAGAAGTAGATTCTTCACCATATCATTTCACCCAGCCCATCTTGGTGGATTATAAAGCGCCAGTCAGGTAAGTGAAGCCTGATAACCGGAGAGGAAACACATGAGGAGGTCAGTGACGCTAGACACTCTATATCAATTCATCACAAGTCCAATCCTCGTAGCTATAATCGCTCGTCAGAATTCATGACTATAAAGTTCGAGTGGGGAACACGCACTGCCCATCCGGCAAGAACCTCCTGACTACAAGTGGAATTTTCTTCTGACTCAACTCCTTCAACGCAATTTGCAATGGATCTGTCTCTCCTTCCAAATCCACGAGCACTGGTGCATTCATACTATGTAAGACCTCAGCCCAGTTCTTAAATTTTACACGCACTCTTTCCCATTAGGTTCCATACCTAATCTGCAAAGCCCTGGTACCCAATAACCTCGCCTTTTCATACTTTGTCATGTAGGGTGTAGTAGTCCTCTTGTCCTTCGGCACGGCCAATTTGTCAAAGTCTTTTCCATCCTTGAACTTGCCCGATGCTGCTGCAGCGGCCGCAGGATCACCAGAGGCGATGAAGTCATGATGGCTATTCACCCCAATTTGTAGGCCTTCGCTGCGTTCACCGTAGACTTCGGCATCGAGCTCTTCGTTGGGCTCTTCGAGGATCTCTTGCTCATCGTACTCGGGTTCATAGGCGTCATGGAAGCTGTGGCCGTGCCCGGTCAGCTCGAATGGAACTCGTAATGCAGGCTAGGTAATGGAATATGAGAGACATACTCGTCTCCACCATCGTCTCCACCGTAGTCAGACATTGCAGCTGAGCGTCTAGAGGACGGAAGTAATAGCGCAGAAGGAAGCTTCTCTGGAAGGCGAAGTTCAAGGCCGCAGTGGTGTGGCTCACTGAATAAAAACCTATGCTGCTAGTGTCTTGGCTATGCTCAAAGTGGACAGAGAAGCCGAGTAGATGAGATCAAATGCGCATAGAGATGGCCCTTAATCAAAATTTCCCGGAATTTTTACTTTTTCCTTACCGAGGACCTACGCTTCGAGCTGGAAGCTTGAAGCTGGATGGGAGAAGAGCTCAGGTGGTCAGTTCTCTCGTGGTGGCCTGACAAGAAATCTAGATTTAAAACACCATGGCGTTCCCCGGGCCCTTCCTTTGCGTGACAGAGTCAGGTTTTTCCTTACAGCTTGAATGAGTCGAACATGTCAAATTCGCAGACGATAAGTATAAGTCGAGCGACAACGATTGCATGTACAAATCACAGAAATGATCCAGAATATTTTGGAAACAGCAGCTACAGTGACTATGGGACGTTTGGACCTAAGCCGGTGTTAGTCTCTGAGTAAGTTACCCTCTATTTGTTAATATTACAACTGGAAACTAATGGTATTTATCATCGTCATGTCTAGATTCGACGAGCGCTGTCCCATATTCACCCTACCGTTGATCTCCCCCCTCATCTTTGAGAATGCTGCTTCAGATGCTCGAGACCATTGCGCCAACGAGCGAAGTACGTCACACCGAGAGAGTCCCCCCAAACTATAAAATGTAACGATTCTGACTGGAATTTCAGATTTTTTGTCATGGCTTCGTCTCTCGATCTACTTAGCCATCATCGCCATGGCCATAGTCCTCTCCTTTCAGCTGCACTCGCCTGCCAGCGCTATAGAACGACGAATGGCATTGCCTCTAGGGCTTATATTCTGGATTATGGCGGTCTTGTGCCTGTTTACCGGATTGGGAAATTATTTCAAGACTATCGAAAGATATAGAGTGAAGCGGGCGTTGGTGCAGAGTGGATATAAGACGCAGATAGTAAGTTCCAAACATATTATTGCATCAATGAAAGTAACCGATGTGTACTTATATAATGGTGATAGATAATCGCGATAGTGTCGGTGACTATTATAGCGACTTGTGTATTCTTGCTTGCACAACCACCCCGAGAGTCTTCTTGATTTTGACAGTCGTGAGATATGAGCATGCAATAGTAAAGCACCGGGTAGGATTATTCCCATGCTAATAGGATAGGAAGACATTTGACACTTCAATAATAGCCTCTATATTAGGAGGCCCTTGGGTTTTTGCTGGCTTTTGGTTGCACAATTCGGCGTTCGTATTCTGGCGGGAGACATGCAATTTGAGCTTTTCTAGCGTCAAACGACATCTCGGTTCATAGTTTCTAGTAGATTAATTGTATTTTGCATCTCCTCAGCATAAATAACTCCCCAAATGCATACATGACTACATGTATTTATAAATATACAAGAACAATAAGAACTGAGCAACCGTTCAAGCCAAAACCGCCGACAATGGTGCTTCCAAATTGATATTCCAAAAAGTACAAATTTGCAATGTATAGGTAACATCGACCAATGGTAGGGCCTTATACCATTAATCTTCTTAAACCATTAACTCCATTCAATAATTTAACTCCCGTGACCGGGCACCTGCCCTCCCCATCCCCTGCCTCATTGACCCACTTGAAGAGACAGGGATAACAAAACACATATCCCGTCTGTGTAGCCGTTGGATTGGTGATCTCCTCCTTACAAATGGGGCAGCACTTGCTATCCTCCGGTAACCCCACCACCTTCACTCCCTTTGGCATGGACTTCATTTCCTTCTCTGCTGGTGGTGTAGGTCCCTGTTTCGGTGGGGGAAGCTCAATTGCAGCATTGGTCTTTGCTGAGAGCTGTTTGGCAAAGTCTGAGGCATACCACCATTCAAGGAATTTTAGAAAGAAAATGGAGGTAGGGAGGAGGAGTTTGAGGGAGTCCATAAGCTTGGGAAGGAGGACTTTAGAGAGGAAGGAGGGGTTGAGAAGGGAGGTAAGGGTAAGGGAGGGAAGGCCAGGATGGAGAGAGGAGGCGTTGTTGGTGAGCTCATGCGCACGCTGAAGAAGTACATGTTAGTTTTATATCCTCTGTAAGTGTTGGGGGAGGGTAATATACATAATCTGCCTCATTTAACCTCCTCATTCGGAGTTTGATGAGGTAGTGGAAGGGTGTGTGATAATGGGATTTGTCGAAGAGGTATGCAAGGTTGAAGAAGAGCACCGAGAGATAATATATTGCATTGACAGTGGGGTATATCTTTCGTAATATTATCTTGAGCCAGTGTTTTATCTTCTCTTGTATTGTTGCCTATTTCAGCCAATATTTCAGTAAGCAAATATGAGGACTTGGGCTTATAGGTCTGAGGGGCAGATGAGCAAACATACGCCTTCCCGCAATTGATCCCTCCGCAAATAGCTCGACCCGAACAAATTGGCAGCAGCACCCCCAGCATGTATCTCATATGCGTCATCCAGCTTGCGCTTCAGATACGGCACTCCCACAATCATAAACAGCGATTTCCAGATATCCTTCTTCCCAAGCTTTGTCGCCTCCCTCAATACATCCGGCGCCGCAGCACTTGCTCTTGGTAGATTAGGGACTGCAAGAACACGTTCCCTCTTCATCCCATAGAAGTTCTCTGTAAAGCTTCCTCCCCATGTTTTGAGGTAGTGTCTCTCCACAAGGAGCATAACAAGTGCGTATGCTTCATCGAAGCGATTGAAGATGTGAATGAGGTATCGTGGATGTCGCTCAGTAACGGCGCCTAGAAGATATCGGACTGACGGCTCGAGAAGGTCGCGTAGCTGCGTCTCACTGATGAGTTCTGTAGATCAAAAAATACAAGAATCAGCTTTATATTCTGTCTTAACATGGGTATAAAGTTCGGTCCAAGGGATTTGTATACCGAATAAGCTGGGTTTATTCTCGTCGAATCCCGACGAGTTGCTCATGAACTCCATTTTGGCGCAAAGAAGTTCGAACGGTTTGTCGGCAGAATGTGCTGTTCGAGGTGCAGGTGGAGCTTTGTTTTGACTTCTAGTCAGGGCGAAACCGAGGTTCGCTGAAGCTGCTGACGAAGGTGTTTCGTGCCGCTAACTACACAGAGAATCTTACTAAGTCACCCACAACCGTCGCGCAGTCAACGACAGAGTTCTAATTAGATATAGATGGAACACCAGCAGCAGCAGTCCTTGCTCTATGCATCACCCGACAGGAGTGTTATTCTGCTTGATATCCCAGCCTCCATATCCGGCTCTTCTCCGCTAAGGTTGCTGTCTGTTGACCCACTCGCCGCACCGCACATCCTCCCTGAGCCGAAGGACCCCACATTCGTTTTCAATCAAGAACTTCTGGATATCCATAACACGCTGAGGGAGGCCATAGTGGCTGCTTTGGATAAGATACGGAAAGAACATGGACAAGACTGGTGTCTGGAGAGAAAAACTAGAGCTATTGACACTCATGGGCCATTGTTTCCCTTCATGACACATGGCTTCAAATCGAACCTGGGGCTCTTGCAGTCACCTTCAGACGAGCCTCTAGATATTTCAGAATATGAGGCCGGTGCTTCTTTCGACATCACAGACATATACCAGTCAATCATCCGAAATTCTTCACACCATTATCACAGCCTGACAATAACTACTGCTAGTGTCGATACCCACAATTTCATCATTCCCCCTAGGTCGAGCTTCCTGCTAGCCCCGGTGCAATCGTCAATAGGTATCTGGTCCAAGTATGCAACTAACGTTGGCCTGTTCGATTTTATTCTTTTGGATCCCCCATGGCCAAATCGTTCCGCGGAACGCAGCAAGTTTGCATATGATACCCTCCCAAATCATAAGGACCTACTGCTTCTTCCATTAGAATCATCTCTGCGTGAAAATGGGGTCGTTGGGGTATGGGTGACAAATAAGCCAAAATGGAGGCAGTTTGTTCACCAGCGACTATTTCCAAAGTGGGGCCTTGAATATGCAGGGGAATGGATCTGGTTAAAGGTTACAAAATCGGGGGAACCAATATTCAACTTGGATAGTGTGATGAGAAAACCGTATGAACTACTGCTCTTTGGGAGGAAGCCTCTTTCAAGAAAGCAATTGGCAGTTGATAATAAATGGAGGAGGGGCAATGATGGGGAGCGTTTTCCGTCCCCAATCGTGGAAGGGTCAAGGGGAAGTTCGCCACAACCCCGTGTCAGTAGGATGCCACAGAAAGTGGTTGTTGCTGTTCCCGACCTACATTCGAGGAAACCCTGTCTAAAAGGTGAGGTCCCCAAACCTAGCTCTATAGGAACTTCATCTTGTATCACACACAATACTCACCAATAGACTTCCTGAGAAGACCTGATTAAGTCTTTTATGCCTATGAATTACACAGCTTGTGAGATATTTGGGAGGCACCTCGTGGAGGGCTGGTTCACTTGGGGTGATGAAAGCATCAAGTTTAATGCGTCTGAGCATTGGGTACCGGCCTGATTTGCAACAACGAAGAAAGCAGATGGAGATAGTCAGCCAACTGAATATATTGAATATCCTCCATTAACGAAATACATTGCGTGAGTGGTTTCCGGAATCTTGATACCCAAGCACAAGATAACCAGTGTCCTTGATTTCTTCACAGTTATTTGTCTAGCTTTAACTTCATAAAGCGACCAATGCTTCCTGGTACGTGCTCAAGCCTGCAAACCGCGTATAGGAGCCCCACGGTAGGACACCCGCGAATCAAACTTCCGGACTGGCAGTGTAGTGCGTGACTCCCTCTTCTCAGTCGGCGTAGGTGATGGTGGGGTTTTATAGCCTTCACTGCCCGAACTTTCAGTCTCAGTGCTGTACAGATCATGTTCCGATCCTTCAACTTCGTCTTCTTCCTCTTCTTCACTGCTACTCTCATCTGCGCTTGCAGGTGGGTCTCCCTTCTTCCAACTATCAGCCGTGCCCTTCCCAGCTAAGGGCTGGCTTCTCTTGGCGCTCTTCTGCTGTTTTTTTCTAGCACTTTTCTTCTCAACTGCAAGCTGATCCTTTTTCGCGCTGCTCTCAGCAGCAAGTTCTCGTCGCGCTTCATCTATGCCGATATTGCTGTATCTGGTCTTCTTTTTTGCTGTCGCACTTGATGATACACCTAAGGCATTTTCGGGGGGCCATGTTCTTTTCATCGGTGGTTCTGTGCACACCAAGGATGCTGCGTGCCTCCTCCTCGGCGCTACTCCCGTTTCAGGGTCATCCAGAGCCTTCAGGATACTCGACTTCAAAAGACTCAGCTGGCCCTTGACATATGCTTGAGCCGTTTCAGCTTCGGTCACAATTCTTTCGGAGGCTTCGTCTAAGCAGTCTTGCAATCGACGCTCGAACTTCACAAAAGCCAGGTCGATAATGCGGATGATAACCTCCTTGTGACGAGGAAGATTTCCTGGAGCAGAGGGCATGATTTCTCTATTGGATCTAGATCAAGAATGAGAGAGTGAATCCCTAGGTAAGAAAATAAAATTATTTACAAAATATATGTGCAACTGTTGAAGTCCGACCGTGTAACCTATCGATGTTTGTGAGCAGTGAGAACTAAACTTCGTTAATGTACAAGTGAAGGTGGCTCTTATAAATGGACAAAGAAGTCCCTCTTTGTTCTTGTTCTTGAACAAAGGCGTTTTGTATAATCTAGTTGAAATTTCTGTATATCATAGGAATCCGTATTATGACCAGATATGTAGCCATTCATTAAGGATCAAACTTGATTCTCGGCACCCAACTTATGTAGCAGCGACAAAACCAGACTACTTACAGCGACAAGGATGAAAAATTGCCCCACTAAGGAACCCCGGCAGCGGTAGCGGTACTCAGCGGAGATATAAACCTCATTATCGAGAGACCCCTCGCAATGGATCCTCCATCAACAGACTTCCACATTCGATATGCAATCAAAGATGGTATGTATAAAAGAATGTAGAATATATAGACCCACTGACTTCTTCAATCATAACCAGATATGCATCACATACTCAACCTCATTAAAGAGCTAGCCATATATGAGAAAGAGCTTCAGTCTGTTGAGGCAACGGAAGAGAAACTCCTGACGACCCTGGGGTTCAACTCCCAGCAACCCGGTCCGGCTTATGCAAAGGCTCTCCTGCTTTTCTCCAGAGATGATGAGGGTATGTATTGCTCCTCCTATTACTATTCCTTCAGCCCAAGCTTATATCATTCCTTCAAATTTAGCCTCCCCTGCTGGTATAGCTCTCTACTTCCACAATTATTCCACATGGCGTGCTGCTCCTGGTATATGGCTTGAAGATCTCTTTGTCCGAGAAAAATATCGTGGAAGAGGATATGGTACGGCATTGATTACTGCTCTTGCCAGAGAGGTAGAGAGGATAAACGGGGGAAGACTGGAATGGAGTGTGTTGAAGTGGAATACCCCAAGCATCAATTTCTAGTGAGTTCTCGGCACATCCTGGGTAGGTAGGGGATGCAAGCTGACCATTGATATTTTAGTGAGAGCGAGAATATAGGCGCGAAGTGTATGTCTGAATGGCAAACAATGCGAGTTGATGGTGACCAACTGAAGAAGCTGGCCAGTAAAGGCCCTGCTGTCCTGTAGGAGATTTAGGTTTTGTATGTACCGTACTGTAGTGGCATGCGAGCCTAAAAAGCTACCCTACCGGTATCGCCAGTTGCACGTGGAGAAGAAGTTCAATAGTACTGGAAGGGCTTGGCATAAGAGTCTAGTACCGCTTAATAAGATTTTTTTAGCAATTTGGTCAGCTCATAGCACAGTCGTATGCGTGGAGTTAATCCAGATATATGTTTGTTGTGTGAAAAAGTTCCGGATTGATTTCATCTCCGCATGCTGCATCACCAAACTCCTAGCTCCCTTTTTTTTTTTTCAAGAAGCATACATATCCTTGAAATCCTTGCAAGCTTGAATCCTCTTGACAGTCAGCTCGCTTCTGGACACAATTCTGTCCACAATTATTCCTTTCCTTTCTGAAATCTTGTGGTAGGCCATCACGCCCGACTGAGGACCCGAAGCTCCTTAATATCCCCGGAACGCACCAACTAGATGGCGAAGCCTCGGAGGAATGTAAAGTTCCCACATCGGAACCAATGTGGTTCGGCGGAAGGAGTTTACGGTGATTCAAATTCGATACCTACCAGTCCTGTAAAGTTGACAGCACTCCCTGAAGACGATGACGACAAATCTCTTATAAAGGTCCGTACTTTCCACCCGCACGGCCGCTGACTACAAATGTCCACACGCCATAGCCTCGCCCTAGTCAAATTCATAGCTAATGTATGAGAAACTTTAGGACATTCCCCAGGAGTCAGATTATGAGAAGAAAAAACAGACCTTCATAACGAGAACAATATGGACACTTGTAATGATAGGAATTTTCTTCGGTGCCATGGCGGCCGGACATCTATACATTTTGGCCATTGTGACGGCGGTGCAAGTCATAACATTCAAAGAGGTCATTGCCATAGCGAACGTGCCGTCAAGGGAGAAGAAACTTCAATTTACAAAGGGCCTTAACTGGTACTTTTTGGCTACAACAATGTTCTATCTGTATGGGGAGAGCGTAATATATTATTTCAAACACATCGTGGTGGTGGATGCTTTCCTGGGCCCATTAGCAACACACCATCGATTTCTCAGCTTCATGCTCTATGTTTTCGGTAACATAAATTCCTCCTTGGTGTAGCTGAGCAATGGCAGCTGATGGTTTTGTGTGCGAAGGCTTCGTCTTTTTTGTGGCTACCCTCAAGAAAGGGCATTACAAGTTCCAATTCACGCAATTCGCTTGGACACATATGGCACTTTACTTGTTGGTTGTACAGGCACATTTTATCATCAACAATATATTCGAGGGCATGATCTGGTTCTTCCTACCTGTTTCCCTTGTGATTACCAACGATATCTTCGCCTACATCTGTGGTATTACCTTTGGGCGAACACAACTGATCAAGATATCGCCAAAGAAGACCGTGGAAGGTTTCGTTGGGGCATGGATCTGGACCATCATTTTCGGATTGGGAATGACAAATTTGCTCATGCGCTACAAATATTTCATATGCCCAGTTAGGGACTTGGGTGCGAACGCTTTCACAGGGTTGGAGTGTTCTCCAAATCCAGTTTTCCTTCCGCATGAGTATCCTATCCCAGTATGGCTACGACCTATGGTCTTGGGACATCAGACGATAGTCGTTGCTCCAATGCAATTTCATATCCTGGCAATGGCTACTTTTGCTAGTCTCATTGCCCCATTCGGCGGTTTCTTCGCAAGTGGCTTGAAGCGAACTTTCAAGCTCAAAGATTTCGGGGAGACTATTCCTGGTCATGGGGGAATCACAGGTAAATTTATTGATGATAATAAGATGAAGATTATGAAACAATATAATAAAGCTGACAATAATTCTAGATAGGATGGACTGCCAGTTTATTATGGGGTTCTTCTCATATATGTACTATCAGTCTTTCATAGCCACGTACGCACCAGTCACTGTTGGTGATGTTTTGGAGACAGTCATCACTAGTTTGTCTCAAGAGCAACAGCTAGAAGTTGTGTATGGCCTCCAGAAATATCTTGTTGGCCAGGGTATTGTAAACGAGAAGGTGGGCCACTACCCATTATATCGGAAATTTCTGAAGTGAAACTAATGCGGCATTGAACTTAGATCCTAGAATGTTGGAATGATTTGCTTCAAAACGGAAACTAAACACCCTCTCCAGTTACGATTAACCATGCCGTCGGGTCTGTATATCAGATACACCGAGCAAGTCTGTGCATATCTTACATAACTTATTTGTCTCTCGGCTTTCTTGAGAGAGGTACTTGTAGTCAAGAGCGTTTGGGGCGGCATATGTCGGATAGGACATTTGTCGAGCAGCGTGCAGAACTGGGATTTCATCACCGACTGGGGAGCATCCATTTGGAGTAAGGGTTTGGATTCATGTTTTACGTTCTGTTGATGGTATTAACGATTCCCGGCCAAGGGACCTTGGTGTGTAGCGCTTGTTCTATTCAACCGGACGACTTATTCTGTGGATATATAGCGGTGATGGGTCCTGTACGATACAATTCTGTAAACGGTGTGTATCGCTGATAATCACTAATATTCCCATAGTGTACTTATGATCACCGTTGGCGCACATCTCAACCGGGTCGTAAGCGTACCTTCTTTCAACGCTAATGATGAACTCATGAAATCACTGTAAAAGAAATGAGGAATCAGAACCATGTCTCTTCTCAACATAACTTACCTTTTTTGCTGGACCCGTTCCATTATTAGCCTACGTTTATCACTAATAGTTGCGTTTTCCACGTGGATGTCAGCGAATAGTGGTATCTCGCCTGCTATTTTGCCAGCTTACCCGAATACCGGCCGTGATTATAAGATATGAGGGTAACGTATCCTGCTAGTTTGTCTTGGCCAATGTCATTCATGCACCACTTCATATTAGGTGTGCAGCTGTGCCCCGCATATGAACATCAAGCTCTCCTGGATGTCTAATTAAAGAGATGCTGAAAAGACTTGAACTAACACTGGCGGCTCGACCTCAATTACTCCCCGAGGAGGTAAATCAAATGCTCCGATATATTTAATTTCGCCACTTGCTCAGGCTGATACATATCACCTCCGACATCCAGACCTTTGTATTCGTTCAAGATGTTGTTGGGCTGTATAGCGGGTACTTCCATCTCCTGCGATACTCTATACTCTATAATGCATCAGACGTACTAATACTTTGTAGGAGATTCAAGATACCTAATTATCAAAACGGATGCGCATATCTTACCACCCACCGAGTTTGCTATGTCGATAATACCGAGCCTAGAAAATACTCCGCAGTTGTGGACTTGAGTGATGTGGACCGCTACGACTACTACGTTAGTTTCCTGGGACCATAGAATTGCTATATCATGCAGTCTGTCAATATGTCATAATGCTGATAGACGAAGATGTGGGTATTAGGCTGGCTTCCTTAGATCATCTCCGAAAATCACATTCTACCCTAATCAACCAGCAACCGCTCCCACCACTGGAACTCCCGCATTTGTTCCGGGGCGTTCCTCCAGTAGTGTATCGCCGCGAAGCTTGACTCCCGTGGCTGCTTCCCCAGCTATACGGCCTCAAGGGAGTACCTGGATATGCCCCATTTGTTCTTTCTCTAATCCAGTACCTTCAAATTATGCACCACAAGTGACAATTGCCAGCTCTATACCCCCTTGTCTGGCATGCGGGATTCGACCACAGCCCTCTGTTGTTGATAAAGCCCTTGTAGCTCAAAACCTCTCTCTACCCATCCCACAGTTTCCATCATTGAGCAACAGTCCCAAGGCTCCTTCTCAAATTCGGCATGAGACATATGCCCCTTCAAAGCAAAGCAGTCTTGGTTTTGCTTGCCCACGGTGCACGTTTGAGAACCATCCATCCCTTACGTCTTGTGAGATGTGTGGAGAGCGACTAGTATCAGCAGATATTCCCGACAGAGCTCTCGTGGATAATATAGATCGAACGGACTCCCCGGGGCCATTGATGGAGAGTCTCAAGATAGGAGAGGGCGGCCCAATTGATTATGTCAAGTTTTCTTTCAGAGCTGGCGGTGCTCCGGCATTTTATGAGAAGCTCAAGAATGTAATGATACAACGAAAATGGCTTCTTCAAAATGCACCCCCTGTACCGAACCCGAGGCGAAGAGGGGAAGGCAATATCTCTCCAGATATACAAGAGGCTACCAGCATGGGTGGGAGAGCGAAGCTCGTCGGAATTGGTGCTTTGGAGTGGCAGGGAGACTCTGTTAGGAAGAATAATGATATTGTTATGAGAGGAGCCCTGGATGACTTGGAATCACTAATGAGTAGAGCTAAAGAGATGGTAACATCTCATCTACCCTGATGGCACTTGTTGGCCCTCACTAATAATACCTCTCATAGGTTGCTCTGGCAGAATCATTTGCTACTCGGCTTGCGTCACAACAATCCCCATCATCTTCAGAGGCTGCTAAGGCCCTACAGTCCTCCACGATGGCACTGGGCCTCTCCACAATCAGCAAAGACCAAGTCTCCACTGACCTTTACCTCGCTGACCTAGCCCGGCAAATCGCCGAGTTCATCTCTGATGACAGGAGAGCTATCTTGAAACGGGAAGGGGGTGTTATTACTTTAGTCGACCTTTGGGCAATGTATAATCGTGCCCGGGGGATTGATTTGATATCTCCAACGGATATGGAGAGAGCAGCAGGACTATTTGAGAAGCTAAAGCTACCTGTCAGGCTTCGGAGATTTAAAAGCGGGATCCTGGTCGTGCACGAGGCTGGTCACACTGATGAAGCAACCGTGAAGAAGATAATGTCTTGGATGGGGGCACCGAATGTCAGAGATGCTACGGAGGCGGCAAGGACTGGTGATTGGGGGAGGGCGGTCACCGCCCTGGAAGCGGCGGAGAAGTTTGGATGGAGTGTTGGTGTTGCGAGTGAGGAGCTCGAGATGGCGGAAGAGAAGGGATGGCTGTGTAGGGAGGTGGGGGTTGAGGGTGTAAGATTTTGGGTCAACTTTATGGCGCCTACTGCTGGGGAAGCCTAGCAGGAGCTCTCAGTTTATCCTTCGTCTTTTTTCTTTGCCATATATGTTTCATTTCGTACCATATCTTCTGTCATTCTGTCAAACTTGTACTTTACGGTTAGGATATCTCCTGTAAAATTATAGTCTGATAGGTAATTTGCGCATAGCCTTCTTCCTCTCAAAAACAATTCACTGGGCCAATAAATAAATGCATAGGAGGAAAAAGGGCACCTTATCCCAGCAAAACAGATGTCCAGTGTTCCTCTAGTGCGTCAATTCGAGAGTTGTAATAAATGTATGTAGTTTAGCGCCTTTACCACCATTTCTAAATAAAAATAGCACAAGCCCGATCGATACAAGCTCAACTAACCAACCTACCGGCCTAGATCACAACCAAAACACAACAACAATGGACTCAATCTTCTCGCCATCGACTCCAATCCTAATTGTAGCGACGCTTCTTATTGCACTTGTACCTATACTTCTCCACTTTCTAATCTTCAAATCCAGCGCCGCCGCTGCCAGTATACCCAAGTTCCTGATTCTTGGGCCTTCAGGGTCCGGAAAGACGAGTCTTTGCCTATGGGTAATTTACTACTCTTTTTTTTTTTTTCTCTCTCTGGCAAGGCAGAAAAAAAATAAAAATAAAAATAAAGATAAAAGCAAAAAAGAAAAACTGACTTTTTTTTTTTTGTTCATGATTTTTTTTTTTAGTTTGAGAAAGGCCCCGAAGAAGGAGCTGTTGTTGCTGCTACGCAAACTTCGCAAACTACATTGTCGTTAGAATGTGGTCTCCCAGCGTCCATTTGCGCCTCTTGTTCACAATACCGCTCCGAAAATGATCCCTCTCTTCAGAAGGAAGTCAAGAGGTTCTTCATGGTTGACACACCGGGCCACGCAAAACTCCGGCATATTGCGATGGCAGAACTTGACAAGCCCAAGGTCAGAGGCTTGATCTTTGTTGTGGATAGTGCGGATGACATGACCAAGGTGGCAGAATACTTACATGATGTACTGTTGGCGCTGCAAAAGAGGGCAGGGAAGGAGAAGATCAGTCTTTTAATCGCGTGCAATAAGAATGACTTGTTCACGGCTTTACCGGCGACAAGGATCAAGGCGATGTTGGAGAAGGAGATTACGAGGATACGGGAATCTAGAGCGAAGGGATTGAGGGATTCGGGGGTGGCCGGGGTGGATGCCGTTGATGCAGATGATGAGAATGAGTGGCTTGGGGAGGGGGGGAAGGGGGAGTTCAAGATGGAAATGATGGAGGAGGTTGGCGTTGATGTGACCTTCAAGGGAGGAAGTGTTGGTAAAGGGGATTGTGCTCATTGGAGGCAGTGGCTGGGGAGATGTCTGTAGGCGTGTTGGCCTTTATTGTGTTTGATAATATGCGTGTTTAACAAACCGTCGTCTCCCTAAACCTAGCTACATATGCACCGTCGTGAAGCCCCTAATGGTAATACAAGAACGCTCCAAAAGTTCCTAGATCTCATTCGATATATTATAGCTTCGTGACTATCTGAGTGTATGATATGTAACTCCCCAAAAGTTGGCCATTGGTTGTATTATAGTGTATTGTTGCGCGATGGGATATATACCATGTCTGCTATGTATGCCGGAGTTCTAGAGGCACAACGAAATTTCTCGACGTCGACAAAGTCGCCATTTCCTATGAGGACACACGCTGATAACCTCCAATGGGTTGTTACGGAAGCCAGTCCACAACTTTTGACGAGGTAGTCCTGAAGGTTGCCAGTAGCTTTCAAATGAACAAAACTTGCGCAAACACGCCTCGTGTGAGCAATAATGTAAAGTACCTACCCATTCAATTCATGGGGACTACACATCCCCCTAGCAATAAGCATCTGCATCTGCATCTGCATGCTTTTATGTGATCCAACCAAACTGTACTTATACCTCCTGATCCCATCGCCCAACCTACAAGAAGCCGCCAAAAGTGTTGGCCTGGCCGGGTATGATATCAGCCCATGTCACTCCGGTGTCCAATTGGACACCAGCTTCTTGTGGCGTGGGAAACAACTAATTATAACTACCGCTAGGAACGTACAGTAGTAGTCTGGAATGCTAATGATGTGGAAGGGTAGCTGTGAGGAGAAAGGCTGGGCTGGAGAGACGTTGGACCCACAAATGAGCAAAACCTGGTGGGATATAGGGTCAGAGGTGTTGTTGGTCATTAGCATCATTAGCATCCACTCACTCAAAAATAGAGGCAAGACTGTGCTCAAGCACCAGGTCGCGTACATCATGGACAGCTTTCGGCTACGGAAATATATATGCTTATATCTGAAGGAAGGAAGCAAAGAACGAGGTAGAAATCAATGCCAGGGATGATCAAGGCATGTCGATATAGCCAATGATCTGGGTTACCATGGACCTTGATCGTCGTGGTGTCACAACCCAAATAGGAAGTGCGTTTTTTACGCCACGTGCATGGATCAGCGCGAGCGGTAACATTTCTTAAGTAGCATCGCCACAGTTCCTCATGCGACATAAATATTATTGCAAATCCTACGTACCCTAGAGCAATCGCACGATCCGATAGATTTTGGGGATCGGAGTCAAAACAAGAAACCCGAATTACAAAAAATGTACTAAGTGCAACAAAAGAGATGCTCTGGAAAGAAAGACAAGAATGAATGAAACTCCAAACTCTTAGCACAGCAACGGCAGGTTCAAGTCTGGAGTCAATATCTTGCATTGGGAGGTTCCAGTCCTATAACTCAGAACGACATCAAGGGCCTATCCATCTCCAGATCTACACGAGACGGCCATTATTTTTTTCCCGAGGCTGCTCTCTTAATAAAAAAAAAAAAAAAAAAAGAATTATCAAAAAGTTATATAATTCAATCTCAACGCCCACTGTTCCATATTATTTATCCATTTAGGGATTTTTTGATGCTTTTGTCCTTGCAAATTAAGGTAATTTTGTGGGTTAATGAAATTAGAATATATATTGTTAGGAATAACAAAGTATAAATAAACTTTCTTTGTCAACTTGGCTTTGATATTCTCTAAACCATTCACTTTTATACTATGCTGTTTTCCAACCATTATTTGAAATAACTCATTGTAATCTCCATAGCCAATGTGAAGTGCATCAATAGACTCAAATGTTTTGCTGTATGGTCTGTAATAAAAGACAGGCTTAATCTCACCAATCGTATGGAAGATCTGCAGTGTAGTTGCAGGAAGTGGCAATTTCTTCTTAATCAGATACTCCAGGCATCGAATCTAATAGTATATCAATATAAAATCCGTAATACTATGAATCCGGTAATACAAACCTCAAACACCCTCCCTCTCCTAAGTATACAATATGCCACAGCCTCGAAGATAAATCCTCTCTTTGATGACAAAAGTTTATTATTCTGTTCCATCTCCCTGATATACTTAATGATATCTTCTTTCTTACCCTTTTCATAGGTTGAAATGACTATATTTTCGACATAAAGAGAAGCGAATCTGACTCAGTAGTCAGTATAAAGTTCCTCGCATGTTACACTCATATATAATACAGTCCCACTGACAGCTGTAGAATTATAGTGCAATGTCCCAATGAACCTCATGCACTTATCAATATTCACAGCATCAGCAAAAAAAAATTTGCGTCAGGAAGCGCTCTTACTTCATATGTGTCAGGTTGCTTCACATTGCTAGTGCTGCTTCATGTGCTTCATATTCTATCCCTGTCCCGACACTATGTCTCGCTCACAATTAATTCCGACGCTTTATATAGTCTACCTCCACCACTTCTTATTTCTACTATTCATAAAATACTTAAAAACACAAAAAAAAAACAAAAACTATACTAAGATACAAAAAACAAAATTTTCTAATCCAACTCAGTACTCCCCCCGTCCCCCCATATATCCCAATACCTTTCCCCCTTAAATCCTTCCCCCATCCGACCTTATATCCTATAACTTTTCCCTCTACACCTCCGTCCCACAATATATCCCAATTACCCTCCTCCCCCATCCTTCTAGAAATCCCAATAACTCTCCCTTACCTGACACTGTATATCCCCTTTTCTTCATGCCTCCGTTTATGGTAGACCTAAGGTAGTGTATATTACACCCCTATTTATTTCTGCCTTCACATGCCTCACAGCCCTCCTTACCAGTTGCCTATTTGTCAGGCCTCCGCCAGCTGCCGTATTGGCTACCATTCTTGCCACCAAGTCCTTAACATAGTCCGCGACTACCGCTCTGAACTGAACTACCTGCTTGCCAGTTAGTTCGTCCTCTTTCCCATAGCAGAGTACGCATAGCCCTCCCCCGGCATTACTCTCATAGATTGCATTCGGGAATACGGCTTTATGCTTTCCCTCCAAGTCGGCTAGTACCTGCTCTTGTCGACGTATCCGACGCCGATAAGCCTCCAAACTTTCCTCAAATTTATGGTCCTTTCGTGGGACCCCTCTCCTAACCCTAGTCTTCCTTGTCACCTCTTCTTCCGAGTCCTCTATCTCATCTATATAGTACTCTGGCCCATCAAATCGGCCCAGATTGAAGTAGTATGTATTTGTATTGCACCCAGCAGGAGAGGGACTATTTGCTCTCACTGCTGGGTCCCGATACAAGACAATTAATAACTTAATTGGTCGTGCTTCAGTTAGATGCAAGAATGCATCTAACTTATCGTCGGATCGGATGTGCGTAGTCACAATGGGGATCATAAGGGGGTCACCGGCCGTAGGGTCAGGGTCCTCCAATGAACCTATTATTTCTCTCACCTTCCGTCCATCTGGAAGCTGAGAAGAGACCTTCATGTGGAGTTCGTTCAGTGAGGCTTCATACAGAACCCCCAGCTTTTTGACCTCTCCTACATTCCAATTCCAGACTCGAGGCTGCGGATGGTGTACTGCATCCTCTGGATCTAGGATATAAATGACAACTGGGCGTCCATCGTAAAACCTACCCCTCTTGCTGGGAGCCCTCCCTTCTGCATCGGCTCCTTCCTCATCTTCAACCTGTCCTGCCTCTGCCACAAGTGCTTCTCAGGCTGCCGCCCTCTTATGTTTCCTATGGGATTCCTGGACCTTTTTGAAACAATCGAGCATAAGCTCATTTAATGCCTTGTAGGCAAGTTTCGTATCATCAGTCTTTGGATCCCGGCAGATTATAGCAGCTCCTAATGCAGGGAAATCATCTAGGCCGACGCATTCCATTAGGAACCCGTCATAGTCATTTCCCTCATCCTTCTTCCACTGTCAGCCTTTTGCTCTTATCCAGACTTCTACTTCATTTTGCCAACTAGTATATCTTGATGAGTTTTTCCTCATGCCGCCACCTACAATCGTGTGGGGCCAGCCCAATAGATCGATCGAGTTGTTAATTGCATTTGCCGTGGTAGGCATCGGATCGGTTGTTTTTTGCATCGGTAGGAATTCTTAGTTCAGTAGGGAAGATCTTCAATAGTATAGTACTGCTTATAGCTGTGCACATAGTGTTACGGCGCAAGGCTGGCAGAAGGGGGGGGTATGCGAACGTCAGGTGATATGTCGCAATTCGATGGATTGGAGGCCTGACAACCCCGCTCTCTTATCTATACGCACATATCCTGTATCTAGCTTTGGGCTCTCCGAGCAATGTTCTAAGTTCGAAGTTCAACTCTAAGTTCAACCCGCACCTGTACGTGCAGTTAGGCCCGAGCTATGTGATCTTGCCTTCACTCGACCTTCTAATAACCCAAATCTCTATATTCCGACAACAATGTCTTGATCACCTGGCTCGCCCCTAACATTACATTGCTCCTAACCCCCGGGACCGGCGATATTACTCTATTCGCTCCTCCCATTTCTATACTTGTCGGAATCTCTGCGAGAGCAACGTTTCTTCGCTTGAGTCAAGACTTACCTACCTAACTACCTACCTACCTAACTACCTACCTACCTACCTACGTTCTGTCGGACAACCCCCAAAACGGCTGGAATATGGCTAAAGGAATGTCGCTGGATTATTTGCTAATATGAGCGATGTCGGAAATAATTATTTACCCCTCCTATTTGCTCATTAGCTTGTTCTAACCGACATACTAATCCTATATTGAGATCTCCGGATCTGCTAAGTCTTAGATGTCGAGTGACATGGTCAACCACTCCCGACGAGCGAGCTTATAAGCCCCCCTACGAGCGAGCAAGCTTATAAGCCCCCCGACGAGCGAGCGAGCTTATAAGCCCTCCAACGAGCGAGCGAGCTTATAAGCCCCCCGACGAGCAAGCGAGCTTATAAGCCCTCCAACGAGCGAGCGAGCTTATAAGCCCCCCAACGAGTGAGCGAGCTTATAAGCCCTCCAACGAGCGAGCGAGCTTATAAGCCCCCCAACGAGCGAGCGAGCTTATGAGCCCCCCAATGAGCGAGCGAGCTTATAAGCTCCCCCACGAGCGAACGAGCCTATAAGGTACCGAACGAGCCTGTAAGGCACCGAACGAGCCTATAAGGCACCGGACGAGCTCTATTACCTCCAGACGAGCTCTATTACCTCCGGACGAGCTCTATTACCTCCAGACGAGCTCTATAACCTCCGGACGAGCTCTATTACTTCCGGACGAGCTCTATGACCTCCGGACGAGCTCTATAACCTCCGAACTACCCTGAAAGAGATATTCGAGTTTCACATTTGCATCCGCATTTGCATCCGCATTTGCATCCGCATTTGCATCCGCATTTGCATCCGCATTTGCATCCGCATTCGCATCCGCATTCGCACACTGGTCTTGTGGTACCCCATTCCATGGGGATAGAGGTATCTAGCAGCGCAGGCTAGTACCTGCCACCATGGTTACCTGAGTCGTTACTAATACTTGTCTCAATGCAAGAGACTTGTATTCAGCTGTTCTCAGCTGCCTCGAAGTGGGGAGTAATGTTATGGCTCAGGTAAGAGACCTCCGCATTCGCATCCACATTCGCATCCTATGGATGAAGACATGGTACCTTTTACTTTCCTACTCGTCGCCTTTTCCCTGTGGGTTTTTTGGCGAGAGGTTTGGTTTTTAATGGCCATGGCATATATGTGTAGGCACACCGGTCTTGTGGCACCCCGTACCGCGGGGGTAGAGGTATCTAGCAACGCAGGTTAGTACCTGTCACCATGGTTACCTGAGTCGTTACTAATACTTGTCTCAATGCAAGAGACTTGTATTCAGCTGTTCTCAGCTGCCTCGAAGTGGGGAGTAATGTTATGGCTCAGGTAAGAGACCTACACCTCCGGTGGAACCAATACCCTAGTATCCGTCACTAACTATGAGAGCCTGATCAACTCCATAGATGTGAGTACTGCGTCATCGTCGGCGTCAAAAGGGATTGGCTATTGAAGTGTGTGACCTCTGGCATCGTCGCCTCATATATGTATTCTCTTCTTTATATGTCCATTATGTTCCATCGTTATAGAAGTTAGTCGGTCGGGACGACCTCTTGGAAAGGGGGAGTACTGTTACGGCGCAAGGCTGGCAGAAGGGGGGTATATGCGAATGTCAGGTGATATGTCGCAATTCGATGGATTGGAGGCCTGACAATTCCGCTCTCTTATATATACGCACATATCCTGTATCTAGCTTTGGGCTCTCCGAGTAATGTTCTAAGTTCGAAGTTCAACTCTAAGTTCAACCCGCACCTGTACGTGCAGTTAGGCCCGAGCTATGTGATCTTGCCTTCACTCGACCTTCTAATAACCCAAATCTCTATATTCCGACAACAATGTCTTGATCACCCGGCTCGCCCCTAACACATGTGACATAGCAGAGGATGTATATTGAATATCTAAGGGATGTCATTGGTATTTATGTTTACCTTCTAACATGGCCCTGTTTGACCTTCTAGATATCCTATGTTTCATACGTCTAGAATCCGACCAAACGAATTTAGCTTCGTCATGCTATGGCCCGATTCTATACGCTAGTCCAGTATCTACTTCCTTCGAACCTCGCCTCGATTCATACGTATTTTTCACCAAGATTCCCAAATAGGCAATATCGAGACTAGCCTAGGCTTTGCCATTCCCTCTATTCAGCATATAGCGATGATGGATACTTGTAGGTATGTCCATTTTTAAAGTATCTTGAATCCGACCTAAAACACATCGGTTTCCATATTCCATGGCTAGATTTTATATACAAATGAGCTGTCATTATTGTCTTACATTGAAAAATATATATATGTATAGTCTCAATATAGTATAGTTGACGTAGGTAGAGTTTTCTACCTCTATGTTTCACCAAGATTCCCAGATCCACACGTTTTGCCAAGGTTCCCCGAAGTGCATCTAGACTTGCATTTATCCCCAGATATTACTAGAGAGCTTATAGATATACTTTCGATTAATGCCAATAGAATTCAACAAATGTTTCCGTAGTCTTGGTTGTACTAGTCGTCCCTCTACAGAAGCCAAATATTGAAGTAGAAACTTAGCATTGTGCTAGAGTGCCTGCCGGGCCAAACACCAGGCCAAACGCCGGGCCAAATGCCGGGCCAAACGCCAGGCCAAACGCCAGGCCAAATGCCGGGCCAAACGCCAGGCCAAACGCCAGGCCAAATGCCGGGCCAAACGCCAGACCAAACGCCAGGCCAAACGCCGGGCCAAACGCCAGCCAAACGCTGGGCCAAACGCCAAGGCTGCCTGTTTCTTGTTTCTATAATGTGTTTCTTAATCTGACGAGATATATCACAATGCCAACAACCCTATTATTTATACTAGGAACTGAGAAAGACAATATATTTCTAATCATAAATTGAATTCCATATTTCCAAATCAATCCAGTTATTTACTAACTAGCTTTCTCCCGGCTCCAATGGTATTAGGTATGCAATTCCCTCAATTGTAGCAATTGGGACAACTACTCCGTCTGAGTAGGTTGGCAACCCAATACGTACCATTCCTTCTGTAGCTCGAACCACTGCCCCTCCTAAACACTAAAGCAAGGTTACATGCACGAGACGATATACCATTCCCTGTTTACTTGTAAGTTTAAAAAGTGCATTTAAACTTCCAGGTATTAGTCCATTTAATAAATTGGGCTGTCTCCCACCAGACGCAGGATATCTTCTAACCCAGACCCAATCATTTCTCTTCTGCCCTCGAAAGTTCTTTTCCCCGGTACATCTTACAACATGCATAAGAAAACCCGATCTGCTAAACTTTGGCACAGGAATTTGAAGAGTACCATAAGCTCGGATATTCCCAGCTAAAAGCCTAAGTACCTCGGAATCTGCAACCTTGAGTTTACTAGTTAAAAATACACTTGTAGCCAATTTTAAATGGGACAAGCCAGCTGTATGTTCCAAGTCTTCGAGATTTGATACTCTTCCTAAATCAATTTGGCTTTACAAATTCAGGTAAACACAGTTCTCCTGAGAGCTTTTTCTGACATCCTTGGTCTGATCATTCAATTCCTTAATGTGGCTCTAAGCACTAATCGTGAAATCTTTCATGGCGAATGTATGGTCTCTTGTGTAGGTGGTGATGATTTAGGGTGTTGCATCGACCTTATTACTCCAATGGTATGCATCCTTGAATCCCTTGTGCATGGCTTTACTTATATCAGTCGAGTATTGACCCAGGGCACCAAACTTTGGTATCTGTTCAGCATAATGGGAGATCAGATGAATCTTTGGGAAATTGTAATGTGCTCCATCTTTCAAAATCTCATCAACCAACTCCTTTCTTTCAAAAGTGTTTTCCTGACGTTGCTTAATCTTCTCTGACGTGGTGTAGTTTGTGGCAACCGATGCCTTGGTCTACTCCCTTAGCAAGTTCTTGTGCATCTCGGCAGCAGCTTTCTTTGCTCTTTTGCCTGCACGAAAACGTAAGAACACATCTTTGGTGTCGTGAAAGTCTTACAAATATTGTCGTAAATATAAAACTGTCTCATCCGTATAGCTAGGATATTGAGTTATTAGATAGAAGTCAGTAAGGCTACGAACACAGAGAATTGCTTTGTTGAACTCTTATGGTTGACCTCCAGTGGGGCGTGGTTGGTTGGCATTCCGACACAAAGGGGCAGTAAATGTACCCAGAATTACTTTAGCAAAGTTCCGTATTTCCTTTCCTGACCATTGCGAGACGACCCAGTATGCTTTGGTAGGAATAGAGAACTACGAATAGGGTGGCAATCGATGCCACACATGGTCAAATGCATTTATTCTCTTGTGATGCTCCAAAAAACCTTGAATCCACTCTATCAAATGAGCCAATACTCCAAGAAGGATATTATGCAAGATATCCGCTCGAACTAGATCTGGTGGATTCAAATTAGGGACTAACCACAAAGCATTGTTAATGTTTTTGATGCCGTATTCATTTAGCCTGCTAGTGTCGGATTCCTGGTAGGCAGTAGCATAATCTGCATGAGAACGACAAGGAGAACCAGTCTCCGAATACTCACCCAGCTTCTCTACTGGAGTTATGCAAGTGGGATAGTGATTACTAGCAATACCATAGATTGTAGCATTTTCCATATAGTCAGCGAGCCAACAAAACAGCTTAGGAAAGCATAGTCGAACATTCCCGTCCACACAAACTATTTTATATCCCGTCTAACATCTTGCATCGGATAAAGGCTTCAACAGGCGTGTCAAAACCTTATGAATAGTTTGTAAGGCTTGGATTTCCTGTCTTTCGACCGAATAGCCAGATATTTTATTGACTCGTTTCGGTCCTATTGGTAAAAGTGCTATAGGTATCCAGGCATGCATTGTATGTGTATTTTATATGGTGCTTCGGATGTTTCCTATGCTCATATACACCGGCTACAATTTTTTATCTCCAGAAAAATTAGTGAGGTGAGTTTCGTCTGATGCTAAAAGAATTGGAACCAGTGTTCCTCCATCAGGAAGTAATTCCTATTTATAAATTAGTTTAGAATCTAACGCGGTTTGTCTAAACTACTCACCTGAGTTTCCTCCCACCATTTGGCAGTATTGATCTCACTATATACTCGATTCTCTTGCTTGTCATATTCTGGCTTATGCCTCCATACTATATCAGAAGGATAAGGCTTCTGACATAGAAGATACTCCACCACCGAGATAATATCGTGATAATGGAATTGTACTTCTTGGAGCAAAGGATAGTTCACTAAACCTGAACGCCAGTGAGGTTCATTTGCTGCAGCATCCACGAGTAGTGTGCGCCACGGGGCAAGTCGGTCCGAGTTTCTCACCCCGACAACTCGTTCGTCTATCGACTCGCCTCGGTCTCTATCAGCTGCAACTCGCCTTGGACCACTTCGCCGATTAATTGGTGATCTGCAGATTACTCGCCAAGACCTTATACTAACCTCGTTCATACTCGCGCAACTACCAAGGCTTGTTATTTTCCGTTCTTGTCTCCATTCATCTCTAGTGTGTTTGCATGACTTCTTCGTAGATTTGTTTCTCCCTCAGAGGCCTCTTGTCTCTGTGGAGGGTATTGTCGCTACCACACTCCGGATTATAGTTGTTGTCACGGATTGCCCCTCTTGTCATGGATTGCCCCTCTTGTCACGGATTGCACCTCTACTCCCGGATTGCTCGTTCTGTCACCTCCAATATATATATTCTTCTGCTATAGATCACGGATTATGGTACCGATCTTACCAATCATGTTTCTGTCCCTTTTATGGTTTTTCCCTACATCACTATTCTTGTCACGGATTCCTATCCTTGTCACAGATTGCTTCTGGTGTCACAGTTTTCCGAATTGTTCTTCACTTTAATAATGATCTCATGTCCACCCAAGACGTCCCCACATTCCACATCGTAGATTACTCCTATTCTCTCCAACTCAATTCACAACCCGGAAGGAATAAATCAGCAAAACAAAAAGTAATAGCAAATTACAATCATAAACCAACTGCGCAGTCATTGTGAGAACTAATCCACGCAGGTTTCCGGGTAGCTTATGATAGAATTGTTCCCCCATTCATATGGAATATAAGTAAGCACAACTACGTCCAGGTTTATAGCATATTTAGGAAAACTCACACACCATGCCAACTAACACCCATACACACAAAGAAACCCACGTACATAAAGGTAAGCTAACTGGAATAACTAATCCACCCTGGTTTCCATGTGGCTTATGATAGTTCCCCAATTCATTCGAAATATAAGTAAGCCCAATTAAACCAAAAAAAAATGACAACCACGCCCAGGATAATAAATATATCAAGGAAAACCATACACTATGCACACAAAGTAAACCACGCACACAAAGAAAACCACGTACACAAAGGAAAGCTAACTAGACAAAGCAAAACTCGCCTACAAAAGAAAATCCTCTCACAAAGGAAAAGTAATGAACAAAGGATAATTGACCATACCTAGTTTAGTGTATGCCCCACCAAGTATACAGGCTCACACTTTATAATTCCTACACTGAGTTGGCCGTAACTTTTTCTGAAGCCTCATTGCCATTGAAGGCGTTAGATTGATGGCTGGAGAAGTAGGGTGTTTAGTACCGCAATGTGGGGTAGTCGGTGTTGGTGTCCCACATTCCTCCCGCAATATGCTGTATTAGAACAATCCTATTCCTCCCGCTGACTACGCACAGAAACTGTGGAATAGGCTAGAAACCTGAGAGGTTGTGTGTCCTACATCAAGATCATCTCCCTCGAACTCTTCATTTCCCTCTACGCTACTCTCATACTCTGAATCTGTATCACCACGTCCTGATGGTCCATCTAGAGTGACTGGCACCATGCGGCGGAGGAATTCTGTGTCATATCTAAGAGCCTCTCTTTCCTGGCTCACATTAATTTCATCAAGATCAGCTAATCCTTCCTCTACATGTACAGGAGTGTCTTCAGGGTCTGGTTCCATATATTTTACATGCATTGAGTCCCAGGATTTCGTCAACATCAGCACTGTGATCATCTGGTGACTCATTCAGTTCCGGCGGTAAGGCAATATATCTCGAGCACCACTGAATATATGTTCGACAGCTACAGATGTCAGTAGAATACTCAAGATGTCCCTTGCCATTCATGCCAGCATCAGGTATTTAATTGCATGAACCTTCTACCAGGATAGGGGGCACTGCCCATCCAGTATGGCCAGACTGCTGGTTAAGTATCTCTTGATCTCCGGAATATTCTCTGATTTGGTCATTGTCCGCTCTTGTAGTCGACACAGGATGTAGGATTGCTCTGTATCATTGAGGCAACTCTTCTGAGCCTGGGGCTCCAGTGCATACCTGGCGTAGTTGATATCAAAATACTCCTCAAACTGTACTCTAAGCTCCCAATAATGTCAGATTCTCATTTTTTCTTTCATAATGTCATGGATGCATGTATTGTCACGAAATATATACTATAATATTTGTAGAATGGATACTTACTGGTAATATTCTGCGTATGGTATGCAGTCTACAGCCTCCTGGTTCATAGCAGGATCCTGTACCGAGATATTTCCCCAATCCCCGTACAGAGACAACTTCTTAGATGGATCCAAGATACTCGCTAGGTTGTAGATGAGGGATTGTTTTTCCGTTCTCGAATAATACTTCCGCAAGATGAGGTGACACCCTTTCGTCGTGCTCAGAAATCCCGGGACCCACATCGCGCTAGCTGGAAGTTTGTGTACTCGTTTCCATTATTTTTCGATATGGTCGAAAATGTCGTTGTAGATGAATAACGCGTTGTGGATAGTCGCATGCTGGCCTATGGAAACAGCATGTGTATAATCAGAGAGCGGTTTTAGAAACAATGTAGCCTCCTGAACTTGAGCCCATTCCTCTTGACTCAGCCACAACTAGCTATACTTTCCTTCAGTTGTAGGTAGACTAATCCATTGTTCTATATATGACTGTAGCCACAATGCCCGAGTAAGCATATCAAAGGTGGAGTTCCAGTGAGTTCTGACATCCTGTATGAGGCCCATAGGCGCGTGAGTGTCATGTTGGAGTTCTTTGAATTGTGCCAACCATTGAGGACTTGCCACTATAGCTTTACAGAGCTTCCGAACCTGGAAAACTGTTAGCAGATAGGCCGGATGCAAGGGATTCTGTGACATTGTGGAATTCCGTGACATTGTGGAATTCCGTGACAATCTGGGTAGCACGTCTATGAATGTGAACGCACATAATGTCACAGGGTATTGCAGAGCAGAGATGACTAACCTTGCATACTGATAGCGTGAATGTACCTGGCGCATACTTTTGCAGTGCTTTGATTGAAGTCTCGACTTAAGGAATAGATGAGATAGTGTCATCATTATCTGGGCCAGACTTCAGTTCTTTCATGAACTGGTTGCTCACCAAAGCAATAACATGTGCGAGGCAGGGTAGTTTATATTGCTCTGCATCCCACTTGGGGCAGAAGACATTGGCCTGTAAATGCTTAGCCAGTGCCGTATTGACACTAGCATTATCTGACACAATTGCCAAGACCCTGCTAGTGATACCTAAGTTCCGGATTATTTGGCTAAGCTTATTGGCCAGTTGTACTGCATTATGCGATTCCCCTCCAAGGAATTGGAATCCAATTGTATGTTGACGCAGTTGCTATTCTTTGTCTATATAGTGAAGAGTTGTACCCATAAATGCTAATTTATTGGGAGAGGTCCAACAGTCGGTGGCGAGGTGAAGCAATGTATCATCTGGGAGGCTTTTCTTCAGCTTCGCCTGAATTTCCGCTGCATAGACATGTATGCTGTGCCGAAGTGTGGTAGGACTGGGAATACTAATTCGAGGCCTGAGCAGATTCAGGAGGCGGTGAAACTGTGGATGCTCAATTGTTCGGAAAGGTAAATTTGAGGCAATAACCGTCTTCATCAGTTCACGTTGAAATACTTCGTCACTAAATTGAGGAATCTGCATAGCACTAGTGTTAGGGGCGAGCTAGCGATCACGGTGATATCTGTCGGTATATCGATATATAGGGATAAAATCACTTGCTCGGGCCTAACTGGGTTCACAAGGCGCGAGGAATATAGATTCATTCAAAGTAACCCAGCGATACAAAACTTCGCTCGAGTCTTAGAGAGCAATAACTAGATACAAGAAGTGGGCATATATATAGGAAAGCGGGGTTGACTTCAGCCCACCCACCATCGGGTGGTGCCGGCCCGGTCTGCATAATCTCAGCCGTAACAGTACTCCCCCTCTGCTAGAGGGCGTCCCGACCGACCAACTTCACCAACCCTCTGATCCACGTGCTTCATGTTTTCGGCATAGACAATGGGGTGTGTTCCGTGCGTTAGGTCAACCCCGACCACATTGGACACTTGGTCCGCGACGAATATTGGACACTTGGTCCACAACAATAGCGCCTAAACAGTCTCGCACACTGTGGGGACCCTTGGCCTGTAGGGAGGCTCGGAAAGATGGGGTATTCTCTCAAACATAGTGGCGTCATGCCAGAACTTAAACATCAGACCGGGTGGCTTCACTTCTCTGGCGACTTGCCATCGATCCGCTTCCCATGATATGTAGGGTATCTCAAACATGAGGTGTATCATATATATGGATCATAGATCCGGGATATCTCAAACATGAGGTGTATCATAAATATGGATCATAGATCCGTGGTATCTTGGTAAGGGGGGGGATTCCACATGCCATTGCCGTTAAAAACCTCTGCGCGGCAAAACCCTGTGGGAAAAAGCCAGCGTCACAGGAAAAGGTTCAATGCATGCCTTCCCAGCTATCCAACCCGACTTGCCAGTGCAAGGGGGGGGTCTTGTTCATTTGTGCGCTCGTGGCACTCGTTCGGATCTTTACCCAAGGCGGGGGTCTTCGAGCTTTCGAGCTCGGACGGGGTATTTGAGCTTTCGGAGCTCGTGCGGGGCCTTATAGGCTCGTTCGGAGGCTTGTTAGCCTGGCTCGGGGGTGGTTGAGCATGTCGCTCGAGATCTGAGACTTAGTAGATCCGGAGATCGATTAGTATGTCGGTTAGAACAAGCTAATAAATAAATAGGAGGGGGAAATAATTATTTCCGACGTCGCTCGTATTGGCAAATAATCCAGCGACATTCATTTAGCCATATTCCAACCGTTTTGGGGGTTGTCCGACAGTGTAGGTTGCGAGGGAGGGGTGATTAGACCCAGAATCACCGGTCCCTTTGATCAAAGCGAAGTAATGTTAGGGGCGAGCTAGTGATCACGGTGATATCTGTCGGTATATCGATATATAGGGATAAAATCACTTGCTCGGGCCTAACTGGGTTCACAAGGCGCGAGGAATATAGATTCATTCAAAGTAACCCAGCGATACAAAACTTCGCTCGAGTCTTAGAGAGCAATAACTAGATACAAGAAGTGGGCATATATATAGGAAAGCGGGGTTGACTTCAGGCCACCCACCATCGGGTGGTGCCGGCCCGGTCTGCATAATCTCAGCCGTAACAACTAGTTGCAACGGTAGTTCTAGCCTATGTAAAATATGTTATCAGTCTGTATTATTTTATTGGCATAGATTATATAACTACCCTCACAAACATGTTGGCAATGTCCTCCTTCTTTCGCCCAGTCGCAGCGCGGCATTTGCCAGAGCTCAGGTGTGACTTCATGTGTGTCGTACCCAAGTTGAATGCACTCGGGTGCTGTAACGCACCATTACAACCCAAGCAATATATGAAAGGTTCTCCACTGCTGACTTTTGCACCTTGACTGAATTGAGCCCAATGTATTGCCATTCGCAGTTTTGAATCCCATCAGGGTGGACACATATTGTTTCGCTCCAGTATGTCCTTAGCAAGATTATCGTGGAGTTTGCTAGCCCAGTTGGTAGTCTTCCACCATTTCGTGAAGCAGGCAGACTTCTCAGCCTCCCACTTGAAAGCAGTACCCCCTAGAATCCTAGTGAGGGACGAACCTGTCGCAGATGAACTAGGAGCCAGGACATTGGGAGAGAGAGACATATTGGTAAAGCTTGATACTATTAGGCTATTGTACTTGGTCGATTGGTCAAGCAATACAGCAGGGAAGCAAGCATATTTAATAAATCTCTAGAATAGAGGATGGTATCACGGAAAACACTTCTTTCACGGAAATCCGCTACTGTCACGGAAAACCACCTCTGTCACGGAAAAGTGGGAGGCTTCGAGACGTGCATGTCCAAAGCGATAGGTACTTGCAGTGATTCAAAAACCCAACATTATATACAATTAAGGATACAGTAGGAAATAAATTTCAGCCATGAGCTGACGCTTGCGCATCTACTACACTCCAAACCTAATCCCAATCCAAAGCCGCAATCCTCCGCGCAGGCCAATGCGTACTCCAATCGTCATTTTCTGACACTTCTGAGGCTTCCAAGCTTCCCAAACTAGAAGACGACCCCCAGAGCTCACTTTGAGAGCTAAAGCTTTCACTATTGGTTGTGCAGGATGCACCTGAGGAACCACTGTACTCCGAATCCAACGCACATTCTTCATTGCTAGCGATCATATCTACTTCCATATCTGTATCACTCTCGCTAGGTGTGGGAGTGTTCCATTGTAGTAAGGTGCATCTCCAAGTCCAGTCGGGCATTGCATAGAAGTTGATTATCTCTGGAGGTCTACATGGGATTAGCCTGACATTGTGATTAGATGCAAGATCAAGAACATGCCTCCGGGAAGGTAGAAGCGAGATGCGCTCCCCACAGCATTGTACTATTATCCTTGGCGATAGGTGCCATGGTTGAGGCACAAATACACGGCGTCGAAACACCAAGGCATCTGGTATTCGATGAGTCTCGGAAAGCACCTACAATAAGGTAAGTTAATACCCAGATGTTCTTTGGCCCTGTGTTAACTTACAGATGGGAATTGATAATTTTCACATAAACCTCAGGATAACGTACACATGCTATTGGTAATTGGTCGCCAGCGAGTCAGGTAAAAGCTGAAAAGAGTAACCTACAATAAATCGTAAAGAGTGTAGTCATCTAGGTAAAATGGGTCCCAAGTAGACGCTGCCTCAGGGCGTAAGTGATAGCGACCTATCCAGATCATCTCCAGGAGCACCTGGGCTGCTACTCGAGACTCAATCTTGCTCGAGTCGAATTGTTCCATAACCAACAGCGTAGCCTCAACTCTTACCAATTCACTGCTGCGCAGGCTCAGGAAATATTGTAGTCCATCCCCCTGTTCCCACAACTCTCTGAACCGTTCAAATGACTCTTCATCATCAGGATTCTCGTAGTTTTCTGCCATATCTAATTTGAAATGGCAATACCTACATGCTATATATATAATCTTATTATTTTTTATTATTTTTCCTTTTTTTTTTTTTTTTTAGAAAAATTGCTCATATTCGATAACTATTTCCTATTCTAGCAATCATCTAGATAAGATCCGGTTCACGTACCTAACGTAGTGGATAGGTGTTTTGACTTACGAACTGCGCCTATGTTGGCACAGTTAGTTAGGTCAAAGCGCCTCATATCCCCTAGTCTGGTTGGCACCATATCCCCATCCACCTCGCAACCCCTAGTCTGATTGGCACCGCAACCCCATACATTCCATTACTTTATCCAAGTAGATCTGTTGGGGCTCTAGTTTTGCAGTAGCCTAATTTCAATGTGGGCTATATTTCCAGTTGTGCTAAGATATGGTGGCTGGTGCTGCTGTGCCTCGATAAATCTAACACCCAGATCGCACCTTTCTTGTGAACTTCCTTAGTTAAGCTTAACACAGAAACTATAGGTATGCAGCTCAGATAGTCTCGATCAGACCCTCAACACTACAGCTCACATGAAAATTTAGTACGGTATGTGAACATATTCAGTAATGATAGCCCAATCGAAGTACCTACGCTCGCTTGAGATAACTGCAAGTTGGTTGGCACCAAGTACAGCACTAACCAGTCCGTGAGAAGTCACCTAGTCCGACATAATAGTCTGGTTGGAACGACTACCATCGTAATTAAACTAGTCCTTGACAAGACAATCAATCCATAAGTCAACAAGTATGTACGTTACAGTTTCGAGACAAGAATATCAGTCCGTGATAAGACGGTTAACCTATCCGTAACAATTCGTGACAATCCGTAACAATCCATGATATATCAAAAATCCGCGATAAGACACCGGCATCAAATTCCCAATCTTGTAGTTAAAGTTACCACTATATGTAATGACCAGCCTCATTGAGACAAGTTACCCCTTGGGATTGGCTTTTTTCTTCGCTGTAAGTTGCATAGGCTTATCTCTGCTCAATAAGTCTCCGAGGCCGGTTTACCTTAGCAACAGAGACATTGAGGGGCTAGAGGGTGGAGGCCATAGCCAGATGGTAGCCAGAGTAATCTAGATAAAGTCCGCATGTCCAACCTGCTCTTTCAATAAAAACAGCAATCACTCCTCATCCTCACTATCTCGCACACGGAACAACACTATACACACTACATGGAACAAAACTATACATACTATACATACTATGCATACCAATTCGATGAGAGAAATGGGAGAGCAAAGCATGGCCTCAAGGTATGAACTTTTCATATTTAGTTTCTTGCCCAATATCATTATTTGGCAGTTATCCACGAAATCTTGGTACGTGCGATCAGGGCTTAATGGGCTTGCCCAATTGACCTGTCGTACTGGATAGATTTCGATTGTATTTTCATTGCTCCCTGGGGACAGAGCTTTTGGAAGCCATAGGCAACTGCATGTGCCAAAAGCACCGCGGCTTGTAGTGGTGGAAAATGGTTAAGCCTCCAGTGGACAGAAAAAGGATCACGGAAAATAAACAGACCTTGTTATAAGCTTGCAGCTAATCCGAACTTTACAATAGTGATGTTAGGAGCCGATATCTGCTGCGCTACCATTGTCGCAGGCAAATAGAAGTGCCTACCACCCCGAGCGAAGCAGTGACAGAAGTCGAGGACGATGAAGACGATTTTGTTCCTAGCGAGCAGGTGGAGAACAAGGAAAATGACAAGCCCGTCCCATGTACCCAATATCAACTTTCCCAATTTATTCAACCTCCTTCTCGCTTCCAAGACCCTTCAATGACCTTAGACCCCCCCACTTCTGGTTGCCTTCCAGGGAATCCCAATTCCCCATTGCGGGTAGTAAGTCATTTGCCTGATGAAGATGAGGTCATCATTCCCCGAAGGACAAAGACTATGAACTCTAAACAGCAGCTCCGCCAGCAATGAAGGGCTTGTGATCGGAATCGGCGGGAAAGACAGAGGGCAGCTGGGAATAAAGAGCCTCAAAATATCAGCTCAATGGACTCTACAGGGTATCTTATCGGGCCTGGGTGTTCAAATATCTATATTGCCCATATTGGCCCCATAACCATGAATTTTAGGAAGTAATAAATCTGGTTCATGATGCATGCATATTATTTGTCTGGTTAATGATGTGTGCATATTATTCGTCTGGTTCATGATGCGTGCATATTGTTTGGAATGTGCTATACGCGTAGTCACACTACTCATTGATTAATAATATGAATGCTAGCATACAAAGAATGAATGAATGCCTTTGTCTACTTTGTCTTTATTCACTTTAACTCGCCTTAAATTGTAAGAATATCATCTATTTCTCAGAACAAACATTTCAACCCACATATAAGTTGCGCTCACGATAATCAAGCGGTATGTGCTTAAAGCTCTATAACCGGAGACAAGATGCGAGTGAAAGATGCCGACGGAGACATCATAGACATTTTAACCCACATAAGTTGGGCTCAGAATATTCAAAGGTTGGGTTGGGTCACGAGAGTAGTCATGCAGGTCAATTTGGCGAGCTTGAAGTAGAACGATAGTGTATTTCGCTGAATTGTAGAAGTCTCATGCTGCGTCCAGTATAATACCCACTATTGCCTATTGCCAGCATCGGCTAGAAGGCTTCATTTCAGTAGGTATGTACTCCAAGATCATGTGTGATCCAAACTGGTGCTCCAGGGTTGTGTCACGGATGGTGTCATGGACTGGAGATCCCAAGTCTACAGATCTGACAAGAAAGTGTATAGCCAATAAATCGTCTGAGACTACTAAAGTAAGGAATCACAATGGTAGGCCTCGTGCAGAAAAAGAAGGCGCCATCCAAAAGGAACACAAGATCTGAGAATCCAAAACCAGACAAACGCAAGTGGAGAAAGATGTCCCCGACAACTGCAGCCGTGCCTGACCCCCTAGCCGCGTCTGGGGCAGCCGCGCCTGGCCCAGCCCCAGTTACGCCAGTAAACCCATATGAGAAGTATGCGGACTTTCCTTGGGGCTCGAAAGAATTCGACCCAGACACAGAGTTTAGTAGGGGTCGGAAAGTTTGGGAAACATCAACCAATCCACACACCAGCAAAATTCGGGAAAGTCAGAAAAGATTGCTAGGTCCTCTTCTAGCTTTCGAACGAGCCAAGGACTGGAAGTGCCAAAAAGTGAACAGGACTCTCAAAGCAGGCGTGGCGGAGAGTGAGCATGCGACTGTTACCGGTGCATCAATCGGGACGAAGAGGAATGAGCTCAGTGATGTGCAACACGGCAAGTTCGAATGACTTGTCCAAAAGACTTGGGAGGTGATGTTAGTTCGGAAGAAGGCGTATATTTTACATCGCTGGTATGGGCTCTCCCAAGTGCAGCAGAGGTTTTATCTTGAGCTGGGCGAAGGTGATAATATACCTGTATACACAATTCCAGAAGGTGATTTGGAAGAAACGGCAATAAAGCCAGTAAATGAGTTTAGCGTCGTTGTTAGTGTTGAGCCAATTTCACGCCAAGCATATGTACGGTTCGAGGCCCCAGTCGATCAGCCACATGCACAGGATGATGCAATTGCAATAGCCGATCGCATCATACAGGAAATGGAAATAGCCGAAAGGGGTGTGGAAGATTATTTAAGTAATACACTTGAGGATATTGAACTCGTAAGATCTCTCCCTTCAGAAGTGTGACATATTATTCCCTATAGCATAGGACTCCGAGGATGAAAGTGATGGTCAGGTTCTAGAGGACGACCTCTCGTCATCTGACACTGAGGCCGAGCTTACTGATTCCAATGATGATAGCAAGGTACATGTGGTGAAGGATAGCATGATCGAAACTCCTTTATGGCCAGCATCGAGGCTACGTCAAAAAGGGTTGCCTCGTCCTGGCGGCGATCGCTCCCTAGGACTCTTCCCAAGTGACCCAGATGATGATAATTATGAGGATGAAGCGGAGATTCAAGAGCAGGAGCAAATGGATGAAGGGGCAGAAGGGGATAAAGAGGATGAGGAGAGTCAAGGGTATGAAGAGGATGAGGAGAGTCAAGGTGAGGATGAGGTCGAGGAAGAAGAACTAGATGAATAACGACTACATATGAGATATCACGGAGCCTACACTTTGTCACGGCCTTCACATATCTCTGTTGGTGTCCAGCGATTTATTTCTCTATTTCTCTGTCATCAGATGTATTGGAATTCTGTTTAGTATTGGTTATTTCATTATTCTATGGGTAAGGAATTTTTTTTTTTTAAGATACTTAGGCTAGTAGGGGCGTTTTAATCAATGGTTTGTACATGAGACAGATATGTAGACTCCCAACCTAGTCTACTCCCAACCTACCTGCAGCACTAAACCAACTCATAGCACGCAGCCCTGTTAAAGAGGCTATTATGATACTGGGTGGATTAGGATGAGGCGAGTAAATATGCCACGAAGATAGCAGCTTAATTGTGTACACGACTAACAGTCTGACAGCAGGGGATTTCCCAACCTGAGCTTTGTCGTAATATCCTTTGTTGGTTTCCTTTGTCTGGTTTCCTTTATCCAAAGGAACAACTGAAGTCTCACACTAAACTAGCTAACTTGCGGGAACATGCAGGGAAACTTGGAAAAGACAACTAGGGATTAGACAGCATACTCCGAGTGACTATTATTGAATCTAATCAGGAGTAGGAAAAATCACAGTGACCGCAAAGTCCGTACCTTACCTTACGATTACAGGAACACTGGCGAAAGAATATCAAAAAATACGGTGGCGAAAGAAACCAGGATACTGACAAAAATATAAGAATCTCTGAACACTTCATCAGCCAACGACATCACCCGGGAGCCCCAAAAAGAAGCGTTGGACGAAACAAGAACGGTAAGACTATACAATCCACCATTTCCTCGGCTACTTGGAATATTCGTTCTTCCCTACCACTACTCGAACATCTGTCTCTCCCAACACCCCTAGGTCTGGCTTATATTGTAGTGTGTTACTTAA
>ML121589.1:6322-37153 GCA_003788615.2 Terfezia boudieri ATCC MYA-4762 | reverse complement strand
TGCTGTCATGATTCTCGAATCTGATCGGACCCCGCCTCTGTACAGTACCACCTGCCGCCTCCGTCCCGTCCGACCTGCCGCTTCCGTCCCGTCCGACCTGCCGCTTCCGTCCCGTCCGACCTGCCGCCTCCGTACAGTACGATCTACCGCCTCCGTACAGTACGATCTGCCGCCTCCGTACAGTACGATCTGCCGCCTCCGTACCGTGACAGAGCTGCCGCCTCCGTACCGTACGATCTGCCGCCTCCGTACCCTGACAGAGCTGCCGCCTCCGTACCGAGAGAGAGTTGCGGCCTCCGTACCGTGTAAGAGTTAGCTACGGCCTCCGTACCGGGACAGAGCTGCGGTCTTCGTACCGTGACAGAGCTGTGGCCTTCGTACCGTGACAGATCTTGCGGCCTCCGTACCGTGACACCTGCCAGAATTGCTTAATCGACGTTAGGCACTTATTCCCTTAGAGTTATAGAGTGGAGATAGTTAACTTGAACGAGAATAGTTGACAATCCACGACTCTAACGTGACGTACGCACGTGTATAGCTTCCGTACCGCGCCGGTTTTACCCTACATACGCACGTGTATAGCCTCTGGACCACGCCAGTTATAACCTCCATATCGTCATAGCATCGATTCTTGGGACACTCTATCCAATCGATACACATGTGTATAGAATCAAGACCGTTACGAGAGTGGAGATAGTTGACTTGTACGAGTATGGTTAACAAGTCACCACTCTAAGGAGACGATAAGCACGTGTATAACCTCCATACCGTCACAGCGCCGATTCTTGGGACACTCTATCCAATCGATACACATGTGTATAGAATCAAGACCGTTACGAGAGTGGAGATAGTTGACTTGTACGAATATGGTTAACAAGCCACCACTCTAAGGAGACGATAAGCACGTGTATAACCTCCGGACGGCGCCAGTTATAACCTCCGGACGGCACGCCAGTTATAATAACCTCCGGACGGCGCCAGTTATAACCTCCGGACGGCGCCAGTTATAACCTCCATACCGTCACAGCGCCGATTCTTGGGACACTCTATCCAATCGATACACATGTGTATAGAATCCAGACCGTTACGAGAGTGGAGATAGTTGACTTGAACGAGTATAGTTGACAAGCCACCACTCTAACGAGACGATACGCACGTGTATAACCTCCGGACCGTACCAGTTATAACCTCCATACCGTCACAGCGCCACTTCTTAGGAAACTAACCTGTGTATCCTCCGGACCGTTACGAGAGTGGGTCAAGTGTTGAACACAACACCTAATTTTAGATCTACGAACCCTTCCTCTCGAGTGACCGTAGCACGGTCGCCGTCGACGGCATACCTGATCATTACACCGCACGGTCCGATCAGACCGAACCATCGTCCGTGCTCAAATCCCTCCGCGATCAGGTACATTAGTCCATACTAGTTGGGGCGAACCGTTGGCCGAGCCTATATGGTCGAATCTGGCCGTTATTTGGACGATCACACGTACGCGTCGATGGCAACGTGATCCGGACATGTGTACGGACGCAGAAACGCCCAGCTCTCCAACAAGAGGTCAGAGCTGGTACTACACACAGAAATGAGGTATATACAGAAATGAACCGGCGGGACTATATATATACTTTAAGTACGGAAGCGCTGAATATACATAAGGTCCTTAAGTACGGAAGCGACGAATATATATAACATCCTTAAGTACGTAAACACCGAATATATATATATTCCTTAAGTACGAAAGCGACGGATATATATAACATCCTTAAGTACGAAAACACCGAATATATATACGTTCCTTAAGTATGTAAGCATCGAAGATATACAACATCCTTAAGTACCGCCGAAGATATAAACGTATCTTAAGAAGGCAAGCACCGAATATATATAAGTTCGATCTTTTATATTCGGTACTTACATACTTAAGGATGTTATATATATCCGGCGCTTTCGTACTTAAGGAATATATATCGCAGAACCTAAGTAGGCATGGCCTGCAGTTCACTAGGGACATGGGGAGGTGGGGACAGGTCCGGTTCATGATATTACTGTGTCCAATTGCGTTTGCTTTCATGTACATACACATATAGAAATACTATAGACATTTGCTATACTTATTCGCGCATGCGTTCTGAATCATTGGTTCACTTCATTCAACGTAGCCGGCCTCAGGTGTAGGGAAGGTAAAGACGCATCTCTTGCCGACTGAGTAACAAAGGTTAGAGCTCCAAGGTCATGAGAACGGGTGAGTTCAAGTGCCTAACGCATCTGCCTCAGTCGGCGCATACCGCGCCTGGGTCGGGCCTTGGCAGATGCCCGAGTGTGAAGCAGGTTAGTCTTGAATCTTGGCGAGTAATCTGTAGATCACCGATTAATCGGCAAAGTGGTCCGAGGCGAGTTGCAGTTGGTAGAGACCGAGGCGAGTCGATAGACGAACGAGTTGTCAGGGTGAAAAACTCGGACCGACTCGCCCCGTGGCGCACACTATACACAGAGTTCGAAGATACATGGGAAACGCTCGATATGCTCGATAATTGCCCCCTCAAGTTGCAGGAGTTTCGGGACAAGTACCCAAACAAACCTCAAGATCCTTGAAATGGTTCAAGGAATGGCTCTCCCAAATGGTTGGTGAGAAGGAAGCAACATGGTACCTTTTACCCTTCTCACTTGTTGCCTTTTTCTGATACAGGTTTTTTGGCAAGGAGAAAGGTTTTTAACGGCTATGGCATACATGTGTAGGCACACCGGTCTTGTAGGACTCTATGATGGCATAGGGAGTACGGGTATCTAGCGGAAAATGTTAGTACTCTCCACCAGGGTTACTTGAGCTGTTACTAACACATATCTGCCTGAAGAGGGCAAGTAGGATTGTATTCAGTTGAGGACAACTGCCTCGGAATGGGGAGTAATGTTATGGCTCAGGTAAGAGACCTATACACTAAGATGCGGAACCCAGTCCTGAGCATTCATTAAGTACTAGCTAATATAGTAGACTGATCATCTACTAGTTAGATGCAGAATTAGGGATGGGAATACGGAAGTGTGTGACCTCAGGATGGCCTCATGTATGTTTAAGTCTTTGATATGGTTCTATTAGTTTCTGTTATCTGTTATTCATGTACGGTTATTGGTTTGTTCTATAGTTAGTTCATGTACTTCAGCCTGAGGATGACTGCGTTGTATCTCAGCTGAACTTGTATATATATGTCAGACTGTAAGTGTCTATATCAGGAAGTGGTTTCCTGATTAAAACAACTACTGACGACACAGTCTTTTCTATTAGCTACACTTGAATAGGCAACTCTTACAGCATCTGATAAATGGTTATCAGATCAAGTGGCCTATATAAGCGAGCACCGTTTAGATAGATAGAAAGGTAAGATGAAAGCATTGTTCTAAGTCATAATACGATTTGCTTTCATCAAGCACTCATTTACACTTGAGTTCTATTATATCTACTTGCTAGTATGAGCTCCATATTCTATTACATATTTTATATAGCTTTTAGGTATATTACAGCTCGCCTGTAACAGATAGTACCTGCTATACCACGATGCAACCTATAAAACATTGTAAGCTCATTCTTGGTTAGTAGAAGGAGTATACGATCAGAGACTCTTTTTTTATAGAGTCAGGTGATATCTTCATCCTCAAGGTCATATTCTTTCTTGTTTGCTTCGAGATATTTTTTTATATCATCCCATTTCTACTTCTAGAGATTGAGTTGATTTAGCTCAGGTGGGATGGTAATAGTATTAATATCAGGCATATTAAGAGTGTGAGAGGCACTGGTAGTGAGGTTTACTGGGGTTGAATCTGCTAGAATGCAATTCACTAGAATGAATATCCTGGGGTTCACTATAGAGAGGTCTCTAGGGAGTTCCTCTACTTTGTACTTGCTACTAAAGGACATTCTAGGTAATTTTCTATGGCTTTTGCATTTGGCAGGGAAAGAAGAACGTGGAGTGGAGAGATAGTAGGAGTGACAGTAAGTAAAAGATACTAGCTTTCAGTTATACTTAACTAAGCTATGATGATACACTCAGAGGAGGGTGGGTCTTAGTATGAGACTACTATAATAACTTACTTAGGTAAGCTTCCTTTATTCTATGGTGCCAGTAGTCTAGAGGGTACCATTCTAGGTAAAATCGGATATTCATCCTGAGCCTTAGTCAGCATGGTTTATTTTTTTTTTTTTCGATGATATAGAACTTCACTTCAATAGTGAAGAGGAGGACTCGGGCCTTAAGGAGGGTATAGATGTTGATGAGGAACTAGTTATAGAAGGAGATGCTTTAGTATGCTAGCACTGCAGTAGTAAACTACTGTACATGATACTGCTTGCAAAATCAATAGGACTTTCAAGAGCAAAGGGGGTAACTGCAAGAAGTCATTGAAGCTCAGGAGCATTAAGTGATTTTTTATCCTAAATTTCACTATGAGCTGAACTGGATTAAATTCTTCTGAGTAGCTACAAAGAAATATACTCATGAGAATTGTAAATATTCTTTCCAAGGGTTACGGGACACTATACCTCATGCACTTGAGGTGATTCCAGAGGTGACTATATGGCGATTTTATGGAAAGTGCCAACAGAGGATGCAAGCATATTATGATGATTGCCAATATAGTACTGCAGAGTTCAAAGACCATGTATACAAAAGCCACCATAGAACTCATGTACTGAATGGAGACTAGTCTGGCTCCACACCATGCCTATTTAGGTAATTTTTAGTCTCTCTTGGCCTCTCTTGGCATCGGACATTTATTGGCTTTCACATACAAAATGGTCTTTTCTTTTTACCTAACCATTTGAAAAATATAACCCCCCATAATAGTGCCTCTATATCCAGCCGATTTTAGCTGTCAACTGCTAGATGTAAACATATTTTTAATCTCCCCGCTTTCCAGCACTGCCCACCAAACCTTGCTTCCTTCTGGCTTCCAAATCACCCTCCGCAAGGACGTGCGCCGCCTTCACCATCTGGACAACACTAATGACTTGCTTCCCAAAGCACAAAGGGGCGGTGATAACTGCGGCGACCCATGGCCACCACTGATCGCGTAGTCGTGGGAAGGCGAGGAGGTAAACCGAAAGAAAGAACAATTCGTTGCAAGCGCAAAACAAGAATAAAACCTTCTATAGGGGCGTTAGCAGTAGAACTCGAGGAGGCAGCATAAGTGGTGGGAGGGCTAACGTTGTTTGAATAGTAGAGGTTCAAGATTTTGCTCCTCTTCTGGTCCACAAGCTTGTGGCTCTTGCTACCACTCTCCAAACTGGCATACATGTGCATGTAATGGCTGGCCAAGTCTAAACTGATCAATCCCATACCAATGACGGCGAACTGTGGGTACGCGGAGGCAAGATAGCATAGTAGGCACGAGGTAGTACATCGATCTGTCACCATATCCAACACTGCGCCGAACTTTGTTGCTTGGTTGAGAGAGCGTGCGAAGTAGCCATCTAATGCGTCTAGAAGACAGGAGATGGAGTAAAGGATGAAGCACGTTATGGGGTGCTGTTTCATGTAGTAGAGGGATGCCGCAGCGAGGAAAACACGGGAGTACCCTGATTATTTTGATATCAGTCGTCTGAACCTGAAGCGCCTGATGGTCCCGCCACCTGTGTTTAAGAAAAACTCTCTCGCTGAGGACACGAACCGATCAGATTTGGCACAAAAAGGAAGATGTTCTCCTCCAGCTCCTGCGGAGGTTTCTGCAATGCCGTCTGTAGGCCGCCATTGCTACTTGAGCCTTGTGATTTCGACATCGTAGATAGCTGTGAGAGATGTCAGAGAGCGGTGGTGAGAGATGTTGCGCCGGAAGACTCCGAAGACAAGACCTAAGTATGATCTGGTTTAGGTAAGGTTGTCAGTGAACGAACGGTCTAATGACTGTATATCTTCTGTGCATGTCTAGCCATGTCTAGAACACAGCCAGCCAACCGGTCTCGGCCACCACTACCGCAGCGTTAAACAAGAGAACACACAAGTAGGTAACACACCTTAGAGGCTGTTCCATCCACAGCCCTACTGTGATGTTTTTTTTAGTTTTTTTTTAAGGAAACACAGTCAGGTACTGTATTGGAAGGCACAGGAGGACGCTAAGCACTTGAACGAATGGGCCCCGAGATGCAGTGGTATGTTTGAATAAATGAAATAGGAGAAGTAAATGATCCAGCGTTTGTTTGATTACGTGCAGGGAACAAGGGGCTTGACTACATAACAATTCATTCCTAGCACATGCCGAGAGAATTAGGCAGGTAGGTAGTAGCTATGTAGCTAGTCTGACATGGCACTAACTAGGCCTTCTCTACAAGAGATATAGACGGTGAACGTTAGTTGTAATATAAAACTGCCATGTTAGAAAAGATTGTATATATAATAGTGTGCTAAGTACCGTGTCAGAAGAAGGTTTTGTATGTATATGTGCTACAGTTGAGATAAACCGGAAACAGTCACGTGTAGAAGTGTAGAAGTTCGGAGGGCGGCCTCGGGACGGCTAAGCAAGTACGTCTTCAGGATACCGCATTCGGGGAGTAACGTGACTGGGACTGGGACTCGGGAAGCCGCGTCCCCCTTTGGTCTGGGCGTAATATCACGTCCTAACAATCAGTACTATTTAGAAGCCTTCTGCCACGCACAAGCATAAAAACAGGACAGCAATTGGCCGGCCGAGAGAGCTAGAGAATGTGCAGTTGAAACAAATGGGGAAATAAAAGGTATCTACAGATGGATGAACGGCGATGGGAATGTATGATAATTTTTATGTAAGTATGACGTTCTAGTATTATTTTTATTCTTCGGCAACTGAATTCGTGAAAAGTTGTTTCCAACTTTAACGATCTTGGCTAGCCAATCAGACGTAGGACCCTTGCAAAACTGGGGATAAACAAACTTCTCTCGATCGCCCTTCCAGGTTCAAGTAAATAGGCTGCTATTGAACGGCTTTTGTTGTCGAAAATTGAACATACCAGTCTGAAGCGATGATCAGTATAAGTGCGATTCCTATTCTTGAGCCATGTCTCAAAACCCTCGATCCTTCACTGACCTTCCATATTTTGATATTCAGAGGTTCCATGCTCCTCGGCAAATATAGGTCAGCTCAATCCAAGTTTAGGCCTCATATATGTTTCAGCTAAATAGTATGGAATTTCTGGTGCATTAGGCCCTGGCTTCGATGTCGTGGGTCTCTCGTTATCGATATGGCTCGAGGTACAGGTCACCATCGACACCTCGATCACCAAGTCCACCACACCATTGAACTGTGTGATTACCTACGAGGGGGATGGTGCTGACCATGTCCCGCTCGACGCGGATGCCAACTTGGTCACTCGCACAGCATTGTACGTCCTGAGATGCCATGACCACCGTGCTTTCCCACCCGAGACCCGCGTACACATCATTAACCCTATCCCGCTGGGGCGAGGACTGGGTTCTTCTGGGGCAGCCGTCGTTGCAGGAGTCATGCTTGGAAATGTCGTTGGGAAATTGGGGCTGTCTAAAGACAGAATGCTAGACTTTTGTCTCATGATTGAGCGCCATCCTGACAATGTCACTGCAGCCATGATTGGAGGTTTTGTTGGCTCATACCTCCGGGAGCTGGACCCGGTGGATATGGAGAGGAAAGAGATTCCTTTGGCTGAAGTCCTGCCAGAGCCTGCCGGAGGAATTGACACTGGAGTGAAGCCCCCACAGCCCCCACAGGGAATAGGTCATTACATCCGCTTTGGGTGGGCCAAGGAGATCAAGGCCATTGCAATTATCCCCAACTTCGAGGTCTCTACTGCTTCAGCAAGAGCCGTACTTCCACAGGAGTACTCGAAGCAAGATTTGGTGAGTAATATAGGTTTGTGCCGTCATGGAAGGGACATCAAACTTACTACAGGTTGCAGATTTTCAACCTCCAACGCCTAGCTGTGCTGACAACGGCATTGACGCGATCGCCCCCAAACGCTGAGTTGATATTCCAAGCCATGCAGGATAAGGTTCACCAGCCGTATCGCAAGACTTTGGTGAGCTAGCCGCATCTTGGTTAGAAGATTAAACGACGTCATTGACAGTTCATAGATTCCCGGGCTACCTGAGATCCTTGCCTCTGTTACTCCGCAATCGCATCCAGGTCTTTTGGGCATATGTCTCTCTGGGGCTGGTCCAACAATCTTGGCGCTTGCTACCCATAACTTTGATCACATCGCGGAGGAGATTTTGGCGAGGTTCTCGCAGGAGGGCATACAGTGTGACTGGAAGGTGCTGGAGCCGGCGTATGAGGGTGCTACTGTAGCTCAAATCTGAGTAATGTAGAGGATAGATATTGCTCTCCATTTCAGTGTACGCAGATTATATCATCATCATCTCCCCCAGGCTATCTTCATTTCTTACTTCCTTTACGAAAAGTTGAATAAATCCTCTTCTCAGGTGTGTACGCACGTGATCTACAAAGCCGCCAAGCAATTTCGTTCATTAAGTAAGTAAGATGCCTAAGTCTCTTACTCTGACCTTGACTCAACACCAAACCTATCAACAGCCACGTCCCCCACAATTCCCCACACTCCCCACAAATACAGGAAGATGAACCGCGACGGCTACAGCGCCCCCTCCGGACAAAGCAACCCGCACCGTCCCTCCGCCGCCACAGGCACAATGTGGTACCAATGCGCGGACTGCGGGTCCCGGGTCAGCATCAACAAGGGCGAGCATATCCGGTGTAAGGAGTGCGGGCATAGAGTATTGTACAAGGAGAGGACAAAGCGGTGAGTTTCCCCCTCTCTCTCTACACCACATAAAAACACATACTGATAGTGGGGTAGGATGGTGCAATTCGAGGCTCGATAGGAGGTTACACTCCGAACTACGAAAAGGTTTCTGACACGATAACCTTACCGCCCGCCCTCGCAACCGCGCCCCCACCCCACAAAAAAAAAAGCAAACACCATATATACATCATGGGAACGAGGCTTACTACTATTACTACTTAATACTACTACTTGCTACTACTACTTGCTACTCTCATACTACTCCAACGAACGAATCTAGAAGGTGCTGGTTCTGGGTGCTACATGGTGTAATTCTGCGTTTTCTTTTTTGGGGGGGTTTGGGTTTGGGTTTGGAATTAAGGATAGAGGCCTTTCTATGTCCGACCTGAGTGAGGTGCGCTGTTTCGAATACACATGTTACGGGAAATGCGATATCTCACACAGGGTGTGTATTACTAGCAAAATTGTATCTTTATTGCGCTACTTATGCCCTCATCGGATGCTGTAGTATTCCGAGGTGGGATTATGTTAGATGTAGTAGCTGAGCAGATCCAAGCCAAACGACTCGATGCGAATCATTTTTTATATTTACAGAAATGGTACTTTTTAAACGACGACGCCGAATACATATAGCAATATAGATCATGCGCTCAATCAATCATCCAACCCCACGCTTCTCCAACAACCTTAGGCCTCCACCTTCCCCTCCTCCTTCGGCCCCCGAGCCTCCTCCTCCAGTATCATTCTCCTCCCTTCTACCGTCCTCCCCAAACTAATCGCCACGCTCTCCAATGCCCTGACCAACTCCCCACCCCCTACAGTCTGCAACAACGACACAATCTCCCCCCGCATCTCCTCCACCGTCTTCAACCCACTCAACCACCTGATTGCCCCATCATCCAACGCCCTCTGCATACCCACCGGCCTCTCCTGCACCCTCGCCCCGAGGAGAAAACACTTCTGCAGTCCTGCCGTCGCCGCCGGATCAAACCCCTTCTTTGCAGGCCCCCTCTTCACTGGGAACATCATGTCCATGGCAGCGGAAATATGCGGCGGCGACAATCTCGGAAACGTCAACACCGCCAACGGTCCCACCAGCAACGGCGCCAACTTATAATTCCTCTTCAACTTCTTCCCTCGCGCTGCCGCCTCAGGTGACGTCCCATGCGTCCACAGCTTCCCCCCGGGGGCTGCCCTATCTGCAATCCTCATCGTCACGCCCAGCAACGCTGTATCCACTGTGGTAATTCCAATAAACCTCCCCAACTTCTCCCCCTCGGGTAACCCCGCGTCCACCTTTGCAAGCACGGCCGCAAGCTCCCGCCGAATTGCCATCCACTCTGTTGCCCGCAAGGAGTTGGGCTGGAAAAGGATTGTCAGCGGCGACGAGCGGAGGAGCGAGAGATACAACCGTGTCAATAAAGTCTTTGGAGAAGTGGGCGCTTTGAAAGATGGAGGCTGTGTGGGAGAATGAATATGTTCACTTGTCTTACCCGCAGCAGGGGCGGCAGCGGCGAGAGTTTTGGCAATCTTGTGTTTCTGGATTGGGGGGGAGACGGTTGCGTAGGAGGATGATTGGAGCGGAGGTGGTGCGAGTGGGAGTGCAGTGCGGAGGAGGAGGGTGGGATTGGAGGGGGAGAGTACATGACGCAGGCACCGGAGGCTGGTGCTGGGAGGCATGGTGTGTGTGGTTGGGGAAGGGGTGGGGGGGCGCAATGGATACAAAGTTTTGTAGATCACGTGCGAGCTGCGGGCTGGGGCTAAGAGTACGCTGTGGCTGGGTATGGCTGTGCGCAGTCTTGGCATCACAGCCATCCTGACTAGCGGTGAAAGCCAGATATGTAGGTAGATCGGTGTCTTCATACAGGATAATTCTCCCTCCTGTCACAACTTCTTGGTTACGTGCAGTTATTATACAAGAGAGCTTCCGGATAGAATAGAAAATAGTCTGAATGTTTTTCGAATGTTTTGGTAGAATGAATGCGAAGATGCATGGGGGAGGAGATTCCCACGTACTGTGCAATCGCCCACTCATCTTTTCTAGGGCGAGACTCCGGGCTCCTATTCTACAACGTTCTATCTGCCTTTCTCTTCATACGATTCCGCCCCTTCCTCCTCCTCCTCCTCCTCCTCCTCCTCCTCCTCAGCACGGGGAAAGTCTCCCCCCCACGGGGCGCCTACACCTCGACAGCCAGCAGCAACCCCCTCACCCGGTATGGAATCCAGCACACCCATTTGCTTTCAGGTAAAGCATTTTGTTCCTCGTATAATCTTCCTCTTCAAGCATCTGCATGATATGTATCACCCTATGATGCATCTTGGGTGGGGGTCCCAAGTGCTGTACATACATATGTACATATGCATGTGCCTCGGTTGCTGATGATGAATCTCGTCCACCTTATAAAATAAACAACTCGAGGCGGCGCAACATCAGCTGCGAGTTCCAAGGAGCTTTCGCCCCGTATCACCGAAGCGACATATTGCAAGACTGATACTCGCAACCATGCTCCTCATCGGCCTCACCGGCTCCATCGCCACCGGCAAATCCACCTGCTCAACCATCCTCTCCTCACCCCCCTTCTCCCTGCCTATTATCGACGCCGACCACCTCTCGCGCAGCGCCGTAACCCCCACCACCCCCCTGGGCAAACGCGGCTACAAAGCCATCATCCGCTACTTCGGGCCCAGCACACCCGAGCTCCTTCTCCCTCCCGACCCCGAAACCGGGATTGCCTATATCAACCGTCCCGCTCTCGGGCGGCGGGTCTTCGGTACAGACCCCCAGCGCGTCAAGGACCGCGCGGTGTTGAATAAAATTGTACACCCGATTGTCATGAAGATGACGCTGAAGGCGATAGTAAAGCATTGGTGGGAGGGACATTGGGCCGTGGTTCTGGATGTACCGCTGTTGTTTGAGTCGGGATTTGATTTACTCTGTGGGGGGGTGATTGTCGTGGGGCTCAAGGATCAGGAGGTGCAGATTGAGAGGTTGCTAGCGCGGGATAGGGAGGGGGGGGGAGGGGGGGGGATGACGAGGGACGATGCGGAGGGGAGAGTGAAGAGTCAGATGAGTGTAGCGGAGAAGGTGGAGAGGGTAGAGAGTTGTTGGGATGGGAAGGGGAGGAGGAGGGGGTTTGTGGTGTGGAATGATGGGTCGAGGGAGGAGTTGAAGGGGCAGTTGGAGGACGTGGTGGGGAGGTTGAAGAAGGGGAGGGGGGCCGTGTATACGGGGTTTGGGAGGTGGTTTCTGCCGTGGGGTGTGTGGAGGGTGGTGGTGATTATATTGGGGAATTGGTGGAGGAGAAGGAGGTTTCTGAATGAGCAGCGGAGGATGAAGGCGAAGATATGAGGGAGGCTGGCCAGTGTGGATGGCGTCGCGCACCAGATGTCACTGCAGGCAGCTGATTATAGTGGGGTTTATATACCTTGAATGTTCTCGTTTCCATCATGATGTCCTGTTTTAGAGAGGCGTGGCTTCTGGGACGTTTCAACCTACTGTTGAATTTGAATACCACGCCCTGAACCCATCGGGGCGAAAAGATTACTGTGGCAAAAGAGACGAGGACGGGTTAGAGGCAGTATTTAGTTTATTTCTATCTTACAGCCCAAGATGCAATGTCGAGGAGAGAGAGATGTTGTTGAGCTTGCAATACATCTTGTCGTCACCGATGACGAATGACGGCCGCTGAGACAACCTACAGTACAGAATGGACTCGCCTTACCGTACTGATGCCAGGCATCCCACCAGTATCCCTAACATACTAACCGAAGCTGCCGAAGCTTGTGGCGGATTAGCACACGCCCTGTCAGCCCCATGGCTTGCCCAAGTGCCCGTTTGCGAACGTCACAGATGATACTAATTATTCACTGCGCTCCCAGTTACTTAACGCTTCAATGGCCATTCCCTCCTGGAACCCTCCTCGACAATCTCCTGCTGTGCGGAATAGCAGCGGCCTCCATGGTGTTTTCAGGCTCGACCGCCGGGTCTGCTGCAGGCACGTCTTCCACCAGCGACTCAAGCGGCGTCCGTCAGGCCCCAAAAAGCTGCAGAAATGATACCCAAGGCTCCTTCTCTGCACATCTGTCTACTCCCCCACTCGCCCGGCGGCGGCAGTGGTGGTGTGGGAAATGCCCTCGCCGTCCTTTCTGGATTAAATACCCTACCCCTTCAAACTCCCCCAGCATCTTTAACAATCCAGCGACCGCCGTCCGCCGACGTCTGATTTACATCTCGACCTTCTTCTCCCTCCTCTCCCTCGTGTTCACTATCCTCGTCCTCCTCGGGAACATGTACGACTATCCCGTGCTCAACCGGATTTACTTTCTCAAACTCGACCTCTCAAACTTAATTCCCACATACGTCCCCAACTACGTGCTAATAAATTCCATCGCGCAGTCACTCGGGCTCCGCGACTTCTACCAAGTCGGGTTATGGGGGTACTGCGAGGGGTACAACGACAAGGGCGTAACGTGGTGCGCGAAGCCGAGAAACTGGTATTGGTTTGACCCCGTGGAGATTATCACCCAGCAGCTGCTGAAAGGGGCGAAGATCGCCCTTCCGAAGAATATTGAGAAGCCACTAGAGCTAGCACAGGGGGCGAGTTATTGGATGTTTGTGTCTTGGATCGTGGGCGCCGTGTTTACGCTCTTGAGTGTGTGTGGGGGTTGGGTGGCGATCTATGCACGTTGGGCGGCGGGGTGTACGGGCGCGGTGGTGGGAGTGGCGATGGGGTGTACTACCATCGGTGCGGCCATGGCCACAACGATTTACAGCTTGTTTAGGAGTACGTTTGAGAAGGCCCCTGGGGTCACCGTGAGTGGCATACTGGGGGAGGAGATGTTTATATATATGTGGATGGCCGCGGGGTTCAATATGGCGGCGTTTGTGTTGCATTGTGGCATGTGTTGTTGTGTGAGGACGGAGAAGTACTATAGAAAGAGGAGGGCAGCGGAGGACGAGGCAGGGAGGAGAGTGATGAGGCAGATTGGATGTGGGGGGTTGGAGAAGGTGGGTGGGAGGGGGGATGGCCCGAATACAGCAAGTGGGGAAAGTGGAGGGGAGAGGGGGAGTTCAAGTGGGAGTGGAAGTGGTGGCCCGGGTAAGTTTGTGTAGAGTTTTTTTAGACGGCAGGAGTTTTGATTTCATGCAACTGGCTGTTTATAAGCTACGGGAGTCATGTGGTTAGATTTTGATTTATTTCTTTTATTAACGTCTTGCTGGTTAACGATAAGTATACTATCTATATACCGCGCCTTTCTTTATGTTGCAGTTGTGAGTGAGCTGAATGCCCGACGTTTTTTCCCTATTTCATGTGGGTAGTTGACTAACTTGTACGTACAGTAGGTAGCTCAGGGTAATTTGTAAGAAGAAAAAACAATGTTTTTTTTTTGGCCCCTTTGTTGAGGGTAAACGCGCTAATCTACCCACCCTTCTTTTTTTTTTTTTAAACCCAAGCAGACAGAAAGAAAATACGATGGATGGATGATAAACCCCAATAATAAGAATAAGAATAAGAATAAAAAGAAAACGAGTATGCACGCACAGATTCAGTAATATCACAGCGAGTATAAGGACCCTCTTTTTTGGAAGGGTCTACTACAACAACCCCCTCACATGCTCCACCTGCTGCAGTACACACTTTCTGGCCGTGCCGCCCGTCGCGGCGCGTCTCTCGACGCTGGCCTCAAAGTCAAATACGCCGCTCACATCCTCTGCGAACTCCGTATGCAGGACCTTGTAGTCCGCTACAGTCAACTCACTAATCTGGCACCCCCGCTCCTCAGCAAGCCTCACGGCGCTGCCAGAGACGTGGTGCGTCTCCCTAAATGGCACGCCCTTGCGGACAAGATAGTCCGCCAAATCCGTCGCGAGCATATCTGCCGTGAGTGCGTTTCTCATTTTCTCCGGGTATACTTTCAGGGTTGAAAGGACGCCCGTTGCAATTTTTAGGGATGCGGTGACGGTAGAGACGCAGTCGAACAAGGGCTCCTTGTCCTCCTGTAGGTCTTTGTTGTATGTGAGTGGGAGGCCCTTAAGCGTGTACATGAAGCCCGCCATTTGGCCGAATACTCGGCCGGATTTCCCCCTGAGGAGCTCGAGCGCATCCGGGTTCTTCTTCTGCGGCATGAGCGACGAGCCAGTGGAGTATGCGTCTGCGCAGGTTACGAAACCGAACTCGGACGTCGAGAAGATTATGAGATCTTCAGCCCAGCGGGAGACGTGCGACATGAGCGTGGCGGACCACTGCATCGTCTCAACAATGAAATCTCGATCCGCGACGCCAAAGAGGGAGTTTGGCGTGACGCTGTCGAACTCGAGTTCCTGCGCGATAAACTCTCGGTCCAGGGAGAAGGCGTTCCCGGCGAGCGCCCCCGAGCCGAGCGGGCACTGGTTGACCCTTGGGCGCAGCTCGCGGAGGCGTTGGAGGTCGGTGAGGAACCAGGATGCGTGCGCCATGATCCAGTGAGACCAGCGGATCGGCTGCGCGCGCTGTAGATGTGTATACCCAGGCATTAATACATCGATTTCCCCTTCTGCGCGGGATATGCACACACGGAGGAAGTCGGTGAGGATCAAGTCCAGCTCGGTGATTTGCTCTCGCAGCCAGATGCGCATGTCTGTGGCGACTTGGTCGTTCCTAGACCTGCCAGTGTGCAGTTTACCCGAGATGTGTGTCCCAATTAACTCGCCGAGACGGCGCTCGTTGGCGGTGTGGATGTCCTCGTCCACCCCGGGGACGATGATGAATGTGTTTACTTTCCATTCAGACAGGACGAGGTCGAGGCCCCGGAGGAGTTCGGAGAGCTCGTGGGTAGTGATGATGGAGGCACGGTGGAGGGCTTTGGCGTAAGCTTTGGAGCCAAGGATGTCCGCGTGGTACATGCGTTTGTCGTAGTGGATAGATTCGTTGTAGGTGGTCATTAGGGGATCAGTTTTGCCTTTTTTTTGGGGGGGGGAAGAGGGAAGTTTTATTAGCTATTGAAGTAGATTTCTTTGGGGGGGAGAGAGGGCAATTGGGATGGCGGGGTATGTAGGGGATGTAGTGGAGTGAGGACATACCAGTGAATCGGCCACCCCAGAGCTTAGTTGATGCCATTGTGCGGTTTTGCGGTGAGAGAGGGGAGGGCTGTGATATCAATTGGAGTTTGTGAGGTGGGGGGGAAAGAGGGAGAAGGAGAGGTAGGCCAGGCCGCTGCTATTGAGGCAGCAGAGGAGGAGGAGGAGGAGGAGGAGGAGGTATGTCCGAAGGTTTTATTTAACCTTACGGAACCCCAAAACAATCTAATACTGGAATAGGTAGTAACTACCCCTCGGAGGGGTATCGACTTCAACCAACATATGCAGCTGGACCATGCCCTGCATATTAACTTGTTGCATACGGGGATGCGGCATTATCCAGGCGGCCACATGTCTTCCCCCTCCTCAATTGAGGCCCGCAGATGGGGTATGAGGGTATTATGAAGGCCGTGAGGTTTCTTTTTCTTCCCGCGAATCAAATCAACAAAAACAAACAAACTACTGTGAACTACCGTATCGGGTTAGAAGGGGCAGCTGTATAACAACAGTTTGTATGGTATTCTGTGATTGTTTCAATATTCGTGTTTTGTATTCATATTATTTTGTATTCTGTGGTTGTTTTCTTGTTAGATAGATGGGAACCGTAGCATACAAGTTCTATAGCGATACCTCAGATAACTCAAGATTTCTCGCCTCAGCCTCACAATAGACGGACACAAGAGATGTATCTTGTATTCATCCTACAGACAGACACAGCGAACGTTGTGTACTTGTGAGGGAACGGTGGCCCTCCACCAAAGTATGGTTGTAAGCCTCCTATTCTTTTTCTCAGCTTCACCCCCCTCCCGCTCCCTCCCCCTCCCTCCCCTCCGCTGTCTCCATTTTGCCCCGGCGAGATGCACTTCCTGCTAGTTCAGCTGTAGCTCTCCCCTCACAAAAGCAATCCCCAGAGTCTATTATTCCCCGTTTCGGCAGCAAAAACAAAATAAAAAAAGAGGAAAATTGTTTTTTTTTATTTATAAAAATAACGCAAACACCCATGAATCAAAGACAAAGAGTTTTTTTTTTAAAAAAAAAAAAAAAAGAAAAATTGAATAGTACCATAATGCCAAAGAAAAAAGGAAAGTAAAGAACAAGAGGAATATCAATGACCAGGGCGGTCGTGGTTTAGCTTTAGAACCAAGGAAAAGGGGGGGTAGGGTGGAAAAAAGCGGGCCTCCTCTCCTCCTACAGTACGCAAAAACACCGGGCCTAGACCCTGTAGTCGCTGAGGAAACCCTTGTCGTTCTCGAATTCCTCCTTGACCTGGACATGGTAAATACAACAATCAAAATTCGAATGCCATGGCGGGGACGGGGGCGGGGGCGGGGATGGTGTACTCACGATATCTAGCCCCCCGACTAGCTCACCGCCAACATATAGCTGGGGATATGTCGGCCAATTCGAATAATCTTTCAATCCCTGCCTGACTTCATCATCGGCCAGAATGTTGAAGAACCCATACCTCACCTGCCGCTCCCTCAGCAACGCAACCATCTGCCGGCTAAACCCACACTGCGGCGCCGAGGGCGTTCCCTTCATGAACAGCATCACCGGTGCCGCAGTCAACAGCTTCTGCAGCCGCTCAGTCAGGCTCTCCTCCGGCTCCCCACCACTGCCATTCACATCCACATCAGGTGTCGGTGGTGCAGCTGTGATTTGCGCAGGAGGAATGGCGGTGCCGTCGGCCGCACCAGCGGGTGCGGAGAAGTCCTCAATCTTGCTCTGTAGTTGTTTTGGATCCGCACCGCTGATCTTCCCCACGACCTGGCCGCCTCTGAGAAAGACAAAGAAGGGGACAGCAGCGACTTCGTATTTTTCGCTGATGTCAGGGAGATCCTCGGCGTCGATGGAGATGAATGTAGAGGTGGATGGCTGTGTTGCGGCGATGGCCGCGAAGGTCTGGTTTATTTGTTCGCAGGGGCTGGCTGCCCAAGAGGTGTGGAAGCTTATAGCAACAAAGCCTCGCTCAGGAACGGCTTTTATGATGTTGTCAAAGTCATCCCCGGTCTTTGGGGCGAGCACCTTGGCCATTATTTATATTTCTTTCTTGCTGAAGGAAGGGGGGTGGGGTGTTGGGTTATAGCTGGAGGGGATGCGTAAGAGATGCGGAATGGGGGTGGGGCAACAAAGATCTGATTATATAATGAATGATCAGATAAAAGAGGGGCAAGTGGGGCCAGGTCACGGGGTTGCATTAACTTGGCGGCTGGGTTGATATATATTTTACAGATATTGTAATATTACGGTAAATATGACTGTACAATAGGAATAGGAATTCTCACCGGTCACGCCCCAAAAAGGACAGAACACTGGCACATTGTAAACTTACATACGGAGTATAGGTACTGTACTGCTGCTCAAACGGAATGGATATACAGTACATACTGCTCAACGACTTGTCCCATCTGACTGAACTCCCGCAACATGAGTAACCGTGATATGTAGCAAACGCCTTGAATGTAAAAACCTCTCTATGAAAGCAAACACCTTCCTCTATCAATTTTAAAACAAAACTGCAGAAACCCCACAATTTACTCCTTGCTATTCTCTAGCCCTCATGCAATGATGCAGCTCATCCCTAACCACCGAGCGCATTTCTTTAACAACTTCGCCAATCAGTCGTTGTGTATTCAAACTCCACCTTTGTTTTATGTTCTAATGCAGTGAAACCTTTCTCTGATTTCTGTCCCAATGCAACGAAAGCTTTCTCTGTTTTCTGTTCGGATGCAGAGATTACTTACTTTCTCAAGATGAGCCTTCATTTCATTGTTCACAGCGACGTCATGGTTCATGACGATGACGATGGCTAGCTATAGATGTGTGAATTGTTAGCAAGAACAACTCGCAGAGCCACAGCTCCACTGGAAAACGTACTGTTCCAAACCCAAGAATTACCGTTCCAACTCTAAATGCTACCATTGTTGTTGGACAAATGGCATCGGGATTAGACTTACATTGAGCTGGCGTCCAAAGGAACCAGAGGCACAGGACGCGAGCAAGATTCAGGGCGCTTGGTGGTGCGTCCTGACGCCAATTTCTTGCTGATGCAAGCTCATTCAGAGTTATCACGTTTCCCCTGACCGTTCTAGGCTCATAGGGTCCCCTCCACGACCCTCCCACTCCTGCCGCTACCTCCTCAGTTCCTTCTCCTCATCCTCTTCTTCCTCAGCCTTTTTGCCCCTCCACCAACTCCTCGATCAGCCCCTTCACTTCTTCTTCTGTAGTGTCTGAGATTGCGTGTTTGCTCTCGTTAGCCCCCGTGCTTCGTCTTCCAACTGAATCCGGCTGCTGGAGTGAAGCCCGCCTTTAGCATCCCCTCGATCATCTCCTAGCCTTCTTCGCCCGAGTTCGGGATCTCAACGTCATCAGCCCACTCCATTGTAGCTTCAGTGCTCTCCCTCCCCCACTCCTTCTGGCTGACCCCCAGCTTCCATGCGGGTGGGGCTACTGCAAACAGGTTATCCCTTACCTCCTCAAAAGGCCTCGAGACAACCGGCATTACCAATCCTTGCCTCGAGCTCCTCTTCCAACTGGCTTATCGTAACCTGCCCCGAAGCCGCCTTCTTTCTCTTCACAACACTCCTTACTCTCATTGCCTCGTTGTCCGATTCGCCTTCTTCCTCGATGCCCTCCATCCTAGTTTCAACCCTTTCTAGCTTTCCCTTGCCGCACCTGACTTTGCCGTCCTTGATTTTGATCTTGTTGGGGTAGAAAACACCCACTGGCTCGTCATGCTTTCCACCACCCTGCCATCCGGTCTCTTTGGTCTTACCGTGATGCTCCCCAAAATCTCGTCCTCCTTCTCAGCTGGGGCATATTCAAAGTCTAGGCCGTCTAGCTCCCCGTTTACCGCGCCGTCCTGAATAACCATCGTCCTACTAAGGATCTCAATGCCGAGGGTCCATCAATTACTCTTTGGGTCTCCTCCTCTGTCCTGCACTCCTTCTCCATCTGGGACGCATGCAAATCCCAGTCCCCTTTACCCCCCTCACCCCTCCATTCCTTCTGGCGCCTGTCAGTGTGGGTCCATGCCTGTAGTAGTGCGTTCTGACCCCTCTCCCCGAATTCCGGAACTGTAACCCCCTTGCCTTAATCAATATTCCTTATTCATCCTTTTTCCTTGCTTTTAACAAGTTGTGTTGTTTATCTGAATTGGCGTACACAGGAAAGGAAAGGCGAGTATTTATTCATTCTGTTGATAGTATGATATCCTTAATACCACTGGTACTACTAATCTTCGGATGGTTGGGTGGGTAAATTAGGTTGTTATTTGGTTAAAGGCATTCGGGCGAGAATGTGTGGTTGGAAAAAATGGGGTGGCCGCGTGAAATGGGTCGACAGTAGTATTGTACATACGTTCATCATAAACAGGTGTGTGCCAGAAAGTGCATAATTTTCCATGATTAACTTTGAAGAATTCTTGTTCAGCTTCAACACTTCCTAAATACCCGCGAGTCCAGAGGTTTGGTAAAGAGTTCAGGGTGAATTACACAGCATTCAGTTTGTAGCCTATACCACAAGCAGCCCGGGCCCGCGCTTGAAAACTATATAATAGTGTAGTAGCGGGCAAGAACATACGCATCTCCCCTCTTATATCTATGTATAAATGGAAAAATAAAGGTAGACCAGAAGGAAAAGAAAAAAAAGATTGATGAAAGGAGGGGGATTCGAACCCCCGCGGGTTGCCCCACGAGAAACCTGTTCTAAGAACAGAAGCATATTCTGCTTGAGTCACGCGCCATAACCACTCGGCCATCCTTCCTGTTTTGTTACTAATTGTGTTTCTTGAAATTATAGAACTGGATAGTAATTCTACGTAACAGCAACATACAATTGTTTAACCGCCTTAAGGACCAACGATCCGTCTTCTTCCGCTTTCCAATAACATGTACCTGTAGTTTCTCACAGATAACAAATATACACTACCTAATGGTTCGTTTTCTTGTCAGGATATCAGTATATTGCTTCCGAGTCCCACCCGTCCATTCATCTATCTATCTTTGCAATCTCACTCCAGCTCTATACCTGATTTTGGATTGAAGTAGGGCGGGCCCGGAGTCTCACCTACTCTCATGCATCTTCCCTAGAGCTCATACCCTTGCTCTACGGGGCCTAGATCCAATCTGTTAGGGGCGAGCCGGGTGATCAAGACATTATTGTCGGAATATAGGGATTTGGAGCGAGCGGAGGCAAGATCACATAGCTCGGGCCTAACTGCACGTACGGGTGCGGGTTGAACTTAGAACATTGCTCGAAGAGCCAAAAGCTAGATACAGGATATGTGCGTATATATAAGAGAGCGGGGTCGTCAGGCCTCCAATCCATCGAATTGCGACATATCACCTGACGTCCTTAACAATTCGTATACCCCCACCCCCGTCAGCCTTGTACCGTAACACTCGCGGGTTGATTTCCGGTAAGAATTGGAATGCCACTGGTGGCCATGAAAGTTGAAGAAGCATCTCTTATTGACGTATTTTTTTTCCAAAATTGGATTCGTATTCTGGACCGTTTTCTCCGCATCCTGAAAGAGCTTTCGCCTGCCCACCCTCTTGACTTGCTGACAGCACTATCAGACGATCTGAGCTGGAATGTAAGCTAACGGTGTTGGATGGTATGCCGGCTGCCTAGCAGTAGTCTCGTACCCAGACCCTCCAGAGAGCCTAGCAGCCCACTCACAGAAACTCGTTCTATTTGTTCGTACAGGCCTCCTCACTCTTTCTATCTGGGTGGGATTATCTGTAATCTGGTTATCGCGCCAAGCTCATCATCACCTGGTTGTGAGTTTCCCATTTTGAACGTCCTGTAGTAGGGAGGCTTCCTCTCGAGACCGTGATTCCAAACGAGTAATTAAATTTAATTGTGTATTGTGTATAGTGTTAGTGCTCGAATCAGAATGTTGGGTTAATGGGGGTGATTGCTGTCATCTGGGGAAAATTTAGAGAGCGATCTGCTCCTAAGTCAAGGTGAGGGCTCTCCGGGACGCTGTAAAGGTTTCCATTGACGGGGTTAATTTGAAGAGACTATCAGAGGGATGTTACATAAAGTCGGGATTGGTATCATCATAATGTAGAGTAAAACCTTTGAAGTTTGGTGTTAAACATGGAGAGGAGAGGATGGGAGTAGGGTTGACTAGGGCCCCTGTTTATATACGTTTGGGTGGGGACGTTGGCAGTTCAGGGTAATGATTCAGGGTAACATGTGTGCTTGGCGGCAATTTGCAAATAACCGACCACACCGTTTGGAGGTGAGGTCTGTGCTTGATTCAGAGGCGCAAAGCAAACGACATTCGGGCTTCTCATATCACAAACACATAATGTGCATTTAACGAAACTCACTGTCCAACATACTGCGATATCCATGAAAACTAAACCAAACGCCTTTGTCTTGTGTGTATCGATAAGAAGGATGTTGTTTGCTAATTTTCCCCAACTCTTCCTCTACTCATCCAACCTTATCCCAGCGATCAGATCTACTGTGATGGAATAGATGCAACCTTATCCTTGAACAACTTCTCAGCATCAGTCCACACCTTGGCAGTATGTCGATCCTTCAACTGGAGAAGCGTTGGGATCAAGTCCTTGCTGAACGCCTCCGAGGCCTCACGGGGGAGGAGGGAGGGCAGGTGGTCAATTGAAATGACTGAGAGCGGTGGTGGGCCACTGCCGCAGAAATAATTAGCTATATATGAAAAGAAACGCACGGAGAAAACCTACGAAACCTCAACCGGGACAGTCGGTTTATCAAAAGTCGTATTGACGTTGTAAATCGGGATCGGGTTATTCGGGTTCGTGGTATCGCAACTTACATCCACCACAACCGATAAATTTCTCTTTGGGCTCGCCAGACTCTGAGTATCGACAAAATTGGGTATCTTGTGCGTCAAGTAAATACAGTTAATGAATATATCCGACTCGACAATCTCCTCGAACGGACCGCCCTTAGCCGTCTCAGCCATATCCCACTCAAGGACATTCTGCTCATCCAGCCCGGCCTTTAGGCAGAGATCCACCGCGCCCTTTCCACATCTGCCCAGAGCACCAATCACAAGAACCCTAGGTTGTCTACCTAGCTTCTCAGTTCCTTGCGCAATAGCGGATTTGACGTGCGTAATGAGCGCCTTCTCATTAGGATGAGGCTCAACGCCGCCGAATTCACGCCCTGGATTGACTATTTGGTGAGCCCAGACCTCGAGGCCGAGTGCTGCTCCAGCAAAGCCAGCATGGTATCCGAATGCGGCAACTCTGCGCCCGCGCTCGTCTTGGAGGAATTCGAGATCAAGAAGGGTCCCCCCTCCCCGGGGAAAGCGGCCAAGGACTCGCTCCCAGCCGCCCTGGTTCTTGAAAACGTGAAGGAAGGTGATATGTGTGTGCTTGAGGGGAAAGTCTTCGTCGGGGAGTTCTTTGAGCCCGATGATGATGTGGTCGGTTGGGGCGTCGACCCAGGAGCCTTCTGGTACGAGAGGGAGTCCGAGGCTGTTAGCTTGTGGGGAGTGGTCAGTATAGTGAGCTAAAGGTGGGGTAAGTTTGGGAACTGACGCTTCGTATTCCTCGTCGTCGAAGATCCGTTGCTTGCTGCGCTCTATTCGGACATCGTAGCCTGCGTCCTGGAGAAACCTAGTGCCACAATGTCAATTCCCGTTTGCAACTGTTCAATCGGGGTCAGGCAAACCCACTTTGCCGTAGTGGGAGTCAGAGCACTTCGGTGCTCGAGCGGTTTAGCTGCACGGGAGGAAAAACACAGGTTAGCAGGCAGATTGATTACAATTGGACATACGCAGCAGCCGAGTAATTGAGGGGAGGGGGGGGGGGGGGGGGGGGGCCTCTTACTCTCAGCACGGAGGTGGAGGACTGGGCACGACGACATGTTTGGATGAGAGTGCCCTCCGTGAGTCCAGTGGACGATATCAATGTGAGTGGACGATGCCTCAACTGTGCTGTTTATTCAACGATTCAACGGAGAGCAGACTAGCAGCTGGAATTGAAACTGCCCCGCTGCCGGCGACCAGGGAACCTAACTGGGGATGACTCAAATCTGGGTCCACTAAAATTAAAAATTTCCCCCCTTCCCCCGCGCCAACAATAAAAACAATAAATTGTGCTTCATACGACATCCCAATGGACTCAACATACAATAGGGGTATTCAAAGTTAAGTTTTCGGCCGAAAATCGTGTGCGAATTTAACGGCCGGATAAATCGTGAGTACCCCTCAAAAATCCCGGATAAAAAAATCAGATTCGGACCGTATTCACCACGTAAAGTTAATTGGAATCTGCGACCGTGCTAGTGACTGCTAGGCCGAATTGGGCTAGGTACATATTGTACAGTACATGCCGTCAATTCTTGGCGACCTTTCGTTATGAACTCACGTTTTAAGCACACCGCTAGCTGCTTTGAGCTAGATACCTGAGGATTTCGGGATTCGTTGTGGAACACTGGGTCTTGATGATCAACTCATGCACGTGCTAGTCTCGTGCCCAGACCCTCTGTTAGGAGGGCACGTGCAAGAAGCTCTCTACCCCTATGCGGAAGAATTGTTAGAAGCAGTCAGGATGTCATCAAAAAACACCAGGTTCCAAGTACCTCATTGCTTCCAATTCTAGTAGCCCTAATACCAACTCTATTTCCAGCTTTTTGGGAAGGGTCTCAAGCAGAACATGCTAATAATTTTACTATCTTATAAAGGAAAAGCAGTAGCATAGATATCTAGCTGTTTTAGAATGCAGAAAAGGGGCTCGTTATAACGAGGCATACTATATTACCGCTATACAATATCACTGCTATACAATATCATTGCTATACAATATTACTGCTATACAATATTACCATCAACAAATTAAAATATCTACTGAAGCCATGATACTAATCTCTGCTGATGCTCTCTACTACTACACTATATTGTTTGAGCTCAGCAAACCAATTACAATACCCCCCTAAATATTTAATGAGATATAGGCATATATGAATTCGGTTTATTCAAAGCTTCAGCAAGAGCTGCTGCAAGCTTATAGTATAGTACGTGTTCAAAAATATAAGTACAGACTTTGAAAAAGTAGAAAGTCAAGTGTAGCTTAAGTTGTGAATACCGATAGTAAGGTTATTAAATGCCAGTAAAGCAGTATTCGAAATGCCAACCTTTGCAATGTCCGAATTAAGGTCTCATATCTAGTTGATGGCACAGCTATTACCATTGAGCGCTTAGATAAACATACTCATACTCATAATATTCTAGATAAAAAAACCAAGTATATTAGTAGGATATATTAAGTCTGAAGCAGCCAAAAATTACTCTGCTTCTCAGATTTATCATGCTATCTGTGGTGCTAGTATATATGAAGGTACTGAGTGGCTGAAAGAGCTTAGTGGCTTATCTTTGAAAACATTTATATAACTCTTCATTAATGAGGTATAATATAGCTAATGAATTTATTATATAGAAAAGATATTATGAATCTAAAGCAGAAATTGGGGTCAGCAGACCTATAGGCACTTTCACATGGCAAGCTATTTGAGGATGATATTCTTCATACTTGCAGTTTATTAAAGGAATGCAGATGGTTATTTGAACAGCTACATGTAGTCAATAGTAAGAAGGAGCAAAGATAGAAATTAGTTTTTGCTTATCCTATAAGGCTTTCAATACTATAAAGGCGAGGCTAGTTTACGCAATTTAATGCTATACATAAGCTCAATTAATAGGGTCACAATATGTTCTCATTTCTTATTCATAATGAGTATAATATATAGATTCCAACCATGCACTTGGTTGTTGAGCAAGAGAATGGAGATATCATTGCTAAAGGATTAAGGCATATTAAGCAATGGTGCAGTAGTACGTATAAATTTTAGTAAGACCTCTCTCCATATGAATCCACCATATGAACCCTCTATATAAATCTACCATATGAGACCGCCAACCCCCAAATAGCCTAGAATATCCTAGATTAAGCTTATACTAATGTCTATTTAGATAAATGGCAGCTATGTTATATTATGACCGATAATTCTGCAATCAAATAGCATGCAATCTGTCTGACATTTCCAAGTCTTAATGTGGGTAAGCAGGAGGTAGCTCATCTTCTTTGCTCAGTTTATTCTAACCGAATACTCCTCCGGCGACTTGGCTCTAATGTCCACAAGTCTATATACTAGCTTCTTAAGCATGCTATGTACTTAATACTGAAATCAAAGTATTGACTCCAATGTAGTGGAAGGGGTACTTGATAATGTTTGAGGAGTGTAGTATAGAAGTGTATGAGACTATGAGTACTGTGTGGCATCAGCAGAAATAAATTTGTATTACAACGCAACGCCTACTTTTTTTCCGTCCGGTGCATTTCAGGGCGTCATGATACATCTGCAAAAAAATTCTGTGTCATGACACACCGATGATTTATTTTCCATCACATAGGAGAAAAAAATCTATGTTACTACTTTTATTCTATTACAATTTTCATATACCTGCACTGGCCTACCACATGTTTTATATCTGACACTAAACGTTCTTTGTAAGTCCTCAACTGTCGTCAGAAGTTTATTATTTCCTAATCATAAATCAGATTCCATGTCTCTAAGTCTATTCTATTATTCACCAACCAACTTTCCCCTAGCTCTAATGGTATCAAATGCGCAATCCCTTCTATTTGGGATATCTTAACTATTACCTCTTCCCCATTCATCGGCAATCTAACGCGAACCATCCCTTCCGTACCCTGTACCACATTTCCCCCTACTATATATTGAAGCAGATTCACATGTGCCAACCAGTATACCACTCCCACTTTAGTTATTACTTTGAACAGGGCATTGATTCGTCCTAGTATTCATCCATTCAACGTCCCTGCTGGTCCCTTATCCAACGTACACTGTTTCCTTACCCATATCCAATCGTGTCTTTCCTTCCCATGAAACTTCTCTGTGCATCTAGTATTATGCAAAATGAACTCTTGTCCACTGAATTTTGGCATTGGAATTTGAAGCACCCCATATGAACGAATTTCCTGAACTAACAGTCCCATTGGGTCGGAATCCATGCTTCTAACTTCCCGCCTTAAAAACGCCTATGTTATCAGCACCAGATCTGGCAAGCTAGTTACATGCTCCAGATCCTCGAGGCTGGATATTAATCCCAACTCAATCTTCCCTCACAACTTCAAGTAGACCTGTCTTCCGACATCTGGCGTCACATCTCCCTTTTGCCTAACCTTGTTCCATAGATTGATTGTCAAGTCCTTCATAGCAAAAGTATGATCCCTCGTATAGGTAGTAACTATCTGTGGTGTTGAGTTAACCCTATTACTTCGGCGGTAAGCATCCTTAAGGCCCTTATGCATCGCTTCACTAATATCCGTAGAATATTGAGCTAGAGCCCCAAACTTCGGGATCTGTTCTGCATAATGGGAAATTAAATGAACTTTTGGAAAATTGAAGTACGCCCCTTTTTGTAAAATCTCATTCACCAATTCCTGACGCTGCAAGGTATTTTCTTGACGCATCCTAACCTTTTCCGACGCTGTGAGATCTTCAGCCAACGATTCTGCTTGTTCCTTTAACAAATCTTTATGTGCTATTGCAGCTTCCTTTCTTGTTTTCTTATCAGCGTGGAACTTCAAGAACACATCTTTAGTTTCATGAAATACACGCAGATATTCTTGTAAATAAGAAACTGTCTTATCCATATGACTAGGATACTAAGTCATGAGATAGAAGTCAGTGATACTGCGTACGCAGCAAATTGCTCGATTGAACTCTTGTACTTGACCTTCGGTGGGCCGTGGTTGGTTGGCATTCCGACGCAACGCTGCTGTAAATATTCCTAGAATGACTTTACCAAAGTTCCGCATTTCCTTGCCCGACCATTGTAAAACAACTCGGTATCCCTTGGTCGGAACTGAAAATCCGGGGTAGGGGGGCAACCGATGCCAGACATAGTCAAATGCATTGATCCGCTCATAGCATTCTAGAAAAGCTTGAATCCAATCCATTAGATAATGTAACACTTCTAGGAGAATATTGTGCAAAATATCCACTCGAACTAGCTCAGGAGGATTTATATTTGGGATTGACTACAAGGCATTTTTGATGTTTTTAATGCCGTTTGCTTTCAAACTGACAGTGTCGGATTCTTTGTATGCTGCAGCATAATTTTGATGTGAATGAGCTGGATAACCACTTGTTATATACTCACCAAGCTTCTTGGTCAGGATTGTGCAAGAAGGGCAGCAGTTATTTGCAATACCATGGATTGTAGCATTTTCCATATGGTCAGCGAGCCAACAAAAGAGCTTAGGAAAGCATAAGCGTACGTTCCCATCAGCATAAACCATCTCGTAGCCTTTCTGACATCTCGCATCTGATAGGGGATTCAGCAAATGTGCCAAAACATTGTGTATGATTTGCAATGCCCGAATTTCCTGTGTTTCTACCAAATACCCAGGTATTTTGGTAATTCGTTTTGGCCCAATCGGTAGTAGCGCAATTGGTATCTAGGCATGCATCATATGTGTATTGTGTATGGAGCTTCCGATATTGCCTATACTCATATAAACAGGCCATAACTTTTTGTCTCCAGAGAAATTCGTTAGGTGAGTTTCATCTGATGCTAGTAAAATCAGAACAAGTATCCCGCCTTCTGGTAGCAAAGCCTATCAATTCCAGTTAGTTGGATATTCGACATGGTATATGCGAATTGTTTACCTGAGTTTCTTCCCACCACTTTGCAGTATGGATTTCACTATATACCCTGTTCCCTTCCTTGTCGTATTCTTGCTACGGCCCCTAGGCCATCTCGCTGGTATAAACCTTTTAGCATAGAAGGTACTTCACTGCTGCAATAATATTCCGATAATAAAAGGCCACCCCTTTGAGTAATGGGTAGTTCACTGTTTCTGAATGCCAGGAAGGTTCATTTGCCGCTGTATCGATCAGCTTATACATTGTATATGCTGATCGAAATTGAACCTGATGCGTCGGATTAAGGCCTTTCAAAAGGTTATCTTTAAAAAACTGGTCGATCTTTGCCTGTGAGGTCTTTGTGGAATTGAAAAAGCGTGCCAGTCGATAATCAATTGGGGTGTGGAATGGAGCAAACAAATTGAAGTTCTGGTCTTCCTCAGGAAATACATGTTGACGTATAGGGTTGCCTGCACATGGATAGTTGATTGCATCAATTTCTTGACTTCCTTCGTCGGATTCTGGTTCAACTGAAAAGAATCGAGCCTCCTTATCAGAACCCTCACTATAACATGAATCAGAGTAGTAATCAACATCGGCAGAAATACTATCTGTAAAATTGACTTCCGCTATATTGTATTCCACCTCTGCAGTATCGCTGATGTTGGAGAACCGACGCTTTCGAGACTGTGGCTCCTTAAGATCCTTCATATTTTTTTCGGGATGAACGTTCGCCAGATGATTTGAATATGCTCCAGCTGAAGTATAGAATCGCGGGCACCATTGGCAGAGGGTTTTGTATCTATTCATTCTGAAATGTTGGTGGTTGTATAGGAGACAGATGTATGTTGTTTGCATTCAAGGCACAAAGCTTCATGACTGCACTCAAGGCACAAAGCTTCGTGAGTGCACTGCACTGATCATACTGCCAAGGGACTCAATCCGACATGATGTATTTAATTTGGCCAGAAAAAGAATATACTAGAAGCTAGCTAAGTTGTGGTTTAGTCTAGTTGGTACAAGTTCCTGGCATATCATAAGCTACATAATCCTCAGCTATACGAATCCCGCCTTTACAATACGGGGCGAAATATCGGAATACAAGTTCCGACTTCACTGGTTGGAACACTTTTGTAGTTTATTTATTATGTTTGGTCTACACTTGAAACAAAATTACAATTGCCAACCTGAACAAAAGAATCAGTTCCCGAATGAACCTCGATATTAACTCCTCTTATCCCCCCCAAATTATCAACCCTTTCCTCCCTCATCCTCCTTCTCTGACGGCCTCTTCTTCTCTGACCACATCCGCATAGATATTCCCAACGGGCATGCCGTTGTCTTATCCGCTGCCTCTGATCTAACTTTGCGGATGGAGGAGGCACTGGATTTGGGGGAGGCACTAGATTTGGGGGAGGCACTGGATTATGGGGAGGTACTGGATTATGGGGAGGTACTGGGGTTGGCGGAGGTACGGGAGGGGTTTGCAGTACATGTAGTACTGCGAGTGGCATATTTTCTTGGTTCTCTAATTCATTATTAGTTATAGATAATCCGACTCTAACCGTTTCTTTGCTTACTTACCATGTGGTGATGGCGACGAGGGTGGTATCTCCATATTCTTAACATCAGTGGTTAATTCCAATAGGGGTGCTAGGGGAGGATCCTGAGGTATCCAATAATGCTGGCTTCGTCTTAATGACTTCGCTGGGTCTTCATTAATACTAAAAAAGGGAATTAGCTAAGACTTCTTGCTACAATTGTGGTCTCGCTCTCGCTCAAATTATCGGGCTTTCTCAACCGAAGGCGGGCTTTCTCAACCAAAGGGGGGCTTTCTCATGCCAACCAGAGTAGGCTTTCTCCAAATGGGGGCTTTCTCAACCAAAGGGGGTTTCTTTGCTTAGCTAAGTAGGACATACCTATTAGTACCATTGTTTGGAGATAGCTCTGGTGGTGGGAACATAAGTTGCATATTAATACCAGAGCGAGAGCGAATTTAATAGCCCGAAAGAGTTGGCTTCCGCCCGAAAGAGTTGGTTTCCCCCCGAAAGAGCACGGTTGGTCTCATCCGAAAGAGGTTTACCCTCGAAAGAGTTGGTTTCCCCCAAAGAAACGAATCGATTCATCCTGTATGAATAATCATGGTAACAAACCTCTATCGAGATCACCACCCTTGTATTCAACGGTCACACAAACTGCACTTCTGTACCACTATCGATCANAGCCTAATACGGGGGGGGAGGGCGCTCGGGAGAGGGTTATATTTCGAGGTTAACTAAAGAATTAAGAGAAGTTAGGTAGATGCTCTGATCGATAGTAGTACGGAAGTGCAGTTTGTGCGGC
>ML121588.1:143758-259777 GCA_003788615.2 Terfezia boudieri ATCC MYA-4762 | reverse complement strand
CCAGAATATAGTAGTTCAATACTTTATTTATTGAGGTAGATATCTAGCTCCTCTAGCTTCTACTTACTTGAGTCTGTCCCTCTCATTCCATAGGGGAATGAACCTGTAGTTATGCTAATTCTCCACAGAGGGGTGAGTCAGACTTGAGGCAGTGCAGTGGCAGTGCTCAGTCTCTGACTCATACATGATTTGAAATCAATACCGGATCTTATTGGAACTTATACATGACTCACGTTCATTAACAAATGAACTACATGAGATTTAATACCAATACTATTTAGTTGCCGGTCTTAAACAATAGTGTTTGTTGTAAGTACCGCGCTGGTAAATAGTTAATTCCACTGGTTGAGATTGGAGTTGTACAGGAGCTATATTTTATATAAGTATATAAAATGTAACTTCCTTACAGATGTTGAGTTCTAATAGGTAACAATCAGATAGAGGATAGTAGTGAGATCAACTGCCTGTCTAGTTCTTCCTACAGTGGTATAGATATATGAGGTAACGTAGGTATTTGTACTGCTACTCGATCGAGCGGCCACTCCCCATCTCCAACCTTTTCACTTGTGATGGTCCTACTTTCGATCAATATGGGTATTTACATTAAGGTTGTCGACTTTGCCTTTTGAAACAAGAGTGCACGTACGTGTAGAAGGTTTTCTTGATGTGAGCTCATACTGGATGCATAGTCATAAACTTCAATTCCTAACTGATGCGTATATTAGTAGTGGTAGTCTATTTTTAAACCTGAGTTTTGAAAACTTAGGTTATGTAATCTCTTGGCAGCGCCTTGGTATCTTAGCTTTGCACTGCAATCAGATTAGCCAGACCCATCATGCAACTTTCATACAATGCAGAACTTATTACTGCACTCTAGAGTATGGTAATGAGCCAAACTGTTTGTTGGCCACATTAGTGTTATGATATCGACAAGTGCTCAGAAGGAGTTTCACTGCATTCTAAATAGATTTAAGAATACTGATTCCAGATAATTCTTAATCAAATTCTCCAAAACTGATGGTTCTTAAAAAATCAAATGTCTTCCAGTACTAATTTTTCGAGCTACTATATAGTGACGTACTGCTATTATCTTATAGACTTTCCATAGCTCCTTCAGTAGGTCTATTAGGTCTTCACTAGAATTATACATCATTAGACTGATAAGCTGTTATACCATTGCATGAAGTTCTTCTAATAGGACTTGTCGTTGGGTCAATCAAGGTATATTATTAATATAGAGATGACTAAGAGTGCGTAACTGAGAATTTCATATAGAGTTGATTAATTGAAAACTCAGACTTAGGTAAAAAAGAGATTACTACCTGCTTGACTTTATTAAAGTACAGTACCTAACTATTTGAAAAATATAACCCCTTATAATACTATCATAATAAAAAAAAAAATAAAAAAAAAATTATCAAAAAGTCATATAATCCGATCTTAATGCCTACTATTCTATATCATTTATCCATTTGGGGATTTTTTGATACTTTTATCCTTGCAAATTGAGGTAATTTTATGAGTTGATAAAATTAGAATATGTATTATTAGGAATAACAAAGTATAAACAAACTTTCTTTATCAATTTGGCTTTGATATTCTCTAAACCATTCACCTTTATACCATGCTGATTTCCAACCATTATTTGAAATAACTCATCGTAATTTCCATAGCCAATGTGAAGTGCATCAATAGACTCAAATGTTTTGCTGTGTAGTCTACAATTAAAGGCAGGCTTAATCTCACCAATTGTATAGAAGATCTGCAGTGTAGTTGTAGGAAGTAGTAATTTCTCCTTAATCGGATGCTCCAGGCGTCGAATCTAATAGCATATCAATATGAAATCTGTAATACTATGAACCCAGTAATACAAACCTCAAACACCCCCCCCCTCTTAAGTGTACGATATGCCACAGCCTCGAAGATAAATCCTCTCTGTGATGATGAAAGTCCATTATTTTGTTCAGTCTCTCTATATACTTAATAATATCTTCTTTCTTACCCTTTTCATAGGTTGAGATAACTATGTTTTTGATATAAAGAGAAGCGAATCTGACTTGGCAGTCTGCATAAAATCCCTCATACATTACACTCATATGTAATACAGTCCCACTGGTAGCTGTAGAATTATAGTGTAATATCCCAATGAACCTCATGCACTTATCAATATTTATAGTCGAGTAGATAATTTCCAAGTCTTACTGATATATATTGTCTGTTCTCTCCAAGACTGGTCATAGGACTCCGTACTATTTGTCAAAATATTTCTGAAGGTCTGCTTGAGTGACTGAAGAAAATCGCAACTTCTATAACTCTTCCAACTCCATAGTATGATCCTAAGTAGGTATACTCAATATCTTGACACTAGGTTTCTTTGCCAACTTCTTGTAGCATATCACTTGTGGAGAGGTTACTAGCACAAAGGGCCTGAACTGACCTGCTGTGGGCTGTATGGCATCTGTAATGTAAAATGCTCTACCCATGAAGTAGTTTATATAATCCTCCTCGCTATGCTGGTCTATAGAAATGATTCTGTATCTAGATAGCTGATATTGGATGCCACTATCTATAAGGAAAATTACTTATAGAGAGTTGTCTTCCCACTCGATGTTATGATATGGAAATTCATATGTGTAACGACATATAAGATAAATTCTGAATAACGTTTTTCTAATGCCCAGTATATCATTTATGATATGTGAGTCCGTAATTGCAATGCGTATGAGTACAAAGTCAGTAATATTGGAGTCAGTGGTATTGGAGTCAGTAGTATTGGAGTCAGCATGACTGAAATATCGAGTATTGCAAAACTGGTTCCAGATAATCTTATTATAGAGGTACTTGTAAGAATCCCTCACCAATATCACTAACCCAAAATCATTACAATCTAGTATATTCACAGGGAATGTGATTATACTAGTATCTCCAAACTTAAGGTTGTGCACAGATTACCACCACCTCTAGCAAAGGTAAGCTTCAGCTTCATTATCCTTGTTAAGGCATAGACTTTTGTATGGACGTTGATTTCCACCCTCTGTATCTTGAAAAAAAAAATTTTATTAGCATAAGAAATTGATTGTATAGTAAATGAGAGTTTAAATAATTGAAAGAAGAGATTAGTATAAATATTCTGACATCAGTCTGAAGAGATCCTAGATAATGGCAAATAAAAAAGAAAAAAAAGGTGAGCTGAAGGTGATATTGATATTATAGCATGAAATCCTCAAGTATTGTAGTTAGAAACAAAGTAAGTATTCAAGTTATTTACCAGTAGCAGGTATATCTTATGGTTCGAATTCTTCAGGAAAGGTATTAATGCAGTTCGCTTACTAATAAGGAGAGAGGCTATGAAGTGAATATTAGTAATTTGTAGATATACAAAGGTAGTTGGAGTTGACATACCTTGTAGTTGTATTAATACATTAATAAAAAGCTCGATAGTACCTGCTATACTGCGATATAATTCATAAAACATTGTAAGCTCATTCTCGGTTAGTAGAAGGAGTACATGACCAAAGACCCTTTCTTTATAGAGCTGGGTGATATCTTCATCCTCAAAGTCATATTCTTCCTTGTTTACTTTAAGATATTTTTTTATATCCTCCTGTTTCTACTTTCAAGGATTGAGTTAATTAAGTTCAGGTAGGATAGTAGCAGTGGGCATATTAAGAGTGTGAGAGGTACTGGTAGTAAGGTTTACTGGGGTTGAATCTGCTGGAATGTAATTTATTGGGAGGAACATCCTAGGGTTCGCCATGGAGGAGTCACCAGGGGGGTTTCTCTGCTTTGCACTTGCTGCTGGAGGATATTCTGGGCAATTTTCTATAGCTTTTGCATTTGGCGGGGAAAGAAGAACGTAGAGTAGGAAGATAGGAGTGACAGTAAGTAGAAGATAGCTTTTGGTTGTACTTAACCAAGCTGTGATGATATGCTCGGAGGAGGGCTGGTCTTAGTATGAGACTACTGTAATAACTTACTTAGGTAAGCTCCCTTTATCCTATGGTACTGACAGTCTAGAGGGTACCATTCTTGGCAAAATCGAATATTCATCCTAAACCTTAGTCAGCATGGTTTATTTTTTTTTTTTCGATAATATAGAACTTCACTTCGATAGTAAAGAGGAGGACTCGGAGCTTAAAGGGGGTACGGATATTGATGAGAAACTAGTTATAGAAGGAGGTGCTAGTACTACAGTAGTAGACTACTGTGTATGATACTGCTTGCGAAATTAATGGGACTTTCAAGAGCAAAGGGGGGTATCTGCAAGAAGTTATTGAAGCTCAGAGGCATCAAGTGATTTTTTATCTTAAATTTCACTGTGAGCTGAACTTTATTGAATTCTTCTGGGTAGCTGTAAAGAGATATACTCATGAGAATTATAAATATTCTCTCTAAGGGTTATAGGATACTATACCTCATACACTTGAGGTGGTCCCAGAGGTGACTATATGGCGATTTTATAGAAAGTGCTAATGGACAATGTAAGCATATCGTGATAGTTGCCAATATGGTACTGCAGAGTTCAAAGACCGTGTATACAAAAGCCACTGTAGAACTCATGTACTGAATGGAGACTAGTCTGGCTCTATACCATGCTTATTTAGGTAATTTTTAGTCTCTCTTGGCCTCTCTTGGCATTGGACATTTATTGGCTTTCACATACAAAATGGTCTTTTCTTTTTACCTATCTACTCACTCAGTTTTTTTTTTTAGTTTTTTTTTAAAATGTAATTATTGTTCTCCATAGCCAATACTATCGATTTTACGTTAAAAATATTCGAGATCTGTATTGACCACCACTAGTATGTTGTATTGGTGCCAAGACAGGGCTCCACCGTGATTTTGAGCTCTGTCAATTGACTTACGTAGCTCCAGTTTAACATGTCTATAATCAATCATTGAAATATCCCCGGGCAACCTCACAACATTTCCCATCAATATGTCAATAAAAAGATGTAAGGATTTCTTGAACCTACCACTACATTGAGCTGCTAGTTCTTCCCACCGAGCTCGAAGCTAACAGCTCATCCTGGGTTAATATTGAAGTATCTGTACTTGCACCCACTCCTGGGACCGCCCTCGGCCGGCCAACACACCTCTCTGCAGATTCCAAGGGAGAGAGATTAGCCTATGCTGTATGGAACCCATCCAATCTGCTGGCTCTACTGCTAACTGAGGAGATAGAGCAATAAATCTATCTTTTTACGGTCAATTGATAATCCAACACACAGCGTTCAATATACTCAGCACACTCACCAGGCCACGGTAGCAAGATTTTCTCCATCTGGTTACTACGTTGCGTCGGGAGATATCTCTGGTAAAATCCGAGTGTGGGACTGTGTTGGTGAGGATCAAATTCTGAAGGGTGAATTCCCAATAATTTCGGGCCCCATAAACGATCTGGCATGGGATGGGGAGAGTAAGAGGATAATCGCTGTCGGGGAGGGTAAGGAAAGGTAAGGAAAGGTAGACGCTCTATTAGTTTTACACCATGCTGACGCCTTCAGTTGGGGCCGCTGCGTGACCTTCGACACTGGAAACTCTGTTGGAGAGGTGTCAGGACACTCTAATCCCGTCAACAGCGTTTCTATTCGCCCTGTTAGACCCTATCGAGCAGCCACTGCATCTGACGACCGAACAATTGTCTTTTACCACGGCCCACCATTTAAATTCAATTCCCAGCTCCGTGAGCATCACACCAACTTTGTCCAGGGTGTGGCATTCTCCCCCACTGGCGACCATTTAGTCTCAGTAGGCTCCGATCGAGCAATCTGCATCTTTGACGGAAAAACGGGAGAGTTCAAGAGCAAGATTTCCTCCGGTGAGGATGACCATAAGGGTGCTATTTTCTCAGTTTCTTGGTCCACAGACTCAAAACACTTTGTAACCTCTTCGGCAGACCAGACAGTCAAACTATGGGATGTTGAAACGCAGAAGGCCTCCCACACTTGGAAATTCGGGCCAGGTTCAGGTGTGACTCAGCCACACCAGCAGGCTGGTGTAGTATGGCCGAACCGCACAGATGGAACTATCATCTCCCTGTCCATGTCTGGTGACCTAAATTACCTCACCGAAAAGGATGAGAAACCATACAGAGTTGTGACAGGGCACCAGAAGAGCATAACAGCCCTGGGCGTTGTACCGGATGGCAAGACAATATTCACAGGAAGTTACGAGGGAAGAGTTTGCTCATGGGATATTACCAAAGGAGAGGCTTCAATAGTTGCAGGTCAAACGCACAGAAACCAAGTCAGTGGGATAGAAACGGGTGTAGGCAAGGTCTTCAGTGTGGGATGGGATGATACCCTGAGGGCGGCAGACCCTGTATCCAATTCTTTTGTGTAGGTTCCATTACTGTTTTATTTTCTCGAATTTACCCTGAACCAACATCTATGGCAGTGACTCCGGTGTCGCCATACCAGGACAGCCTAAGGGAATTTCAGCAACAGGAAAGGACGGCGAATTGGCAATTGCTACCCAGAGCGGTGTCTACGTAATGCTGAATGGTGAGGTCGTGAAGAGATTTGAGGGAAAGATCAACTATACTCCCACCACCGTCACAGCCAGCGCTGCCAGTACCGAGATTGCTGTAGGCGCAGATGTAAGTTCCTTGATCTACGGGCACAACCACACAGTTTCACGGCTCACATTTTGCAGAACAATAAAGTTTATGTCTACTCAGCATCTGACTCAGCCCTAATTGAGACGGCGGTGCTGACAGACAGCCGTGGTGTGATCTCTGCCCTCGCTTACTCGAGTACTGGTACACTCCTCGCCGCTGGTGATAGCACTGGTAAGATTGTTCTATACAACCGTGTGAAGGAGGGTGAATACACAGTAAAATCTACTCGCTGGGCCTTTCATACTGGGCGAGTAAACCAGATCACCTGGAATGCGAAGGATTCGCATGTTGTTAGTGTCGGGTTGGACACAAACATGTTTGTGTACAGTGTGGAGAACCCAGGGAAGAATATCAAATTCACAGGAGCGCATAAGGACGGCGTGAATGCCGTGGGATGGGTAGATGAAGGCAAGGTAGTGACTGCGGGCAGTGACGGGGCAGTGAAAGTGTGGGAGGTGAAGCTTTAATTGGCTGGTTAACGATGTAATACCCAAATTGAATGCAAATATTGAGGCTGTATAGGTCACTAGGAACATATTTTCCAATCGTGGAATACAGAAGAGAGTTCACGAAGGCATTGTGTGGTGGAAGCACATCACATGGTTCAGACGCGCTGAGGGTAATCTTGACTCCTACTTCTGTTTTCCGAATAAGAGCCCTCGAGGTTACTTAACAATTTGCTCTCATTATCGAGCTCGGCAGGTCCCGCAAGGAGACTTGGAGGATCATTAGAAACGAACCTTAGACCTCATTCAATCAGCATTTGAAGGTTTGACGTACTGCTTTGTACGAAGCGCGAGATGCTCAATGGCATATACCTTGCTCTCAGTACATGGTTAACCGGAGAGTATGACATATGCCAGTGCGCCAGCAGAGGTCTCATGTTGGAAAATCTGTGATACGATTCAAGCCATTGAGGATGTACTCAAGCATCCATAATGGACTGTTGATTGGTTTTAGGACGTATGATATATAAGAGAAATTGTAACAAGGTGAGCTTGGTAGCCGTATTCATCACAGCTTCTGAGTCCTGCGGTCTCTGAAGGAACCATGTTCCCTCATAAGTGGGGAGAACGCCATGCTGAAGCTTCTTGCGCCATGTTTCCATATCTTTCTTCGATTATTACGGATACTGGCGAAGCACGACCTTCTGCGAGGCCCTCCAGATTTTCTCCACGATATCGCCAATAGACATGCTTCCCTTGGAGTTTCTTAAGGGCGGGAGAAGCGGTGAAACACTTACCTTTTGTATCTGGTTTGATCTTTATATGTAGTTGTCGAGAGTAAAGTACTCAACATTTGTGCTTGGTGCATGAAATCTTGCCAACCAATATGATTCGAAATAATCTTCTTCTTCTTCTTCTTCTTCTTCTTCATCTTCTTCCTCTAGCAATCATTGTTAGATCTACTAAATAACAAATAGCTCACCCTTCAACCTATTCATAAGCCATTTCTTCTGCTCTTCTGTGCCATATTCAAGAGGAGAAAGAATGTCTGTCATTCAGAAGACACAGGGCGTTGGATATTAGGCAAATGCGGGAATGTATTAACTAGAGAAATTTTCGGATTTATGTAGTTGCATGGATAAGAATAGTATACTACAGAGGCCTTGATGAGGCCATGAAATAAGATATGAAAACCGATAACCCCCCTTAGCCCTAACGTGACAAGTATGCAGAAACAAAGAACTCCGGGTCTCTCATCTCCTGCCTGCTGCTGCTGATATTAAACATTTGTTGTGGAGTGTGGGCGGATAGATCGATAGATTAGATAGATAGATAGTGGCTTCGCCGGCTCGCACACATCATTCCCCTTACTTTCATCACAGCTCCATTCCATCTCTCGCCACCAACTGCCCTCCTGTCACCAATACACCCGCCACATTTAGGCAGCACCGACTAAGATATTGTTCACGGGGATGTGGACTATCTATTCGTTAGCACGTTGCTTTCTTATGAAACATCCCCAAAATTCGAGTCGCGGAATACATACTCAGCTTAACGCCGAACCCAATGACACCCATGACAAGGAAACCGATACCGACAGCTTGCGAGATCTTGATGAATTCTCGTCGGTCAGCTGTGAGCACGCGCGGGAGTTAGCTTGCGCTTCAATCTTGCGAACTCCTCTACCCTAGATAGGATGGAGAGGGAGAAGAGGGAGAGGGATAAGAGGGAGAGGGGCAGAGGTAGCCTGTGTTCGCGGGAGTGTGTATAACATACGCTTTGTACACCTATTGATGAACAACGTTCCCTCCTTGATGAACTGGCGTGGGATTTCCGCAAGCTGCTGGACAGAGTCGGACATGTTTGGTATGTCTCTGGTTTGTACTCTGGTTTGTTCGGGTAGGTTTCTACGGGGGAGTATGTTTGTATGTATGTCGTGTGGGCTGCGCAGTCAAGTTGACCTCCGGGCTCACGTTATAAAGGCCAGGACAGAGCTGGGGGTGTAAAATGTTCCCTGAGGCAAGGTGTTCTGATTCATGCGGCCTTGGCAGATCCTCCAGCTGCATTGCTTTGAAGATCTGCACGTGATATCCGCGTTTACTCTCGACTTGTGAGCAGATCCTTCGAGCTGCGAAGAAAAACGTACGGCATACGAAATGGAAGACACGATTTACCTGGCTTCATCCCAACATAAGCTCTGGTCGTTCACTCCGGAGTCACTGTCGAGCGTGCGGAAAGCAACGAATGCAGCTGCGGCGGCGCAGGTGAGGGAGGCGATTATGAGGGCGAGGGAGAAAAAGATGATGAATGGCGGGGTGGTGAAGAGTGGGAATAGCAATGGGATGGTGGACAGTGATATTGGTACGCCAGCGGATGGAAGCGGGAATGGAAATGGGGTTGGGGCAGATGGACTGGCACTGGGGCCGGATGAGAAGGAGATTGAGTGTCTGACGGCGGAGGAGGAGTTGAAGCTGGTGAGGTATTATTGTAGGAAGATAATGGATATTGCGACAGTCTTTGAGTTTCCTACAAATATCAAGGTGTGCTCTGCCTATCCCCGCCTATCCCCTCTCACACACCCTCCAGGTCATGATGAATGGATTGCTAAACTCCCACCTTCCCAGGCCACTGCCCCAACATTCCTCCGCCGCTTCTTCACCCGCACCTCTCCCATGACGTATCACCCTAAAACCCTCCTCACAACCATCCTCTACCTCACAACCAAAACCGAAAACCACTACATCCACCTCAAAGACTTCAGCTCCAAGATCCCCAAGTCCTCTCCGGAGGAAATTCTCGCTCCCGAATTCGTCGTCGCCATGGGGCTCCGGTGGTGTTTCGAGGTTAAGCATCCATTCCGAGGGTTAGAGGGGGCAATAATGGAGCTGGTCAAGGTCTCGGAAGGGAAATACATTCACCCCACACACCCCACCACCAGCGATCCACAGGAAACAAATACCTTCAACCCCCCCACACCGGCCGAGTGGCAAGCTAAACTGCACAACCTCCCCCCACTCCCCACCTCGCCCCACCTCCCACCAAAACCGCGGATCGAGCGCGCCCACGGGAAAGCGCGGTCCATCCTCTCCGGTCCCGTGCTCCTAACCGACGCCTACTTCCTCTTCACCCCCCCTCAGATCTACCTCTCATCCATCTACCTCGTCGATCCCCCTCTTGCGCACTTCTTCCTCGACCTCAAGCACCCCTACCCACACCAGTCCTCCCTCCTCCAAACCCTTAAATCCATCATTGAATCCTGTGCAGAGGAGGTTCGGAAAGGTGGGGAACCAGGAGCGCAGATTAGCAAGGAGGAGATGGACGAGGTCAAGAGGATTGATAGGAAGTTGTATTTCTGTAGGAATCCGGAGAAGGTGGATCTTGTGGGCGTGAGTAAGCAGGCGAAGAGGGGCGTTACCGAGGATGAGGAGAGTGGAACGGGGGGTAATGGGGAGGCGGAGAGAAGGGAGAGGGAAGTGAAGAAGAGGAAGTTGGAGAGGGAGAAGAGTTTCAGGGAGGGGGAGGAGCTGTTTGGCAGTCAGACTAAATAGAGTAAGGAATCATGCATAATTGCCATTTTTTTTTTTTTTTCCCCTTTTCATTTTATTCTGTGCTGTTTGGGTTGGGGGGGGGGGTTTTTTTTTTTTTTCCTTCCCTACAGCAGGAGTTTGGTATCTTTCTCCTTAAATCAAAACCTGTACTTTTTTTTTTTTTTTTTTTGGTTCTTTTTGCTTTCTGGTGCTTGGTGGCGCCATTATAGATCGCTTATATAGAATTACAAACGAGCCCATAATTCAAATATTCACAACCCAACAAAAGCATTACAAAATTTCTCTTAGCCATCAAATGCGGACTTACATACATACATACATACATACATACATACATACATACATGAAACAAATCAATCCCCTATAAATTAAACAGCACTCTTCCAGACCGGGTAGCCGATATATAGGCCCCCCATGCCCACAATAATCCCAAAACTCAAAAGCCTTATATAAAAACCCCAGAACAGCGCATCCCCCCAAACATCCCCGATATCAAACCCCCATACCTCACCAAAGCCTCCCCCTCACCGCATACGACATAGCTCTCCTAAAGCCATCATCCTCACTATTCTCCTCCGCTTCCTCCCATACCCTCTCACTCCGGCGATACAATATGGGGTCCCTTTTCCCCCAACAATTCAACCTCACGGGCCCATCCTCCCCTTCCTCCTTCTCCCCCTCCTCCTTCTCCCCTCCTCCCCACGCATGCAGCGTAACACTTCCGGTACTCGCGCCATACCCATTCCAACCCGTCGCCGCAAGCACACCTGCATTCGGATGCCAACTTGCATCTCTCACACATGTATCCCACCTCGGCACCCCAAGACCCCACCCACCATATCTATAACTGAGCTCCTCACGCCAGGGACGAGTTCCGGAGGTTGCTTTATACACGTCAATAATTGAAGCGATGGTGGCGTCGAGGTTGTAAATGTAGACTTTGCCATTGGAGGAGCCGGTGTAGACGTATCGTGAACCGGAGGACGTGAGGGGGCTGAAGTGGCAGCGAATGAGCGTGCGGAGGACGGAGTGCGAGCGGTACGTGACGACAGAGGAGTCTTGCGGGTGCCGCGCGGGGGGGTAGTCGTAAGTCTCGGAGCGGTAGTCGTAGTGGGAAGAGTAGTTTGTGCGTTTGAGCTTGGAGAAGGTGCTGGGAGACATCATTTTACTGGTTGGCGTTAGTTGAAGTTCAGGTAAGAAATTAATGTATTATTAAATTAATGTATTATTTTTGGGGAGGGGGAGGGAAGTACCGGATATCCCAGAGCTTCATAGTTTGATCTTTTGCGTTGCTGAGGACGTATCGCCCATCGCCCTTGCTATCGATATATGTCAAGCCCTCAAGATGCCCGCAGAATACACCTACTTCCCCCGACGCCATGCTTCGCCGATCCCAGACCTTGAGCGTGGTATCGTCTGACCCCGAGAAGAGGATATGTGGAGAATCGACATCCGCGAAACAGACAGCGTTGACATCGTTCCGGTGTCCTGACATTTTCAACACCGGTGTGCGAGTTTCAATATCGTAGACGTAGAGATTATTATCGTTCGCGCCAGCAACCATTTCCCTCCCGTCTCCTGAAAATCGAATGGACCATATCTACCCTCCATGTAATTCCTCAATATGAGATGCCCCGTTCGCTAGTCCGGGGGTATTGATAGAAGGAAGAGGTGGGGAGGGGGAATCTACGAACCCCAAATTGCCCTCTTTGCAGAGCATTCCTATTCCCCCTCACCCTCGCCGCAAAATCCAACGCCACCGTCTCCTCCATGTCCGAGCTTGTATTCGACACATACACCGTACTATCAATACTACTATACGCAAGCAACTTATTATCTGGTGATAGCGTCGCATCTGTAATTGTCCATCTCCCACCGGGATATGTCACAGTCTTGTAGTGTTTCCAGTTGTAGGGGTTCGAAGAATCGTACAGGCGCACTCGGAAGTCCTGGGAGGAGCTGTAGAAGAAGTTTCCGTCTTGCGAGAATTGGCCAGAGTAGCATTTTGCGTCATGATGCATGACGAAGTCGGCTTTGGTTGAGGGGAGGAGAGGCTTTTGAAAGAGGGATTAGTATAAAGTGCGGAGTTGGGAGCGGGGGAAGGCCGCTGGAGGGGGAAGGAACCTGGGCGAGAAGCTGGTGTCCTATTCGTGCTCGCTCGCCTCTGTATGCGCCGATTTCGCGCTCAAGGAGGCGGATATAGTGGCGGCGTTTTAGCTTGAGAGGGTTTGGTCGGCTTGGGTAGCTTTCCCATTCCTCCTACACAGCACAGAGAAATATTCCCATTAGCATATGGTTGATGATGCATGGGGATTGGGATGGGCTACCCACTAAACCAAACTGACCCTCCTTCATCAGCTTCTGCCCCTCAGGACTCGGCACCGGCTCTGCGTCCTTGATAAGATGCCGCCGTGGATCTATCCCTCGCCTGGGCAACCCCATTACCTCCACTCTGAATGGCATTCCGCTGGGTGTAGTCAGAAAGTGCCTTGTAGGAGCACCGTCATCGCCGTCTTCTTCTATATCTTCATCGTCATGGACAAGCCGAAATCGGACATGGCCATGCTCGCTTTCAAGGAGTTCTTCGATTAGGGCTTCTTCATCTTCCTCATCATCCCCCCCGCCATCTTCTCCATTATCTTCTTCTCCTTCATAATTCTCATGTGCGCCGGTAGTTGCCCCTGTGCTTTCCCTTGTTCCTGGTGCAAAGATGTGATCGGAATCTTCCATGTCGTCATCATCGTCGCCCTCATCGTCGCCCTCGAAGTCATGATCATTGTCAGCGGTAGACTCGTAGTCCATCTCGTCGGTGTTCATCGTGAAGGGTTATGCGATGCGATTGAGCTGCTCAAGAGCAACTAAATCGGAAAAGGCGTTATGGGAGGCAGATATCCAAACCCGCCGTATCGTTTCGTTTCACAGCTGCTGGTATCTCGGTTAATGACTCTGCCCAGTGTACTGTGATCTCGCCTTATCGGCTCCGAGCTTTCCTTTCCGCAGAGAATGGGACACCTACAGGACAACAACCACAACGAGCGGTCTCCGGGGAATGTATGTATGTATGTATGAAAGCGATCTCCCCCTCACGACGAATCCAGTTTCACCGTTCGCTCCAAAACCGGCCCGCTCAGCAATCGACGGCCAAGAAAACAGGCAGCCCAATGCCAAGATTGTCAACTTACTGAAAGATTTTGGAAATTCTGTTGGCGACTGCCGACCGACCGACCCACACACCGACGGAGCAGCGAAGCAATGGCTCCCCACGCAAAACGCCCCCGAACAGGCCCGCAAAAGGAGACCCGTCGGTCCGCAAAGCGTCGAGCCGATGAAGAAGCAGAAGAAGATCAATTCGTGCATTCAGCCGGCCCTGAGGCCGTTATCATCCCGGACTGCAAAGTTTCACCCGCAGCCAAAGATGAGGATGGCGGAGATGAAGAACAGGAGGGAAGGGCAAAAGCTCGAGAGTCCCGCTTAAAACAAGGCTCAAACAACACCCTATTCATCCGCTCAATCCCATACGACGTCATCCCCGACGAGCTCACAACCCACTTTTCCTTCGCTGCCCCAGTCAAGCATGCGCATATCGTTCTCGACCCTGTCACCAAAAAATCGCGAGGATTTGGTTTCGTGACGTTTGCAGAGGATGAGGATGCAAAGACCGCTGTGCAGGAGTTCAATGGGAAGGAATTCAAAGGCCGTGCGCTCAAGGTCGAGATCGCCGAGGCGAGACATCGTGCTGGGCATGATCTCGGGGACGGTGAAAGGGGGGAGGCGAAACCTAAGCTTGGAAAAGAAGAGATTGAGAAGAGAAACCCAAGGTTGATAGTGCGAAATTTATCGTGGAATATACGGAAACCAGAGCAGTTGACCGAAGTATTCAAGAAATATGGGAAGGTGTTGGATGTGATTATCCCTCCGAAGAAGGGTGCGACAAAGGGGTCGGGGTTACTTGCTGGATTTGCGTTTGTGACGATGAAGAGACATAGACATGCGCAGATGGCGATTGAGGAGGTCAATGGAATGAGTATCTCTGGGAGGAACGTGGCGGTCGATTGGGCTGTTGAGAAGGATAAGTGGGAGAAGGTCAAAGAGGAGGGAGGGGAACTTGATGTGGAAATGGTAGACGATGAAAGTGATAGCAGCGGCGATGAGGACGCTCCCCAGATCAAAGAAGAGGAACTTAACCAAGACGGTATTGACGAGCATGTTGACGAAACTGAGGACAAGTCAGAGGATGAAGTCGATGATGATGAGGACTATGATAGCATGGAGGATGATGATGATGAAGATGAAGAAGACAAGCCCGTAAAACACGATAACTCTCTCTCCCTCTTCCTCCGAAATGTCCCCTTTTCCGTTGACGAACAATCTCTCCACGCCCACTTCACTGAAAACTTCGGCCCAGTCCGCTACGCTCGCATCGTCATGGACTGGGACACCGAGCGCCCCCGCGGAACCGCCTTCATAGCCTTCTATAACGAAGAGCACTACAAAGACTGTCTCCGCAACGCCCCCAATCCCCCCCCAGCAGGCACCAAGCCCAGCCTTCTCTCTTCCGAGTCGCAAGACCCCGAAGGAAAATACACTATCGACGGGCGAGTCCTCATCGTCACCAAAGCCGTAGGTAAAGACGAAGCCGGGAAACTCGCGGACAAGAATAGTTCCGTCCGGGAGGCAGCTCTGAAGGATAAACGGCGATTGTACCTACTGAGTGAAGGGAATATCCCCTCCAACACCCCTATGTACCAGAAACTTTCTCCCTCAGAACGCGCGCTCAGAGAGGCAAGTATAAAACAGCGGAAATCGCTGATCCAGAATAACCCCTCCCTGCACTTATCCCTGACTCGGTTATCGATACGAAATCTACCTCGGAGTATCACAGCAAAGGACTTGAAGTTCCTTGCTCGGGAAGCGGTTGTTGGCTTCGCCACGGAGGTTAGGTCTGGGAAGAGACAACCTCTTTCAAAGGAGGAACTATCCCGCGGCGGAGACGAAGAGAAAGAAGCTGAAGCTGAGCGAAGGCGGAAAGGAAAAGGTGTAATCCGACAAGTCAAGATCGTTGAAGAAAAACCTGGCGCTGGGGGGGGCGGCCGTAGTAGAGGATACGGATTCATTGAATACGTCAGTCACAGATGGGCACTGATGGGTCTCAGATGGCTTAATGGGCGGGAAGTCGGTGGAGGCTTGGAACTCCCCATTGCAGGTATTCCTGGGCGAAGAGAGAAGATGGCAGAGCGCGAAAAGGCCCTGAGTTCTGCTGCTTCTGCCAAGGGGAAGTTGGGAAAGGGCGGGAAAGCAAATAAAACCAAGTCACCTGAGCTACCAGCTAATCGTAGCCTGCCACAAGAGCGCAAAAAAAGACTTATTGTTGAATTTGCCCTTGAGAACGCACAGGTCGTTCATAGGCGCAAGGAGACAGAGAAGAAGTGGCGCGAGATTGCAAAAGAGCGGAAGGCGAATAAAGCATTGCGGGGGAGTGAACCTGGTGGGAAGGGGGATAAAGGCAAGGGAGGTAGAGACGGCAGGCATGGGAAAGAGTTTAGGACTGGAAAGCGGGAGCCGAAGAAGGGAGGAAAGGGCGAGGCGGTAAATGGAACTAGTGCAGGAAGTAAACGGAAAAGAGGGAGCGATGATAAGACCGATGGGAGGGCGAGTAAGAAGCCCGCTGTAGACGGTGATGCTGCGATGAAGAAGGGACCAAAAAGTGAGGAGGATTCGAAACGTGCGGCCGCGAATAGGCATATTGCGAAGAAGAGACAGATGAAGAAAGCGAGGAAGTGATAAAGTAAGGGTGTATTATATATCCAGTCCTTTTGTATGTCTGTAGCTTGAGATGGGTCACTTTTTTATTTCTTGTAGGATATCCATTTGAATGGTGGTGGTTTTAAACAGTCATGAGATGCGTTACCCTGAACGTTGAGTCTCATTTGGGTAAGTTTCATGCCAAGCTTCCCTTGCCCATACTGTACTTCAGCAGTGATGTTCTGAACATAGCGACCAACCAACAAACCAACATGTCATCCTCCCTTGCGCCAGAATGCTCAGAGGTAAAAGAGCGGTATGATCAATGTTTTATCAAGTGGTATTCTGAGAGTACGTATACATTCTAGTCACTGAAATCTTGAGATATTGCATGAATAGAGAGAGCTAAGAGTTGAATCAAAGGGGCATTACAGAATATCTTCGGGGAGAAGCAAAGACAGATGATTGCAAGAAACTGTTTGATATTTATAAGGAATGCTTGAGTGTATGATACCCTTAGCGATAAGTCATGGCCTATAAAATTACGTAGGTAGGACCAGGGGGAACAGCGCGCTCCATCTTGTAGTACAGGATGAGTTGCGTGCGCCCCGCGGTCTCCCCTCTTGCGGTGGTGCTTTCGGTCTGAGGCTTACCCAGTGTTGAATGGACAGAAAGCAATGAAAGCCAAGGGCATCGATACCATGCTAGCGGAGGCAAGAAAGAATAGTAAGGATTTGGATATGGATATAGGCCAGAGTCGGTGAGGTGAGGCTTCACTTTCTTTGGTTTTCTACTGGCAAAACACAGCTGACGATATTTGAAGAACCGCCTACAGTCATTTCAGTTACCGCGGGCTCTTCTCCTCTCAACCTTAGTTCCCCCCCTTCTCCCCCATTACCGGGACGCATCGGCGCAGGGCCTGGATTATCATGACCTGAAGTACCTGAATCAGCATTTTCTTATTATAAGGCGTTTTGGTATAGAAGGACGTCTTGTGTATAAATATCCAGTACAATTATAAAAGTGCATTCCCAAATGGCCATAGTATCAGCTTCCCTAAGATTCAACATCACATGACTTTATAAATAATTCTAATTCTAGAAAGATCCGCCAAGATTTTTTCACACCGAGTTTACACAAAAAAGAACCCCAGGAACCGTTGAATTTCTTCGCCATCAGTACCCCACCTCATCCCATCGTTTCAATTGATTCGCTGCATATAGTACCTCCACAAATCTTCTGCTATATTACTACGAGATAATTCACAATGGTAATCTCAATCCTCCACAACTACACCATCCCAATTCCAAATCTCCATGAATATCCGGCCAGTCTAACCGAATTCTAGGCCACCACCCTCCGCAGCATCAAATCCCTCGTCCCCCTCCTCGACCGTGTCCTCGTCCAGCGAATTCGTGCAGACACTAAGACCGCCTCTGGTATCTTCCTCCCAGAGTCTACCGTGGAGAAGCTCTCCGAGGCGAAGGTGCTTGCTGTGGGTCCTGGTGGAGTTGGCAAAGATGGGAAGAGGATTGAGATGAGTGTGGCTCCTGGCGACAAGGTGTTAATTCCTCCTGTAAGTTTCTCCACTGAGCAAAAAGATTACTGGGTCGTGTTATTGATATATGAATCACAGTACGGTGGAAGCCCAGTCAAGGTTGGTGATGAGGAGTATACCCTCTTCAGGGACCATGAGTAAGTCTTGTACCTTGAATGTTGTGGATGGAGTGCTGACGAGTCTGGGGTGTAGGCTATTGGCCAAGATCAACGAGTAAATCTTGGGGAATTTACGGTGTACCATCCAAAAAATAAATGACTTTTCTGTTTCCATGATTTCGGCATGGGGGAGTTTCTTTGGCAAATTCAATAATGTATAAAAAGGATGTTTCGAATTTGCGGTGGAGCGGGCGTGAGAGGGACCAACTAGTGATGGTGACGATCCTTCAGGATGTAAATACCTTGCAATAATAACTCCACTCTGTACACAACGTTGGTGAAATTTGTTCTCCAGTATTGGAAGACTTGAAGGGTGGACTTCGTGATGACTGAATGATATAAAAGCTGTAATGGAAGGCGGCTGGTGCATTTAGACAAAGGGTGTGCATCATCTCATGTCTAACAAGCGTTCAAACTGCAGATCCCAAATGGCCCTTCAACCAAAGACCCAACCAAGGACCAAACCAAAGACCACGCAGTAGCAAGGAAAATGCCCAAACTCCGTTCCCAATACTTCACAGGAGCACTCATTACTCCTCCTTCTTCACCTTGACACCCCCATCACCTTCCACACTATCATCAGTAGCCGTCCCAGCGCCAGCAGGAAGCCATCTCAATGGGTGTCGATTGTACACGGGCCACGGGGGTATTACGGCCAGTACGGCGAGTAAAGATCCGGCGAGACCGATGTAGAGGGTGTAGGTGACGTCCTGGAGGATGAAGCCGACTATCCAGCTTATGGCCTACAAGGACAAGGACCGTTAGCGACCATGCTTGCAACAGTGTAAGAAGGTTTTAAAGCGCATACCCCGGTGAGGATGAGGATGTTGGTGGTGAGCATCTCTGTGATACGCTGGCCTTCGAAATCCTAGGACGTTGTTAGACAAAACTCGCGACATTAGTTTTGGCTGGTGTGCTCACAATGAAGCCATCGATGATTTTCTGAATGGAATCCATTTTATTGGTACGTATGGAATTTTATCGACGGATGGAGCTTGTAAGGAATCGATATGCGTTTGTTTGTTTATCCTGGGGTATTATAAGCACACTCGTGGTCGGCAGAATGTGTCCTCTTCCGAGTTACTACGCCAAGAAACGTTGATGTTGATTGAGCCATACAGTATAGCTCTCTTGCCAGGGCTTCAGATCCCAGCAACTCGGTTCGGGACACTTTCGACACTCTCAACGACTATGGTGGACCTCAAACCACCCCTACCAGTCGCGGATGCAACAGACACTGAACTGTCACCAAAAAAGGACGATACGGTACATTCCCTTCCCCAACTACGCCAGCGGGGACGAGTAGTCTTTTCTTTCTGGGCTGTAGTTCTATTCCTCGGATTACCATTATGGTACATTACAACCTCTATATATCGGGCCCCACTCCCATTAAGCCAAATGACAGCATGGTCGGAAGGGAAGGAGTGCAAAATAGAATTTCCGCTCTTGGTGGATGTGGTTATTGGGAGTAAGGAGGGAAATAGTCCTGGTTTGGAGGTGAGAGATTTGATTCGGAACGTACAATTACATCTGGATGATGCGAGGGAAGGGAAGACTGGGGGAGGGCACTTGAGGTTAAGGCTGGCGGAGGAGGAGGGAAGTTCAGAGGCTTGCCCTTATAGGAGTGAGGACCTGGGCACTTGGGAGGGAGAAGGTGCTGATGGCTCGGAAGAGGATATTGAGGAGGAGAGCGTAGCAGCGGTGTTGCGATTGTTGCCAGGCGAGCCAGGGTCAACAGAGCATACCCATTCGTTGCAACCTTCGCAAAGGACGATAGATTTGTTCTATGCTTCGACATACAATCCGGCAAGTTCGGCAAGTTTAGCGAGTTTATCAAGCTATGCTGCGAAGATGCTACAAATGGTATTTAGGGAAGAAGAGCAAATGGTGCGCTATTTCCTAGAGAAAGCAGCTTCGTCGAACGGGGAAGGAAATGGAAGCCGAGAAGGGATGCAACAGCAACCTGGAGATTTTGACATGTCTCGGAAGATTGCTCGGATGATCAGATACTCTTCACGATACCATATAACGTTTTCGTTGTTTACTGCTTCAGCCATACCAAGTTCGTGGGATATTATACCTGCTATCGAGACGTACCTTACGCCATTGTTGACTGCTTTGTCACCAATCTCGAATTTCACTGTCGAGAGCCAGGTGCAGTTTTATGCGTCCTTCTCACCGACAATCAGGCCATTGCGTAACGAGGAGTTGAGCGCCTGGACGTTGACAAAGGATGATTTGAGTAATTTTATCAATTCTGCCGAGTGGCCGCTTACGAGCATCAAGAGTGACCCGACTATTAACTTCATTATTTATATTCCTGATAAATCACTCAGTCCGTTGATTATCCCTGAGTCTACAGGAGGAGGAAATGCATGGTTACTTCCACAGTGGGGCGGGGTTGCTATTCTAAACCCAAAGACTGAAGTGGAGGCAAATATCACCGTTGTGCACGACCCACCAGCTCACCTTACCCTCGACGACCTAAAACCCAGCTTGGATATATTTGCTACCCAGCTCCTCGCTCTGCTCGGTACACCCTCAGCATCTTCCTCCATATCGTCATCACTCCCTATTAGGATCGATTCTCTCACTAGGCAACGAACGGCGGAAACACTACTCTCCGCATCAACGACCCTCGGTTCTCTTGCCCGTCTGGTGCGTGCATTACCCTCAATCGCTATTCCGCCCACAGTGTCTACCTCCGTATCTAAGACGATCACAGCACTAGAAAGAAGTTGTGCAGCGCTGAAGGAGGGGAAATTTAACCACGCGCTGAAGGAGGGTAGGATAGCAGCGGAAGAGGCGGAGAAGGCTTTCTTTGAGAGAACGATGGTAGCTCTAGTTTATTTCCCGGATGAGCACAAGGTCGCGGTGTATCTTCCGTTGTTGGGTCCGGTGGGAGTACCTCTGATCATGGGTGCAGGAAAGGCCTTGTGGGCGTGGTTCAAGTATAGCCGGAACGCTGCTGCGGTGGGAGCGGCCAAGAAGGGTATATAGGGGGAGTGCTCGTTGTGTTTTTGTTCATAGGGGTTGGAGTTGGTCAATGGTAATAATTGGTACATCTTATGTCGTTCCATTTTTATTATTCTTGTTTTATTAGATAAAACCAGAATTAAATTGGATTTATTTCGGTTAAATAAATTGCAAGATGACTGACAAAAGTCATGGGCCACCCCTGACGCGGGATGCAACGCTCTCAAAAGAGTAGTAGCTTGGTTAGTCTGGTTGGCACAACACCCTAGACTACAGCTTGGTTAGTCTGGTTCAGCTTGGTACTCCTATCTGCATCCCAAAGCAGCCAGACACTACGGTACTTTTCCCTTTGCAGGATAGTGAAACCTCTAGCGTGTTCTGCCTGAGCTCAGCTAATGCACTTGCAAGGTTTGTGCTTAAGACCGACAGGGATACTTAAAGCACAAACACCTTAACGTCAAGAGAACTCTAGATATCTTGGAAGCTCTTAGTATTGTAGACCACAATAAAGTGCTTTGCACACTATAGTATCAAAATTTCTTAGATGTAACGAATCCACATATAAATCACACATATACAACAGCTTATATACATATCATATCCTAAACAAATATTTTTTATATTAAGCATTCAAACACTCTATACCAATATGTCAAAATTTTCAAACGCTACCGGAAACCTATACAAGCATCAAAGCTATCTACTTCTACTGAGCAGACTGTACAGATGGCTGGCTGGAGGACAAAAAGAGAGAGATTAGACCGTCACACAGATTTGATGGTGTTGTGAAAATAGCAGTTTAGTCCCTTCGGTAGTCTGTGGCAGCTAACACCTCGAATCAGGTTAGGATGGATTGTCACGGTGGAGAGGTTCGACTAAAGGATTTGGCTATTTATTATATTTATGTAGAAGGATATCATAGAGAAAATAATTAAGGATTCTGCATGGGGAAATAATATTTGGGGACTATCTTAAAATTAAGTAAGCAATAGTCCCAGACCTCTTATTTATACATATACATCACTGATAGATTCATAGCATTTAGAGATTGATGGGCAGTGCATTGTAATGATCAGGATATTCCACTTATAAAGATCAGAATGTAAGACTGCTCTAGCAGGTCCCGTCACTTCTGCAGTACAGAAAAGTAAGGTTCACCAAATAATTCTTCGGTTACTAGGCCTGGTATTGCTAGGGATGGTAAGTTCTTAGTAATAAGGCTGGCTTTTCTGTATTAGTCGAGATAACTTGAGCAACTTGGTAAAGAGGTGTTTCTTTTATTACGTTGGTCAGGTAAACAGTTAAGCCTAGATAGCTGATCTCTTAGTACAGCTTGGAGGGGAATTGGAAGCTCTGAAACAAATAGAGGAGTGTTTCAATCACAAGTATAGATACTTGTGGACCTTTCTGATTTTGAATTCATTACGAATTGGGAATCTGGAAAGCTACCCATGGGTTGGTTAGTCAAGCTCAATGGTTGGTATTCATAGGATATCACTATAAGGAACAATTTGACTCTGAGTTATGATATTGTCACACTCATGTGAAAATTAGGTATGCTATTGTTATGAGCCTCTGAGAATGATTCCAATGTTGTGGACAGTAAATAGTCTAGATATGGATGGTCGAAGGGTCTTGAATCCATACCACTCAGATTCCTTATGACCCTCCTCTTGATATGCTAGAGGCCAGTACCTCTCAGAATGATCACAGTATAACTTTTGTTACTTCTAGTCCAACTTCAAAATTGGTGATCACCAGTGTCCATAAATATTGAGGGCTCCTCCTGTCCAAGCGTAAAGGAGGATATAAGGAAACTTTGGTATGATTGAGTGGATTTTATGTGACTGATTAGGTGTTTGTTATGTCTCTAAGTTCCTCTTAGAATTTGGATAAAACTTACAAGAATTCCATAACATGCTTATGTATCTAATTTTGCTCCCGTATGCAATGTTCATGACCCAATCATACATTGCAGTATGCCAGTAAATCAATGTACATTCTCCAGGATCTCTAGGATCCAATCCAATTCCTGTTTCAGCAATTCTTTCAGGTCCTCTAGTATTTCAGCATCGATCTTATCTAATACTTCAAACTCAGGAACTCCACCCTCAAACAGATATTTCATTTCTGCTTGAGTTCGAACTTCCCACACCTCTCTTCTTTGCTTTACCATTACTTTCCCAGGCCGAGACGATTCAGCATTTTTTCAACGTCCATCTTAACTTTCCCCTCTAATCGCTCTACCCCTCCTTCCACCTCTGGAGCTTCATCCACCACCAAATAACTCCCAAGTTTCCTTTCTGCTAGACTTAGAACATCCCACTCCACACTTCCTTGCTTTCCCATCTCTTTCTCAGCTTCTGGTGCTATATCTTGGATGCTGTATTCTCGTACTGAAACCTCATCCCGTATCACTGCCAGTGGCTCAATGCCGAAGGTGTCTACCGACTGGGCATCTTTAACAAAATGCAATTGGTCAAGCAACGTTTTCATCAGATCTGCTTCTTCTTCCTCAGAAGCTGGTGGGGGCAGTGCGGCAAGCCGTAGGAGATGGCGGAGCTTCTTAGGCGTGATTTTGGAGGTTTCGGGGATGGAGGCGGCATTTGTTTTTGGCGGGAGAAGAGAGCGGACAGACCAGGATGGCTTGGACAGCGCTTCTAGGGCGGCATTGGGAGAGGCTGGTGTTGAATACAGTCGCTGAAAAAGTAATCGCCGTGGTAGTCGAGTAATCGATGTCATTTTGAGTGCTGTTCAGCCGAATATTTCACAATATATTATCTAATGTACGAGAGGTGCGGCACACCGCCAAGCCACAGAAGGAACTTCTGTTCCGCACCTCCGTAAGAAGAATCTCATATGAGATTTGTATGGGGCTTGGCACGTTTTTACGGGAGTTTGACACCTGTTCATAAAATTGATATGTAAACATAATACCTCTAGTTACGATCTCCCACTCTATTGGGTGTTGGGGATAACCTACTTTATATCAGGAAGAAGTATGATTCTGGCGTAAAAGTGCTGCAGTGCACTAACCGACTTGCAACTAACGGTACGTTTCGAAGATCTCGCTGGGCCCAAAACAATTAAAAGCGATATCACCATCAGCCATGGGTTCTCCAGTCCAGGATGGCCGTGTCGAGGACTTTCTCAACGATAAGTTCCAGACCCTTGCAGATTTAGATACCCTTGATGAGCTCCTATCCTCAGTCCAAAATCAACAATCTCTTCTCCGGTCTCAGGCATGCATTGTGAACCCCACGAAATCCCGAACCCCCTACTAATTCGTGACATGTATAGCTAGAAGCCGCTGAAACAGCGATCCACGAACCCGAAAAAGCGGCATATGAACATTCGGAGAAGCTTCTTAACCAGGCGCAACTATTCCAGCAGGAACAAATTGATATAGATCGGAGGTTACAAGCGATTGCGGCTTCGGAAGAGACGAAGGATCGGCAAGACAGATTCGTCATCAATTGCCCGTGCTGTGCAGGGTACAAGTAAAGAGGAAGCCGATGCCCTAAAGGGCATACCTGGTCTAGAGCGACTATGTAGAGTGTATGGTAGCGCCATGTACTTGGAAGGATGTATGCGGGACTGGGGGGAAGATGTCGTAAGTTTAAGGTACTATATGTGAATATCTATTATTTTGATGCTAATTTTCGGTGGTATTAAGTTCTTCCTTGAGATATGGGAGGAGCTTCATGATCGATCCTTGAACCAATCAAACCAAGATAAGGATAAGCAGGTAGCAGGTAATATGACGATGCAGGATGTTGCAGACAAAACATCCAGCGCAGTCGTGTCTGGGGATGATGACGGCGCCTTGTTCGATGAGACTGCTGGGGCATTTAAGTGCTTGCAGGAATGGACAGAGGAGATGATCATTGAACATGTTGGGAATAATGTCATTGAGGAGTTGAGAGCGTATACTCGAATGTAAACCACCTTCCTCGCCTTATCTTCTCAGGATTATAACCAATTCTGCCATAGCACCATCTGGCCATCAATTGAGAGTGACCACACTGGCAGTGAGGACTCCAACCAACCACACTCTACTCTAACCATATCCCCTGAGATCGCCCAACCCCTCGCTACACTCTCCTCCTTTTATGCATATACCTCTCGCGTCCTCACCGCCCCTTCGTTTCACCGTATAGTCAGGCAGACTATGGCCCTGGTCCAAACCCATATTCTTGACTACGTTGTCGCAAGGAGCCAATTCAGTGCATTTGGTGCTCGGCAGTTGGCGCGGGATTGTACTGAGCTGTGGGCGGTCTCGGCACAGTTTGCGCCTCCACCAGTGGTGGAGGGCGTGACTAGAAAGCTGAAGGAGACTTGTTTGTTGTTGACATTACCTATGAAGGATGGTAATGAGGTGCCAGAGAGGGAGGGGCTCCAAGATGTGCTGGAGGAGGCGGGGCTTAGGGAGGTGAAGAGTTTGATGGGGATTAGGACGGCGGTGGGGAGGGCCTTTGAGGATAATGAAGAAGCAAGAGGAGTGATGGAAGAGTTGGGGATTAGGGAGCTGCTGGTGGCGGAGGTGAGGGCTGAGGGGGGAGAGTGGAAGCTTAAGCGTAGGATGTCCAAACTGAAACTTCCATTCCAGGCTCCTTTATTTGAGGATACCGTCTTTGGATGCTAGAAAACAGGATGCATGTGCACCGTACGATGAAATTCTGCAGGATACCCTTTTGGATACACCTTTCCTGTGATATCTTGTGATGGAGTCTACAATATGGCTACTCTCCCTCACCTCCGGCCAAAGAACTAGCATCTATATTGATGTCAAATTAAAGTACTCAAGGATACAAACCTCCATAAAATGAGCAACTCCAAGAGCCCTCATTGAATAAACCGAATCCACCCCATCTAAACCCTACTTGAAACCTCCCGCTCTCCCGCTATCCTCCACAGTGTTCTCAACATTCCCAGCTTTTTGGTGGTGGGTATGTTGGCCCGTTTTTAGTCCCCTCCCAACCATGTATTCTTGAATTGTATCAACATAGACTAGTGCAATCTAGAGTATCTAAAGCTGGAGAATGTGGGGGGAAAAAAAAATAATGGATGTGATCATCAGATTGAAAGGCGTTGCTGGTTCCCTTTTTTATATATATATATATATATATAACTCGATAGAGGGATGGCAACTATGAGCGGTGTTTTGCTCCGGTTATACATACCGGAATAATGTGCTTGAGTATTTTCAGTGTTTTTGAACGCGGAAATGCACGTAGGATATTTGAGAAGTGAGTGGTAGTTTAGGATTTGGGTATGGGGTTGGTTGGGGGAGCGTACGAGAATATGACCAGCAATCCCACCTGAGCTAGCGGAGTCAGCCTTTTTCAGTCGGAAAGACCCGGATTTGGATTTCTTCTCTGTGGTAGAGGTTGAGTGGCCATGGGGGAGTGCTACGTTGTCAAGACATAGTACCGCGTAGGCGACTTGGATCGCGGTGAGCGGGAAGACGCTGGAGAATAGTGTTGATGGGGGGGAGGCCATGAGCGAGGGGAATTGGAGGAAGTAGGAAGTGAGGAGGGCTAGTGGGTGGAGGTGGGTGAGGAGGATAGGGCTGAGGCCGGCGATGTTGGTTGCTCGGTGGGGCATAGTGTTGGTGCTGACGCTGGTGCCGGCAGGTTGTATGATAGGAGTGGAATCGAGGTGCGGTTGGGAGCTGGAGATCACGTGTAAGAACCACTACCTGTATCCAGCCACCGTCTGTGTCTCTTACCCTGAACATCACCAACGGAGCTTAAAGCGGCGCATTCGTATTCTGCGATATCAAGGGGGCCACCCCTGATATCTGACTTGGTTACACCCAGTTACTTTTATCCAGAGTCCACAAATCCACAGTCTCGCTGGCGAGAATATCTATCCATCCCCCATCTTCTCTCCTGGGACTCTCTCATAATGCACAAAACTCGTCAGTCAAGTCCACTCCACTGTCGTTTCCTCGCAAATATCTCCTCTTACCGTGCAACCTGCAAGAACGTCCCACTAAAAGCGCGAATATGGAGCGCCCTCACCCTGCGCAACATCACTATCCTCTCCTGGATATACATCCTCTACTGGGGCGAGCGCAAGGTCTTCCGCGATGCCATGCAACGAGTGTCAATGGGATAGATGGGAACAGTGGGTCGGTTGGCCTTAGCCTCTAGCCGATCAGTATTCGTGGTGGAGATGAAACTGAATTGGAGATGTAGCCGGAAGATGCCCAGCCATATCGCATGGCCCTGATAGCCGACCTGCAAATCGTCAACCCACATACATACCCCCGGCGAGGTATCGTCCTCAAGGCGACAACATTCTACACAGACCTATTCATGTCGAAATTATACTCCCTCCTCAACAAAATCCTCCTTCCAGAAAGTACGGTATTCTTAGGGGACCTTTTTGATGGCGGACGGGAATGGAGTACAAGTACGGCAACCTGGGGCAGCCATGTAACCGACCCCAGTACACCAGGAAGAGAAGATTGGACGAAATACAACCGTGCCTACTGGGAACAAGAATTCGTCAGGTTCAATAAGATATTCCCCATGCTGCCTGGGAGAAGGAGTATCCGCTCACTCCCTGGAAACCATGACCTGGGATTCGGTAACGGTGTGAACGAGGGCGTCGTGAGTAGGTTCAAATCCTTCTTCGGGGAGACGAACTCGGTACATACATTAGGAAACCATACATTTGTATTGATTGACTCTGTGAGTCTGGAGAACACCGAGAACCCCAAGATCTATGAACCAGCAAGGAGGTTTTTGGATGAGTTTTCTGCCTCTATACCGTCACCGAGGAAGCTCTTACAACAAAATCCGGAGGTTCGCTCATCGAAGTTATACGATGCAGGCAATGGGGCCGCACCAGCAAATACAGTCCCACCAATTTCCCCCCTACCTAAAATTTTACTGACCCATGTCCCTCTTTATCGCCCCCAAAATACGCCTTGTGGTCCCCTCCGGGAGGGACATTCACTTGATGGAACCATCCCTCTTCGTGGTGGGTTTTAGTACCAAAATGTCCCGCAACACGAGACGTCAACAGATATCCTTAAGAAAATACAGCCCATTCTTGTCGCTTCTGGTGATGATCATGATTACTGTGAGGTTCTTCACGCCGGGGCCACAGGTATGGTGAAGGAGATTACCGTCAAGAGCTTCAGCATGGCAATGTCCGTTCGCCGGCCAGGGTTCTTGATGCTGAGTTTGTGGAACCCTGTCAAGGAAGCCGTGGTAGAGGGGGGAAATGATGCTTCTACAGTTCAGTCGAGGTTGTGCCTTTTACCAGATCAGGTGGGAATCTGGCAAACATATCTTATGCTATTTGGGATCACAAAGTTTGTGGTTACATTGAGCATAGTGTGGGCGTGGTTCAGGCGGAGGAAGAGCAAGGGGGATGAACCGCTACTTCCGCTTTCGCAAAATGAGGCGGCGAGGTTAAAGCGAGGATATGTCAATGGGTCAGTGGAGTATGCGGCCTCATCGGAATCGTCGGAATCGTAGAATAGTATTGCTATTATCACACGTTCATCTGCATCTAATCATGGCAGCTCTGGGTCTTCGTGGTCACATTATGGGGGATATGGTATCCCGTCAACTACATCGTCTCCTGCTCCACCATATAATGAGGACGATGAAAGTAAATATGCTAAAAGATCTATGCCGAAATTGGTTATTGCGGGGATGCCATTGGGGTTGCAGCAGAAGATTGAAAAGGGATTGATTGAGTTTGGGAATGTGGCGGGGAATGTGGGGGTTAGGGTTGCGGATAAGGTGGTTGAGCGAGTGCCGAGTTTGGCGCCCACGGTGGAGAAGGGTAAGGAAATGGTTAGGAGGGAGATGGAGAAGGGTGGGGTGAAGGGGTTTGTGGGGAGAGTATTGGCGGGGGTAAAGAGGTGGGGGGTGGCAGCAGTGGTGTTGGGGTGTTGGGGTGTTGGTATTTGTGGTTGGTGTGGACGGAGGCCTAGGCCTAGGGGAGAGTTTGCTGTATATAATCTGAATGTTTTTGACAGGTACTGCCGTTAGCAGTTCTGACATCTTATTTTGTTGTTTTGATATCTCTGCTTTGGCTTAATGGAGCTGAGGGTAATGCGTTGACAATACTACCTTCTTTTTTTTTTTCTTTTTTCTGCGTTTGTATTGGGGAGAAAGCGGGGGAGTTAACTTACCTTAGTCCATATGGAGAGGAAAATACTTACTTAGTAGTAGTAGTAGTAGTAGTAATGGACTTGGAAACTATTTTACGGTAATTGAATGGTGCCCATTTCAGATCAATTTCAACGAAAGGGTTTGTCGTGTTCATCACGATGAGCAACAGCCGCGACTTTGCCTACAGCATATAGAGCTGCTGGATGTGTGTTGGATTCCGAAGTTCATTATTTTTTTTTTTTTTCGTTTTATATACAGCTCATCCGGGAAATACTCCAAATATGCAAATTTGAAGAAGAACTTATGGGGTCGTTTTGACCTACCTGTCTCTGACGACTTTGTTGTGCGATTATATCAGGGTAATTCTATCAGGGGTATTTATCAGGGGTATTTATCAAGGTACATATGAATGACATAACTCCGTATCTACCCCACCCTTCACAACACGCAACCAGCACCAGCACCAGCAGCCAGCAACTCGAACCGAAGCACCAAGCATCAGCAATAAGCATCTCCGCCACTCTCTCAGAGCCACGGCGTACACCACTCCACACCGCCAGCACCTCCTAACCTCCCCTCTCCTCCTCTCCATCCTTGCCTTCCTCCTCACCTACGCCTACTTCAGACACCTCCCCCCTCCTTCCCAGCCAGGCACCATGACCACCTGGACGCAAACGACCATCACCCTCCCCTCGCGCAGCCGTGGGTCCTATCTAATAACCGACGAAATCCTCACGCACCTCACCCCACTCATCAGTCCCCTCAAAATCGGTCTCGTGCACCTCTTCATCCAGCACACCTCGTGCGCGCTGTCACTCAACGAAAACTGGGATTCGGACGTGCAGCTGGACATGAGCGACGCGCTGGAGAGGATAGTCCCGTACGACAGGGGCGGGAAGGAGGGGCTGTATAGACATGATGCAGAAGGGGAGGATGATATGCCTGCGCATATAAAAAGTAGCTTGGTCGGAGCGAGTGTCAGTATCCCCGTCAGAGACGGGAAGCTGGCATTGGGTACGTGGCAGGGAATATGGTATTTGGAGTTTAGGAGGGCTAGGCATACGAGGAGGGTGGTTGCGACGGTGCAGGGCACGACGGAGTGATCTGTAGGTGGGAGTTAGCGGGGGAGGGGGGGAGAGGTGGGGTGGGGTAAGGGAGGAAGATGGGAAATTGGGGAGGAAGATGATGCTCCTTTGGTGTGGGGTAGGAGGGAAGGTGGGCAGCTTATGGCGCAGCGAAGAAGAAGCTCTCTCACAGAACCGATTGGACCGATTCGAAGGTTTCCTTAAATATCTCTGTTTTGATTCCGGCACTGAACCAGGTAACAAGAGACTGACACAACATATGCAAACCAAAATCTAAAGGTTTTATAGGAGAACAAGGAATAATCCTTCTGGTCAGAACAACAATATACGTTTGTTCCTTTTTCACACATTTACATATGTACAAACAAACCTAGGAGACATCCCCCCCTCCCCCAAGAGAGGATTCTAATACCTCTACGGTACGGTACAACATTTCCCCCCCGCCTCACGCACCCAGCCCCCTCCCCAACCCCTTCATCCTTCTCTCCCTCATCAGCTCCCTACACCTGGCCTTATGCAGCCCCCAGCACCTCTTCTGACACTCCACCCCACAGTACCACTCCCCCCTACACCCCAAACAGGCCTTATGCTCGCCCACCCTCACCTCCTTCTGCCCGCATCCGGGGCACGTATTCACCACCCACATATGCGCCGTGTCCACCAACCACCTCTGCACATCCCTTTCCTCATCCATAAACAGCCCATGAGTGGAGTAAATAAAATCGTTCGCCTCCTCGTACCCCGCTGGATTTGGGAACCCCGCAGCGGGAGCAGACGAGGTCGGGGTGATTGTGGGTGAGGGGATGGTAGACTGTGCACCAGTAATGTACCCCGTTGGGCCGAAATATGTTGTTTTATGGGTGATCATAGTGAGGAGGATGCGGAGGACATGGCGGTTTGATTTATGGCCCAGGCGGAGCCATGCGCGGGCGCTTTTGCATACAGGTAATCCTCCTCCTCCTCCTCCTCCTCCGTTGTTGATCTCAGTTCCAGTACCATTATTACAATTACCAGTACTCCCCCCCCCTCTCTTCACACATTGTTTCACCATTCCAGACTCGATAAACATCCACCAACACCCCAAGGCGACTAGAAAGGCCATTCTAGGCCACCTCCCCGCTGCCCGGACATACCTCCCCTGTACCATATCCAATCCCAGATCCACCCCGCCCACGACTCCACCTCCCCCAGCGCCCGCCCAAGCCCCCTTGGTGGTTGGTGCCGCAGGGCCCGCACCACCCAGCTCATCCAACCAGCCCATGCAAAACTTGACACAAGGCAGGCCCATCCCCAGCTGAAGCATACTCACCGGCATGACAAACCTGATTCCACAATCATCATCCATATCCAGCTGCAGCATCTTCCCTGCCCGCCGCAACGCCGCATCCCATTTCCACATCTTCATGTATCCGTGGATGACTTGCTCCAGTACAAGAATATACCCGCCCCTTCCTACCCGCTCTATTCCATCCCCCCCGCAACTACTCTCGCTGCGCCGAGGTGAGTCTCCCCCTGCTTCGTCCGCCCCCGCACGGGCGGACCACGCGCCGAAGTAGGGATGCTCGGGGCTGAAGCAGTCTGGGCCCAGGGAGGATTTCTTCAGGCATGTCTCTGCCGCTTGGGCTAGCTCGACTGCAAAGAGCATGCGCTCGAGGGGAAGATGCTTGGGATGCCAGACTAGGAGTTCCCATAGGACAGTGGGAATGTTGGAGGGGGACGTCCCGAGGGCGACAGCGATATGCCGGATGGCAGTGTGAATATCGCGGTACTCGAGTGCCGAGTGGATGAGCTGCTGGGCGGTGCGCTCAGTGCGCGAGCCTGTGGTGCCGGGACTAAAGTTTGCGGGGGAGGGGAATGTCAGCGTGGGACGTGGGTGGGTAGGTTGTTGGAGAATACGAGAGGCTGGGGGGTTGGAGGTTCAAGAGTTGAGGGTAAGGGAGAAAATCGTACCGGGGATGGGGTCTTAGCTTTGGCGCACGCCCAAGCGAGGCAGGGTTGAGGAACGTCTTTCCGTCTTCTCCAATAACAGTCTTTGATACCACAGCTGCTGGGTCCTCGCTAGAACCGTCACCCAGCCCTTCTTCCTCCCGGACTTCTGTGGCCATACAGTCGTTTGTTTCCACCTCGACCACCGCTACCACCACCACCTCCCCCTCCTCCTCCTTCCGATCCCTCATCTCCTCCTCCTCATCACTATCCAAGCAAAATTCCGCCGTCATAGCCAACTCACCACCCTCCTGTAGACCTCTCCGAGCCCCTTTCTCTCTTCCCTCTCAAGTAATCAAGAAGGGTATATATATATATAAATATATATAATATGTCTCGTATGTGTATGTATCAGCTCAAGCAGGGCAGTGACTTGAAATAAGAAAATATAAAAAAGGAGCCCCCACGCTTTCTTTCTCTCTCAAGCTGCAAATAATAATAATAAAAAACCTACCGTAAATGCCAAAATTCTCTCTCTTTCTCTCTCTTTTTGTCTCTCTCTCTCTCTCTCTTTTTCTCTCTCTTTTTCTCTCTCTTTCTCTCTCTCTTTCTCTCTCTTTTTCTTTCTTTCTCTATCTCTTTCTCTCTAATAGATCCCAACCCAGCACCATCCTCTCACTTATATATTATATACATACACACACACACACATAAACTAAACAAATCCATCTGTCTAACTACCTATATATATATATATACACACACACAACACATACAACACATACCCAAATTACACACAACACGCTCAAAAAAAAAAGCAAAGCAAACTAAGCGATAGATAAACAAAGGGAAGCTCCGGAAACAAAGAAGTTCCCCTTCCCCGCAACCCATAAACAAACACAACCTTTTTTTTTTTTTTTTTTTTTTTTTTAAATTTTTCCTTGTTTCTCCTAACCTGGCTATTCATTCATACTACGGTATACTATTCATATATGTCTCTAGGGCTTAATTTAATTCTTTGGTCTCTCTCTTCTCTCTCTCTCTCTCTCTCTCTCTCTCTCTCTCTCTTTCAGGCTGATCGCCGAAAACGGGGGGAGGGTAGGGGGGGTTTCAATTATTCTTCATTTTGACAAAGCAAAGCGAGGCGAAGCGCTATAGGTAAGTAGTGCGCGCCCACCACCCCCTCCCCAAAAACCAAAAAAAGCTTAATATTCTCATCATGATTATTTTTATTTTTATTTTTTTTTCGATTCTGATGAGAGATAGAGAGACTCACAATTAATAAAAATAAAAACAAAAAACCACTTTATATTCCCCAAGTTAAAAAAAAAAAAAACACTAAAGTTAACGGATTCCGCAAATCGGAATTCCACCCAGAGAGCCCTAAACAAACAACCGTAATGAAAAAATGAAAAATGAATCGGTTTTTAATACACAGCAAGAAAGAAAGGGTACTCGAATTAAAACAGCCAAAGTAGAAAAAAGCCTAAGATTTGTATATATCCCCTCCACAGAACAGAACCCTGGCACCCTTAACCCACCCAAGTCGTTCCTCCATTTAGGCCCGATTCGGTTCGGCCAAAAATGACCAAGCTCCGTCAAAGCAGCCAGCCACCCTGGACCGATCAAAGAAACAAAGATTAAACCAGTAGATAAAGACATGGAAATAAGCAGATACAACAGAGGAACGAAACGATGTAAATGAAGAACCTATCGCAAGTCATCCAATGCCCAACGGTAACCGAAAATCAAAGAAAGGAAAAAGGTACTCCTGGAAACACCCCCACCGCCTCCATCACCACACATCTATCATTTCATGCAACCCAATTTGCGTACTTATATGTAAGTAACCTTCATCCCCATCCCCACCGTCCTGCTCGTCTTCAACCAAGCAACCATCAACAACCTCTTGATCCTTTCCCTGACCTTCTTCTTACTCGTCGCATATACCACCGCACACAACATAATCACCGTTCTCAGCAATAAGCCATTTCCTTGGGCACTAAACATCGCCTTTTGCATCTTTGTGAACAGCGCTTGGGTATGACCAAACAAGCTACTCGCCTGATGTCTAGCCGCGACTACGCCCTCCTTAGACTGCTCCCTCTCTGCGCTCCGTGAGCTTTTGCCCATTTGCCCAGGTACCAAACGAGCACCAGACACAGAGCCCCGTGACTTTGGCCGCTGTCGGACGGAGTCTGATGGTGAGGGTTTGCGTTGGCGGGAGGATGAGGAGCGGATGGAACCAGAGACTGAGGGGGAAACAGAGCGTTGGTTCTCGGCCGCAAGCCGTGCAGATTCAATTTCTGCATCGCGCTGGGCTTCGATGCGGCGGGCATGTTCCTCGGCCTCCTCCTTCTCGCGGAAGAGGGCATCTAGGGTAGCAAGGAATTGCTACTCGCAATAATCTGTTAGATCAATGCATGGAACCTTCAAGGAAGATATATACCATACCGCTTTCTGGTCATCATCAAGGTCATTGCTGCCTTGTGTGAACTCTCGCGCATATTGCCACTCGTCGACCTTGGGTAGCACATGTAAGATGTATAGCTCCATCAACTTCACGCGCTGAGCCACCGCCTTGGGATCTTCATCATTACCCATCAGGCTTGACGACGCAGACATGTATGCCTCAAGCCTCTTCTGGGTTGGCCTTTGGTCTGCTGCATGTGATAACAACAGCATCACCCTTAATTTCCAAATACATTAGAAATCTGCATTCTTTGAGTATATGGGCTTGACTCACAAGGCAATCACCACATCTCCATCCACCCTCCCCTCATTTGTATATGCATTCACAGCCTCATCCCAAACCCTTGCCGTCCTAATTTTCTGTACAATCTTCCTCCACTCCCCCGCTCCCCACAGCTTCTTCCCCTCCTCACTACCAATCTTCGCTGCCGCATCCAATATAGCAAAATATAAGCTCCAAACTTTGATCCTCAGCACACGCGAGCATTTTCCTCTCGGATTCGCCGACTCTGCAACAACGGGCTGAAGGGTGGCGAGAGCCTCGGGCAGCCGCCGCGTAAGGAAGAGGTTTGTGCAGGTTTTGTATGTACGAGATATTTCAGCTGCCGAGGGCGGTCGCGCAGCAGGTTGCCTCTGCTGTTGTGGTTGCTGGTGAGGTTGCAGATGCCCGGTGGCACCGGAGCCGTTATAGCGGGTAAAGCCATTGGTTGGTCTGTCGCCGTTCATCATGGAGCGAGCGTTTGGGTAAGGGATAACGCGGAGCATTGGGAATAAACGAAGCTGGTGGTGAGTGGGTGAGGGTGAGTAACTCGTTATGTATCTATCTAGTCGGTATTCGTTTTCAGCAATAGATAGCCGGCCGTAGTCGGGGGCGTGATCTAGAGATCCTCTCCCCCTCTCCTTTTCCTCAGCTTTGATTGTGCGGACGGCTCCAAGGGGGAATGGAAAAAGAGAATCAGATCACAGTAGAAACGAACGGATTGCCACAGTCAAGTATTGAAAAAAGCGGGAGAGCGGGAAAGCGGGAGAGCAACGAGAGAAGCAAAAAGGTCCCAGTGTGCTTAAGGATGCGTGCTGATGTGTGTGTATGTGCGTGTGTGGCTCTCGGCAAATCCGACTCTGTGATTTGTTTGATTTCGTTGAAGTATTTTGATCAGAAAAAAACACAGCTTTCAGCTGGTGAACATACCATACAGGGGGCAAAGGAGTTTAATCGATCCGCCGGCCGGGTAGCTAATGTTGTTGGTCAGGGAAACGAAGTAAACGATTGAACAATGCGAACGCCCTCTACTCCGTAAGTAAGGCCCTCTTTCGTTTCAAGGCTGCTGCACACTTTGCTTCTTCAGCACAGGCTACTGCAAGATTCTCGTATCCCTTGGACTGAAATCAGAATGGGCGTTGATTTGCTTTCAGCAGGACTGATTCGCTGAGGCAGAGAGACAGGGTGCTACATACCGGTACTGCAGCGCGTCGTTGGCAACCGAGGGCTCATGGGGGGGCGCATGGCAAAGCATGGCGAACCGGGGCTTTTGCGGACTCGATCCTGATGGGGGTAAGATTGAGATTTAGATTTGCTGCAGGAAGGCAAGCCTAAATGCCTGAACCAATTCAATATATATACAGTTGAAGGCGGACGTATTGGATCTGAAGGCCTCATGGTGGTTGAAGGTGCTGTGGAGGGGTTGTGGAGAGGGACCCCGCTGAGAGGTGAGGAGGATTAGATTGATTCAAAATGCGAGCTCTCAGAATTGCTCATTTTACAGAGGTTAGTGGTTCCCTAGTTAAGAATCATATTATTTTGCCATTTTTGCAGGCTCCCTCCTTCAGTGCTGATCTGACATGGGATACAGGTGCTGAGTTGATGAATTCATGATCTCATTAGTGGCATATCCGGCCTATTAGGAGGGAATAGAGGAGGGGTAGAGGAGAGCGGGCGGAGGTAGATGAGGGGGATTTGGTTGAGCTCTCGATTTTGCAGAGGTTTAGTGGCCCCCGTCATGAATAGATGCTACTGATATCACAAGTTGGCCTCTAACAACAGACGTATTTTGCACCATGCATCCTTAAGAACTTACCGACTGCTGCGCACAATCTCAGACCAGGAGGACCCTTTCAATCATCATGGAATTATGACTGGTCTTCTCCCTTCTATTTCGTGAGGACCCATGCGCAATGACATATGCCTCAAGCACAGGGAGAGAAAAAAAAAAAAAAAAAAAAAAAAATATCCCAGACAGCATAATCAAATTGCTAGAATACCAACGCCGTCAGATAGGAATTAATTGCAGCTACAACCACAGGAGGGATACCGGAGAAAAAGTCCGTGACTGTTCATTCTCGATAATACGTCTCGAGTTGGCTTCTCACTCGGGACTAAGTAGTTGATTTCTGAGGGTAATTTAATTCTCTGCTTCTCTTATTTCGTCTCTCTTCAGATGCACCCGGTCAATCACAGTAGGCGCCTCCGAGCCACTCAAGTATAATTGTTACATCTACCCATTGCATTTCATTCCCGAGCTCATAATTATACATGCTCGAAATCAGCAAATGGTTTCTTACTCGTGGAGATGTAAGAATATTTGAGATGAATTTGAGCAATCCCCCCCCACGCCGCTTATATATGAGCTTTCTACTACATGTACAGCAAGGCCTCGCAGTATTGGGCCTTATATTACCTCTCTTGCGATTTCAAGTTATATACTCTCGGTGTGATCCTGTTCCTAGCCTCTAAATATCCTTTTTGGCCCCTGCTGTATGTCTTAGCTGGTTATTTGCACAACCTGTGACCGGCCCTGCGTCGCCTCCTGCCTATGGATGAGTTCAGGGTAACGCCATAGTAACTTCAAATTGGCCCCACCAGGAGCGGTTTCAAGTATTCACCAGATTTGTATCCTTAGGTCCACACTACATCCGAGGTGCCAGGGGAAGTAGCAGCATACAGAAAGAAAATATCATAATAAAACCAAATCTCTAATTTACAATCCATCCTCAATTTCTCTTCCCTGATCCCTCAGCGCTATATAGGCACGCGAGAACACAAAGCAACTACCTCCGCAAACCCAACCCACCTAAGCCTTCCAGATACGCTTAATAGCTAAACCCCTCAAAGTTAGAATATGCTCTCTCACATGTACCCAACAGAGGACGAAGCCTACCCTCAGTAATCCCCACATCGTTCGTTTCGAACTCATAAAGACCCAACAGCACTAACGCTGTGCAGCCATTGAGGAACCAGCGCATGAACCTGTGTAGGCCGGCCATGGTACGCTTGGGAAAATAATCGATAATACATGCCCTGTCCGAGCATTAGCCATTGCAATCCACATGATATTCATTGCACCGCAAAGGCACCAGGAATGACATACTGAAATCCAATGTGTGAATGTATCACCACAGTAGCAGCCAAGACAGCATCTGTGATAGGGTGGAGGGTGCCCGCAGCGAATGGGGCGATCGTGAGGGGGATGAGAGCGGCGGAGACGATCTATTAGTTTCCAGAACAAAAATTAGCTACTCCAATTTAGCGCAATATTGATTGCTATTCCCATGCTAGGCAGAGCCCGGAGGAGACAAATTGTACAAACCCTTTCGAATGACCAGTGGTAGGATCCATGTACTGGATTTGCATCCGGGACAGGTGCTGGGGTATTGACTATATATTCTGTGAGCAATCCTAAACTATGTAACAGGCAACCCAATATGGGCTGAACGTACCATCACCCTCAATAACTTCTACAAGATGAAACAGTGTACGTCAGTCGTCTGTCCTAGACATCCAACCATTCTCCCCCGCCCCGCCAGATTATTTGTGCCTATAACTTTTCTACCCCTCCCCCACACTGCATCTCAATCCCAGGTATAACCCCAGTTCCGGCACAACCCAACTCCCCATGCCTCGGAATAGGATGAACACTCACGAGGGCCAGCCGGGAAGATCAGCATCTTCTTGGTAGTATGGAACGCCGCAACCCCAACTCTTGGTGCCACATTCATCCTCGCAATCATTGCCGGTCGGAACACTGGTGTCGCAACCTGCTTCATCAGCGATCGAGGGCCCGCCATAGCAAGCATACGTGCTGCCGGAGTTCTGAATATAGAGGCCATTGTGTGTATCAAGGATGGAATGTAGATTTGATTTAATCCGAACTATCTATGGAGGTCGAAGCATTCGTAGCCGGGTTCAAGAATAATTGTAGCTGTTCATCCAAAGTTGCCATGTGCCGCCGCTTGATGTCCCTCGGTTAATTAAATTACTAATCGAAGACCGAGGGAAAATACATTAGGTAGTCGTCGTGGCGTAATTAAAAATAAATCATAAAACAACACAGCAAATCAAAATTAACGAAATCTCTCATTAGAAATAATGGATAGGATATCGGTACATGGCTACCTCTTAGTATTTTCTTGAAATGCAGGTTACATGCGATATAGCCAGTTGTAGGGGAGTTTTTACTACCGTCTTATTTACACGACATACCTCCTTAACGAGTGCATCAATACTATTACCAGCATCGGTCATTGCAGCACATGCGGATGTCACATCCAGTTTACGAGAGGAGGGGATCCCCTGGGATCTGGGAATGCGAACATACCTTTCACACTGTGGCAATACATTCGTCGGGCCGTATTGGCAATGGGTGGTTTGTTGAAAAGTCTAGATATGTATTCTCTCGAGTTTAACCCCTTGTACACAGCAAAACTTATAATCAAGTGAAGATTCCATGGAAAGACATAAAGTGCTTACAGGAAGCTTCCGTGCAACAAGAAACAAATATTTCAACAAAGGGAGGTAAGGTAAAGCGGGTATATTACCTTCAGCTGTAGATTTCCATGTGCACGCGTACCCTGTACAATATCTTATCACCCTAACACCTTCCTCTCGGGCACCTTATTCTTCTTCGCCTTCTTCTTCACACCCACATTCTGCACCCCCAAATTCGCTCCACCCCCTCCTGGGCCACCTTTTTTCTTCCTATCTCCAGGTATCACCGGCCTGATCTCTGTGTTACTCCTCTTCAACAGCACCGGATGACTTCCAATGTACTTCCCATTCATTTCTCGTGCAGCTCGGAAATATTCATCACCATCACTGAAACTAACGAACCCAAATCCCTTACTCTTAGTTGTACGTTTATCGCGAATAACTCGAGCCTTCTGCACTGATGGATATTTTGAGAACGCTTTGAGCAAGGACTCGTCTGTAACTTCACCCGCCAAATTCCCCACAAAGAGGCGGAAATGCGCAGGGTCCCATTCAAGGAGGGTTTGGTCTGACCATGTCTGACCTCCACCTGATCGTATTACCGTGGGCTGTTTCTCCTTGGCTTGCGATTGAGGCTGTGGTGCTGAAGATGCAAGTGGAGTACTAGCCTCACTAGTCGGACCCGCAGAGATACTTCCACCAGCGGCCCCACTACCAAATGCAGGGTTCAGAGGCCCCAGGGCAGTGTTGTTCGATCCCGTTATTCCACCTCCTGTCCTTCCATTCTTATTGCTCGCTGAATGTGCCTGTTGATCTGCCGGGATGTAAATGCTCTGCTGCTGTGCAATCTGTGCCTCCGTCTCGGGATCTAGCGGCGGATATCTAGGATCATATGGTTGGTTATTGTGTCGGCCCCTCGAAGCTGCATTCCCCACAGCTGCACCTCCAAATCCCGCTGCACCCTGCCCATAAGTCTGCTGCGTCGGTAACGGAAACGGATTCACAATGTGCGGCGCCCCCGAAATCGTCGGTACTTGCCCGTACTGTGCAGAAGCAGCAGGATATTGAGCATGAGCCTGGGCGTGGGGATGGTTGCCCGCACTACCATATCCCGGGGCTCCGTAAGAAACGCCACCTGTGTATCCTGATTGGGAGTATCCCGAGCTGTAAGTCGTTGGCTGTGCGGAATGGGTAATATGACTAGCATTAGGAGGGGCAGCTACCTGCCTAGGGCGAAAAGCAAACGCAGAAGCTGGCGGGGCAGAGGCTGCTTGGGTGGAGGCAGCTGTAGAAGCGTTGAATGCACGGAAGGATGGCGGCGGGCCGCTAGGGCGTGGGGGGAGGGAGTGGGTTGTCGTGCCAGGCGCGGAGTAGCTAGCAGGCGCTGAGGATGTGTTATTTGAGGACAGGCCGGGCGGGGGAGGGTATGACATTTCTCGTTACTGATTTATTGAACGGAGGAGTTTGGTTGTATGAGGTTTCAACGTGTAAGAGATATGTGTTTGGACGACGCGGAAGATTTAAGCTCTGTACCTTGCTTGGCGAAGGGGAGCGATCTGCAATAATGCATACAGGTAATAATAGACTTGATGCACTGTCTCGTAAAGGAAGGTTGCATAAGTACGAGGCCGTTTTTACACCAAAACTACCCCATATACACAAATGAACAAAAAAAATAGTTAGATTATACAAATTGCTCTTTACAACATAGATATTAATACAAGTTTAGAGATTATATACAACTTATATAGAACTTATTTAACTTATGAACTTCCTCTTATTTTTTTTTAATACCTAGGGCTTGGCTTTTAGATACGGAAGCTTGGCACATTTGAATTTGGCAACTGGTTCAACAGCTTAGGAAATGGTGCGCAAGATACATATTGTTATATATGTAAGAGATTATACTGTATCTTCCCCACCATATTTGGTGTTTTGGGATAATCTAGGGCAGGAAGTATTTTCTTTTACCAGCTTCCTGCTGCTAACTCTCCCCATCTCATATTCTTCTCATATACTTCTCATTCCTCCTCTAGATGCAACTCGCATTCATATAATCTATTGGTTTCAATCAACATACACTCTGTAGGTAGCTCCGAGTTATAATTATTATATATCCCATAAGTCGACTCATCCCCTTTGCCCCCATTATATTCATAACCTTTTATGTCTGCTCTAGCTGTAGTGTGATACATATCTGAGGTGATTCAAATCACTAGTAACCAGATATGATGATGTCATATATTCCCAAACCAATATAACGTAGGTAGCAAAGCGAAATAAACTAAAAGTTCATATATCCTCATTCAAGTTATCGGTTACACCCGTTTCTTTGAACATACCGAATATTTCACCGACCACCACATGACAATGCTCCAACTGCTTCGCCGCGTACCCCGTGCTACCCTCCATCCCTCGACATCTACCACCCGTAACTATTCACAGCCCCCTAGCGCTGTAGACAAGGACCACGGTCTAGATGTCCAAAGCGACAATGCAAACAAAGGCATGGCTGATCACGCAAATGCTCAGAGAAACGCTGGAGAGCAGGCCAAGCAGGCTGGAGGAGCTGGCAAGAAGGTTAGTTGGGACGATGAGTTTCCACATAAGCCCAAGGGTCCAGTAATTGGATTACAGGATGAGCGAGGCGGGGCGGGTGAGTGACGAGCGCAGAGCTTTCCCCCCCCCCCTCACCTTTAGCATGCGTCGCTTTATTCAGAGTCTTGATATGATACCCCGTCGTGTAATCCCTAATTTTATCTCCGCATTGCAATAATATCTGAACTTTAGTTCCCTTGCGTCATCAGCAAACTGGTCTCACACAACTGATTCGCATCGCTATTGCTTTTTTGAACCCACAGCCGAAAAAGGAACAACAGTTGGGCTTTCCCCAGGAGAAGGAAAGAAAGGCACCATTTCACAGGTGGAAAGCGATACGTGAAGAAATGAAGGACATTGGTGTGCGTACAATGTGATCAGCTGGCCCTCAGGAGAGGGTCTCAAGCAGGATTTTGGGTTTATATGCGCGCAGTAATGTATACAATGTCCCGTATGCTTGGGTCGGCAGATGAATGAATCCATATTATCCATATTACCCTCAATAAGCCAGGGTAGTACTCCAAACCCGAAAATGGCATATACTTTGTATCAGAAGTAAGCCGTACAAGGCAAAGAGTCCAGGCCCTTCATGAGGAGCTCCAGAAACTCTAAACATTATGATTCAAACGCTAAAGGGTCATGCATGTACTGTAAATCGAGATGGGTAAGTCAGAAACTGGGTACGTTAGTTTGTGTTATGTACCCTGGCCTAAGCATCTGGAACATTGTTTAACCGAGTCTTCGAATATTGACCCCCCATTCCTCCCCCAACCAAAAAAAAAAAAAAGGAAAAACTTCATCATAACCAAAGAGAAATTCTTACACAAGACGGTCGTGAAGTGAGGCAACTTACGCAAATGGTGTATCACAGCAGTCAGAGGTTGTTTTCATATCCCATAGCCAAACCATATCTGACAGACGGCCGAGATATAAGAAAATGAAAAGTCAAAGAATATTATGGTGACCAGAAATCTGTCATCTATCATTTTGGTTAACACGGCCCTACGGTATTGCATCTAAAACCGTTTCGATATGAGAGCCGGTGAAATCACAAAGTCCCACTCGGCCGTGGGGCTGAGTAGTGGAATATGCTGTGTGCAACATCAGTAGTATGACGGCGATCGATCTTCAGTCAATAATCAAATTCAGTGTGCATCGACGAGGTGTCGCAGTGATTCTCAAAATAGGCAACTGTGAATACTTGACGAGCGACGCATATTCCGACAGATGTTGATAACTAACGCATCATGAACTCGTCGATATGTACACATAATTGGGGAATGGAGAAAACATACCTACCTACCAATTGCGTATTATCTCGTATTGTTTGAATCTTAAGATTGTATGATAAAGACGGATTAGCAAGTGCTCCAATTGCCGGTCGGGCCGGTGCACGAGAGTTAGAAACTTTAAAAGCCAGACCAATAATGGGAGGAATGTTAGTGCCTTGCTTTTCGTCTGCTCCGTGTTCCTGATAGTTATACTTATACACAGAACTCACACAGAGCTCGGGATATTAAATCGGAGATCTGGGTGAGGTGCATCAGTCGCACAATAATAGGTACCAAGCGCAAATGCCGAACTGGGCTATGTCAACTGCTGAAGCAGCATGTTGTGCATGCATAAGGCGAAGGATGTCGACCATCCCGGCCCCTGCCTCTGAAGCTTACCGGAGCGTTATCGATAATGATTTCAAAGTACGGAAACCTACCCCTCCAGTTTGGTGGTGATGCTACGGTAGTCAACCTGTTCATGGTGCCAGCTCACACGTTCAAATTCAAGGTTAATGGGAAAAATGAAATATCCTGTTCTGAATAGTAATTGCGTATGGGAGACACGGAGGGCTAGGCTATCAGGGAAACCAGCGCCACGGGAGTAGGGGGGCGCGCGGTGTAGGCCACCCGCAATCGGCTTGATTCCTGCCTCAGCGTTAATCATTGGCAACTACCGGTAATCGCTTGGTTCCTTGTGGTTCCTGTGCCAAGCGGAGGGCAGCAGCCCTGGCTAGCTGCTTTTCACTTCTGCATACGTCAGTTGATTAATCGAAGACCCCGATATGAACCACCACAACGCCCACCACAAACGCCCACCGCAGCTTTAGCCCTTTGCAGTTATTGCAATTGGGGCTTACACGCACGTCCCGAAGGTGGGCAGGAAGCTGCGCGGCATCTTCAAGGAGCGGCACTGGCTCTATGCTCCACAGCAGGCGTCGAGGTATCGGCCCACGTTATACCAAGGGAGCTCGAAAGAACCCCGACGTTAAAGTGGTAGAAAAAGATGAATGCAAGGGGGAAGCGGTGGGGTTGCGGTGGGGTTCGGGATAGCCGAGACTAGACGAATAGCAATTCCCCTCCACACGACGGCTGCACCCCAAACCCTTTGCCTTGGCACCCTAACCTGTTGGCGAACCCGTAGCAGCTGGATGTGATGGAGCTATCGGAGAAATAATATTGTGTGGTGGTGTGACGCTCTGAGCTCTGAGCTTCTGCCCAGTTTCCACGATAATTAGTTTTGTTGTGGTGGGGGGGCGGAGGGGATTAGGTATCTGGGAGGGTTATCTGGGGAGGGTTATCTGGGGAGGGTTATCTGGGGAGGGAGTATATAGAGCCCTTTATGCCCCTATTCTCTTATTTTGTCCATCAACCAGAGAAAGCCGAGCCGAAGAAGCTTGAATCCCTTCCCTACCGGATTATCTTCACACCTTTAGAATTAGTACGGCATCCAATATGGCCTCTCCAGCCTATACCCAATTCCATACTGAAACTCACCCTCAACATGCTCATCGCCATAGCTCCATCTCCTCTACTACATCTACATCATCAGCTACTTCCGGTCCAATTCTCTCCTCAGTCTACCGGAGAGATAGCATCCCTACTACGCTTCCGACAGCCATAAGGTCTCGGCGTGCCTCCGATGTTGACCCTTTTGCTGTCCAAAGGGACCCAAACTACAACCCCTTCAGTTCTTCCCCCACTCGGAGGAGCAGTGACCAAATGGAGCCAATGTCCACCTCGCCCACAGGAACACCCCCAATGGGCATGCAGGGTGATAGAAGGATGAGTCGAGAATGGGATGCCAGCAAAGTGCCACCATCAAAATTCCAGCGACCTGAAGGTGAGTTATTCGTTTCCCAAGCGTGGCACCTAACACCGATAACTAACCTCGATGTCGTAGGGTCTATATGGGCCACGCCTGCAAGCCGAGATGGTCACATCGCCCGGAATAAGATAGAGATTGTCATGGAAAAGGTGAAGGAAAAGACCGCCCGCCGCAAGTAGAGATTGTTTTGCCGTTGGTGGAAGTCGGGAGTGGAACTTGGTACTGTATATAAGCTTTCCTGTGAGATTTCTTCCATCTACTCCTGTGATTTCTGTATGAGTTACTTTCCCTCTCTTTGGCTTTTTATTTTTTATTGATCATGATTGCCTTGTGCCGATGTTATGCTCCCTTTGTCTCTCTCGTTCGCCTCATGGGGGTTTTTATGTTGCTATCGTGCTGAATTGCTAGCCTTGATCCCTGAACTACTTCACTTGTATTGTAACAAACTAAAGTAACGACAAGAATTGAACTCAGAAATATGAATGGAAAAGCCTTTCCCTCCATATGATATTGGTTGTTGTCTAAGCCTTTTTTTTATATCATGTTATCTCCATTTCGTGCTTGGCCATATTCATGGCAAATAGTAATCGTTCTGCCACCCCCTCATTCAATACCCGCCGGGCCTGTGCAGCAGCCATTATCGCACCATCCATCATCCTATCTAAATTATCTTCCGTCTTATCCTCAGTATCTATTGACGTCTCGACAACACCCCGCATCCAGACCTCTGTTAACTCCTCCCTGGCAGCCATATACCCTACTGCGCAAGCAGCGACAATATCTCCAGGAGCATGCTCTTCAGGGGAAGGGTCCTGCACAACTACTAATTCATCCTCCATTTCCTGGCCCATTGCATCATCGTCCCCTCCCCCCCCTGGCTTTCGTACCAACGCAGATACACCCCCAGAAACCAGGTCCAGACATTCAATCCCTGCGTCTGCAATAGCTGCACTTGCACACGTGATTGCGCCAGCTAATACCCCTAATAACCCCACATCCACCCCGCCACCCCCCCACCCTCCTCCGCCTTTACCCCCCCCAGCATGAAAGCTGCTCACGCCGGTAACTGCCCCGGCTTCCCCTTCACAGTCCAGCACAGTAACGAATACGTCAATCCCGGACTTTGGGTATTTCTCAAGAAGGATACTTCGCTGGAGGGCGGTGGCGAGTTGTACGCTGAGGTCGCGCTCGGTGTGGTCCCGCACGTAACCGCGGCGTTTGAGGGGAGAAGCGAAGGGGGCAAATTTTAACTCGCAGGAGAGGCGGGCCTGGGGGAAGAAGGGGGCTGAATGCGGGAGGGCACGGGGGCCGAAGACGCTGCAGGTGAGTTTGAGGGTGGAGGAGTTGGAGTAGGTTGGGGGGGAGGGAAGCTCGAGGAAGGAGGAGCCGACTGCAGGGGGAGTGAGGGAGGTTTTGAGGACTGTAATGAAGGAGGGTTAGATTGGGTAACTGAGGGTGGGGGGATGAACGTACATATCTGTCGGAGGTCCTGCGGACCACGGTCCCGGCAGACCCGTTTACTTGGGGGTAAGGAGGTGCTGGACGGGCTGGGCGAGAAGACGGGGGGTGTGGTGCCATCGGTGGGGCCGACTACACGGCGGCGGTCGGCCATGGGTGTATGTGTGCGTGAGTGAGTAAGTGAAGTGTGTGGTTGTGATTTGATTGAAACACAGGTGCCAAGATTATCCGCAGCGTCACAAGCCACAATCCACAAGCCGCAGCCACAGCCACAGCTGCGAAACGAGATGCTCGAGTAGATGCCATCTGTATATCTTGATGCGGTGCCCACTATACACACGCATACGTCGCCTGCATAGGCTCATATTCACTGTTGTTGGGCCTCATCGAAATATCAACTCTCGCAAGCAGACATGGACGATCTAACAGGCCTCTCATTCACCTCGAGCCCCAGCTCCCGCCCTACTTCAAACCCCCCCCTTGCATCTACTTATAAGACCACAAACTTTTCAGCTTTACGGTCTATCCCGCCAACAAGTCCCCCTCAACCCCGGGGACCGTCACCAGCGGATGGAGCCTTGAAACCAGCTACCCCGGATAGCTTCGCAAACCTACTAAACTTCGGCCGAAATAGCAATGCAGCAAATAATACTACGAACTTGTCGTTGCAGGAGCAGCAGAGGAGGTTGCAGGAGGCGAGGGTGAAGGCGGAGGAGGAGAAGAGGAGGCTGATGGAAAAGCAGTTTGGGGATGAAAAGTTTTGGGATACCCTTGATGGTAGTAGTGGGGGAATGGGGGGAATGGGGGGGAGTTGGAGTCGGAGTGGGAGTGGTGGTGGGGCTCTGCCAAACTTGGGATTCAATGTGTCGAAGCCGCAGGCGGTGGTCAACAATAAACAAGAAGCTGATGATGATGAGGATCTCTTTGCGGCATTCAAAGCCGAGGCGCCAGTAGATAAGACTTCGCACTTTCCCCCTCCAGCTTCAGGGGCTACCAGCACGGTTGTGACACCGAGGTTTGGCACACCGAATCCACCACCAGCCTTGCAAAAAACGGCGATACCTGTGGATCTAGATGACCCGTTCGACCTTATGAATCTACCCTCCCGTGGAACCGCAAGCGCACCGCAACTACAGCCTACAGCCACAAACAGCGATGGCGACGACTTCCTTGGATTACTGGGAAAGCCAGTATCGGAATTACCGCAAAAGCCGCCTGTGCAGCAACTCAAACCTACACAAGAACAGAGTCAACCTGCCAGAGGGGATCCGAGAGATGCGGCGATTGCAGAGTTGATGGATATGGGGTTTAGCTTGCCGCAGTCGAGGAAGGCGTTGGCAGAGACGGATACGGGGCTTGATGTACAGCAGGCGGTGGGTTGGTTACTTAACGAAGCGCATAGCCAAAGTAGGGCTGCTTCTTCATCGTCGACGGCAACACCTGTGGGACAGCGCGATGGGTCTCGAACTGCCCACCGGGAACAGGATAATCGGAGACAGGGGAATAGAGAGGATGAGAGGCATGGGGCTAGTACGTCACGGCGAAGGGATGGATCAGAGCACAGACCACCCCAACCTACTTGGGCTAGGGAAAGTGGAGGAGGTGCAGGTGGTGGAGAGAAGGATATAGCGGCCATTGCATCTGAAGTTGGAAGTAATATATTTAAATCTGCAAACTCGCTGTGGAGTGTAGGGAAGAAGAAGATGGAGAAGGCGATGAAGGAGTTGCAACAATCCCAGGCGGGGGATAGTACTGGGGGGGACGATATGCCAAAGTGGATGAGGGATGCGCAAATTTATCATAGGGAGGAGGAGGTGGTGGGGAGGAGGCGGAGGCTCAGTCCTGACTTCCGGAGGGAAGTTGGGGGTCATGAAAGTGATAGGAATCGCGATCCACAAAAGTCACAACAGCCACAACCGGAGGTACTAACCGATGAAGCACTAATGCTAGAAGCGGACTCTGCCCTTCCACTACGGAAACCTGCCGCGGGTAGATTTGCAGATCCCCATCAGCACCAGCAACAACCCCCATCTAGAGGGCAGTCAGTGTCCCCCCTCCCTTCCAGACAGTCCCTTGTGAGCCTGCAAAAGCAGAGACAACTTGATTTTGCAGAGCAGATTAGGAAGAAGGAAATTGAGCTCCGAGAGAGAGAAGCGAGGATTGCAATGGAGCGGAAAGCTAAGTTGGGGAAAGGGGGACTGGAGGGTGGAAAAGAGGAGATGGAAGCGTATGTGAGTCCTGCGAGAAGGAGGGGAAAGGCGTCATCGAGTCCGGTACCAGTGCCAGTGGTGCAGGAGGGGGATTTACTTTTTGGTGGTGGTGGTGGTGCGGGGACGAGGGCGCAAGAGAGGAATATGTTCCAGCAGCAGCAGATGGGAACTTCACCTTCTTCCACCCCCTCGAAGCCGTCTAGCACAACAGCGTCCCTACCAATTAGGAAAGCTACCCCGAAACGAGTCCCCGTAGCTATCTCACCCAGCGACTTATCCCGCTCCAATCAATCCCGACAAAAAGGCACAGAGGCATTCAAACTCGGTGACTACGCTCTCGCGTTAACTCACTACACCTCCGCGCTCACCCCGCTTCCGAATAATCACACCCTCCGCATCGTCGTCCTCTGCAACCGCGCCCTATGTAATCTAAAAGTAGGAGACGCAAAGGCGTGTTTGGCCGACTGCGAGGAAGCATTAATCATCATTGGGGAAGCACGCGGCGAGGGCGAGGTCCTTGAGGTAGACGGGGGGGAATCGAAGGAGGTTGTAGGATTCTGGGAGAAGGCAATGGCGAGGAAGGCGGAGGGGTTTGAGGTGTTGGAGAAGTGGGATGAGGCCGGGCGGGCTTGGGGCTCATTAGTAGAAGCGGGAAAAGGTGGTCCTAATGCGTTAAAGGGGAGATCGAGATGTGAGAATGCTCTACGGTCGAAGGCTGCTCCGCCTTCTCCGGTGAAACGGCCTCCTCCTCCTCCTCCTCCTCCCACAAGGCCTTCGACCACAACACAGCAGAGCCAGAGTCAATCTGCGGTTCAGAACCTCCGGAAAGCGAATGCGACGGCGGAGGCGATCGAGGCGGAGAAATTGAGTTTGTATGACTCGGTCACTGAACGCATCAACACTTGGAAGAAAGGGAAGGAGGGGAATCTTCGCGCCCTACTTACGAGTCTGGATCAGATCCTGTGGGAGGGCAGTGGCTGGACGAAGGTTACAATGGGGCAGTTGGTTATTCCAGGGAAGGTCAAGGTCGTGTATATGAAGGGGATTGCGAGAGTCCATCCGGATAAGGTATGTGGTCTTGGGGAGAGTGGGGATTTTTATGGGCCATGGGGACTAACTATTTGGAATATGGTTTGGGGAGGGACAGATTTCGAAGGATGCGACGACGGAGCAGAGGATGCTGTGTGGGACGGTGTTTAGCTTGTTGAATGAGGCATGGGATAAGTTTAAATTGGAGAATAATTTATAGGGGGGAGCGGAGGATTGAGAGAGGAATTGGATGAGAGAGTGCCGTTTTAGGAGTGTTACTTCTTAGTACATAACGTATATATATCTTATAGATTCGCAAGGTAGCGGGATGGGTTATGAATAATGCGAAATCAAACGTTCAAAGGTGGTTTTGGTTTGTTGGTTGGCTGGCTGGCTGGAGAGCTATGAAGTACCGGCCCAGGGTAATGATAATAGAGTTGACAAGTTGGATCCAGGGTAATTCATAGTTGAGACTACTTCTTTTATATTTCCTTCTACATGAGATGTTAGTTAGTATGGAAATACATGCAGAATCTTAATTTCGATACAATAAAAAAAAAAATAAAAAAATAAAAAACGTCGCCAAAACCGACTCATGATATCTTCTTCCCCCCTCACCCCGCAAAACGCTGTCCTCCCCCCTCCGCCTTCTCTCTCTCAACAAATCAGAATCACAGCCCACTAGCATCCCTCCCTTTCACCGTATACACAAACCTCCTAATCTTCCTTAGATCCTGCCTCCCTCCACTTTCCACTCCACTCGAGACATCCACGCCCACCACCCCGCCTCCCACCTCCTCCAGTACCCTCCCCACATTCTTCTCATCCAGGCCCCCAGCCAACATAACCCCGCCCCCCTCCTTCACAAACTCGCCCACGGCCCGCTTCACCTCACTCAGATCCAACATCTCCCCCGTGCCGCCTGTACCCGAGTCCAGCAGCGCGCTGGAATGGTATCCGCGTGTGTACATAGTCGGGGTGTCATTTGGGTTGAACTTTTTAATGACGGGGCGGGGGAGGAGACGCGCGAATTCGAGGGGCTCGGAGCCGTGGAGCTGGATGAGGTCGAGGGAGAGGAGGTGGGTGAGGCGGATGATTTCGGAGAGGGGTTGGTCGCGAAAGACACCGACGAGAAGGGCGCGGGTGGGGTGCGTGAGATGCGTGGGAGGGGTGTGCTGGAACCAGGGGATTGCGGATGAGGGTGAGAGGGAGGAAGAGGAGGAGGCAGGGACGGGTGTGGGTTTGGGAGTAGTATGGACGACGGAGGAGATGGACAGAGCGGTTGGGAGGTCGACGGTGCGTTTGGTATTGGGGGCGAGGATGAGCCCGATCATGTCGGCGCCGGACTCCACGGCAACTTTGGCGGCTTCGACGGTGCGGGTGCCACAGATTTTGACGAGGGGGGATCGTGAAGGCGTGGAGGTGGTCGTGGTAGAGGTTTTGGGTGCGCCGAGGAGAATCTTAACGCAGCTATCGACGTCCTTGCCCGCACGCATGAGGGTTTCCCCGACGAGGATGGCACCTACACCTTCCTTCTCGTACCTCTCGACATCCTCCCTGGCCACAATCCCACTAAGTGCGCAAAGCGTAACTTCCGCCGGATCCACCATCCCCACTAACCAACTCGTCGTGCCCAGCTCAACCCTGAACGAGTGTAAATCCCGATTATTCACACCAATGACTCTGGACCCAATCGCCAATGCGCGCTTCATCTCCTCCTTGTTATTCACCTCCACCAACGGCTCCATGCCGAGCGATTTACTGTAGTTGAACAGCCTTTCGAGCTCAAGCTGGTCAAGCATTTTTACAATTAGGAGCACTGTATCTGCACCGGCGAGTCTTGCTTCGAGGATCTGGTATTCGTCAAAGACAAACTCCTTCCTTAGGATAGCGGGGCGATTGGGCATGCCTTCGACAGCCTGTCTTGCCGCGCGGAGGTCCTCAATTGAACCTTTAAACCACTGGGGCTCAGTGAGAACGGAAATTCCCGCTGCGCCTGCGCGGGCGTAGGTAATTGCTTGGAGTGGGGCAGAGGCATTGAGATCGATATCGCCCTTCGATGGAGAAGCGCGTTTGATTTCCGCCATCAGGGCGACGTTAGTATCGACTTGCCTAAGCCTAGCCGCAAAGTCAATCAATGGCGGGGCAAGCGCAAGGTCATATTGAAGCTGTAAATCCTCTGGCCGCTGGGACGGAACCAACTTCTGCGCTGCAACCCTCGCTCTCCGGTCGGCACAGATCTTATCCAGAATTGACAGCTCCTGCTTCAGTGGCCTAGGAGAAGCAGTTCGCGAGATCTGGCCCGCGTTGCATTCCCTCCACGTGCCACCCTTCATTTCGAGAAAGTTCCGAATGATGAGCCGGCCTTCTTCGGTGAGGATAGACTCGGGATGGTACTGGACTCCTTCGACGGTGAATTCCTTGTGCCGCACGCCCATGATCACACCGGAGTCGGTCCAGGACGTAACCTCAAGTTCCTTGGGGAGGGTATCGTGGGTCCCGGCGAGGGAGTGGTATCGAGTTACAGCGATGTCTTGGGGTACGTTGCGGTAGATTCCACGCCCGTCGTGTTTGATTTGAGAGGTTTTGCCGTGGACAATCTCGCCGGCGTAGGTGACGTTGCCGCCAAAGACGGAGAAGATGCATTGTCTAGATGGATTGGGAGGTATGTAAGCATCTGTAGAGTGCGGGGGTGAGGGACACTCACTCTCCCATACATACACCGAGCACGGGGATCTTTCCTGCGAAGTGGTTGATGGCATCTTTGCTGACTCCAGCATCTCTATCTGGGTGCCCAGGCCCAGGAGAAATCACTAGCTGTGTGGGATTCGCATCGATGAGTTCTTGTAAGGTGACCTTGTCGTTGCGGTGCACGGTAACGCTGGCGCCTTCAAGAGTAAGGAATTGGTAGACATTCCAGGTGAAGGAGTCGTAGTTGTCGACCATGATGACGTTCCTGGCGCATTCCAGCGGCGCATGGCCAGCATCGGGGTTGGCGTGGATCCTGAGAGCCATTGCACCGCGGAGGGCCCGGGAGGGAGGGGGGGAGGGGAGGAGGGAAGCTCTCTAATCGCTCTGCGGTGTGTGGTGTAATGTAATGATGGGGGTACGGAGTACGGTGGTGTCGCGTTATAAGAAACTGTTCCCCGGCCCCGTCAAAATTTGTATGGGACAAATAAGAAACTCTCGTTACCGGTATAGGCAAGTTTCTTAAGTCTTTGCTTAGTAACACACAGAGTTTCCTATAACGGAAGTTGCAGTTTGGTCAACTCGGGAAGGCATCAAAGATAAAAGATGTACAGTTAATAATGTTCTACATGCCGCCCAATTGGGCATCGGATGCATGGATCTCTGGGTCGACTGTGGAGATGTCCTACAGGCAAGAATAGTTCGGAGGTTTGCTTGGGGCAAGCGGGGATGCCATACAAGTATGATACAACATTTCATTCTACAGTGCATAGAAATACACCGACTGTATCAAGCAGGAGGAGAGCTGCAGGAGGAGAGCTGCAGGAGGAGAGCTGCAGGAGATCAGCAGGAGATCAGCATTTTTTTAAATTATTATTTACGGTAAATAAAGATCAGCAATACCTAGCCATACAGAGTACCGGTACCCGTACCCTACGTAACCCATATGGATGTGTTCTGGTCCGTTCCGGGATTGCATATTAAGGCAAACTGAGTGGAAACCGAGTCTATTATATTTTATACATAACCAAAGCTCAAACTGTAATTTCATGATACCTTATGTAGGTCTTGTTCTTTTCTGCATGCAGCAAAGTATCACGAACATGTTACATCATGCTCCAAAGCCACTTGTTTCCCCATCATTATTTTCCTTCCATCGCAGATTGATTGCTGGAAAATCGCCTGCTGGGGCCTTCAAGTTTGGGTCTCTCAGGTATGCTTTAATTCTGCGATACCTAGGTAGTTCTTGTTAGTCACCATGTACTTGAATTGGATATTAAGGAATTACTTCTCAAAGGTCACCTGGGATTTACTTCAATAATTGCGCTTCGAGGTCGAGTGAAACCTAGGGGGTGAAACTGATCCAAATCAATAGCACCATTATCTTCTGACCAACTGACATTATGGTATAAGGGCGGGAATGTCACGGTATGTTGGTAATGCCGCGGTGTGCTCTGGTAATGTCAGTGTGCAGAATATGTTACGTTGAACAAGTGTGTTGCGTTGAAGAAAATTCTCACGAACTAAAGGTTTCAATTCCGTAACAGACCAGAACATTCCTCTGAGTATTTTTTTGGATAGGTCGCCTATGTTAGTTATCTCCAATGTTCTTTGCCCAGGAGCCAGGCTGTAGTCGGTAGAATCCTGCGCCAAAGCCGTGCCAAGACCTTCCTAATTAGGAAAGTGAGCCAATTTACATTGGTCCGGTCCACCCACACCAGTGTGTTCTAGGTCATAGGTACAGGCTCTGTTACGTTGCCACAGCAACGTCACCCCAAATAAAAACCGCGCCCTAGTAGAGAGTGTGGTATAGTGTCGTACACTAGTTGAGAGAGTGGTATAGCGTGTATCTCAAACATGTTCCATAAATTCATACAAGTCTCACAATTTCCAGTGGCAACACAAACGTTTACTCCTTGGCAGAACACTTGATCGACCTCCCTAGTTTTAACCACATCTTTCGACAAAACCTCCCTCTACCTCTCTCACGACAAAACCTTCCCCCACCTCTCCCACGACAAAACCTCCGACACCTCTCTCACGACAAAACCTCCCCCACTCCTCCAACGACACGACTGAGTCAGCCGCACCTTCATCAAAACTCTAGTAGCTGCTCTCTGATCCGATGCCCAACTTTATTAAGCTATTTTGTTGGGTGCATGGGACCCAAAGTTCCTTTCCCATCATGATTGACCGGGACGAAACCATCGGAGACCTCAGGGTCATTCTTGTCCAAGACCCCAGCCTTCAGGGTAGCGCCATCGCAAGTCAGCTCGAACTTTTCGTTGCCAATATTCCAGACACCAAGAAAGCGAGGAGTGAGTTCGTTTTTCAGGATGATGATGTGCTTCCGGGGTCAAGAAGGATTTCCAAAATATTCCCCAAAGAGCTTCCGGAAGACACAATCCACATCGCAATCCAGCGTCCTCGTAAGTAACACTCATTCCTTTTAAGTCAGACTCACTTCCAACAGAACCATACATATTATAATCTGTATCTTAGGGGTTCCCCAGCCTAGTTTATTTTCCAACTACCTTTGCATATCTACAGATTACTGACATTCACTTCATAGCCTCTCTCCTTGTTAGTAAGCGAACTGCATTTAATTGTTAGGGGCGAGCTAGCGATATAGTGATATCTGTCGGTATATCGATATATAGAAGGCATAATCACTTGCTCGGGCCTAACTGGGTTCACAAGGTGCGAAGAATATAGCGAAGAATATAGATTCATTCGGTAGAGTAAAGTAACCCAGCGATACAAGACTTCGCTTGAGTCTTAGAGAACAATAACTAGATACAAGACGTGGGCAAATATATAGGAAAAGCGGGGTTGACTTCAGGCCACCCACCATCGGGTGGCGCCGGCCCGGTCTGCATAATCTCAGCCGTAACACGAACTTTCGTCAATGAGGGGATTTATCTTCGAGGCTGTGGCACATCGTATACTTAGGAGGGGGGGGGTGTTTGAGGTTTGTATTACCGGGTTCATAGTATTACGGATTTCATATTGATGTGCTGTTAGATTCGACGCCTGGGGCATCCGATCAAGGAGAAATTGCCGCTTCCTGCGACTACACTGCAGATCTTCCGCACAATTGGCGAGATTAAGCCTGCCTTTTATTGCAGACCACACAGCAAAACATTTGAGTCTATTGATGCACTTCACATTGGCCATGGAGATTACGATGAGTTATTTCAAATGACGGTTGGAAAACAGCATGGTATAAAGGTGAATGGTTTAGAGAATATCAAAGCCAAGTTGACAAAGAAAGTTCGTTTATACTTTGTTATTCCCAACGATGCATATCCTAATTTTATCAACTCACAAAATTACCTCAATTTGCAAGGACAAAAGCATCAAAAAATCCCCAAATGGATAAATGATATGGAACAGTGGGCATTGAGATTGGATTATACGACTTTTTGATAATTCTTTTTTTTTTTTTTTTTTTATTACGAGAGCATTATGGGGGGTTATATTTTTCAAATGGTTAGGTACTGTACTTTAGTGAAGTCAAGCAGGTAGTAATCTCTTTTTTACCTAAATCTGAGTTTTGAAAACTCAGTTTATGCGGCAACTGTACTAGCCCAATATAGCACAAACCTGAGTTTTCAATTGACCAACTCTGCGTGAAATTCTCAGTTACGCGCTCTTAGTCATCTCCATATCAACAACATGCCTCGATTGACCCAACGACAAGTCTTGTTAGAAGAACTTCATACAATGGCACAACAGCTCATCGGTCTAATGATGTATGATTCTAGTGAAGACCTAATAGACCTACTGAAGGAGCTGTGGGAAGTCTATAAGATAATAGCAGCACGTCGCTATATAGCAGCTCGAAAAATTAGTGCTGGAAGACATTTGATTTTTCAAGGACCATCAGTTTTGGAGAATTTGATTAAGAATCAAACAGTTTGGCTCGTTACCGCACTCCAGAGTGCGGTGATGAGTTCTGCGTTGCGTGAAAGTTGCGTGATGGCTCTGGCCAATCTGATTGCAGCGCAAAGCCAAGACACCAAGGCGCTGCCAAGAGGTTGGTTGCATAACCTGAGTTTTCAAAACTCAGTAAGTACATCCGTAATCTTTACCAGATAAACCATGTCAGGTGGGATCGCTACTGTAGATAGAGTTTGGGATCTTCACATAACACTTTCTATGCCACACGGATCATCCGGTACAAAGCTTGTGCATCACTCACCACGCAATTGGTACTCTCACATGACAGTCTTCAGGCGACATTAGGCTCAATGCATCCTCATCCTCTACAAGCCGCCAAGTATATAAGCTCTGGTGCTAACTTTAGTGCCTCCTTCAGCTTACTGAGAAATCTTCACAGTAGGAGCGCCTCATCTTCTTTTGGGTGCAAGCATTCTTTCCATACTAGAAACGTAAGTAGGTCTGTATGGACAGATTGCCACGGTTTCCATTTGGGTGTATCGTCGATTGTTTGATGACTTAGAAGTCCTTTCGTACTCTGGTACTTATTGTTGTTCTCGTTATCTCGATAACTTTTTAACGTGATAGATGACTTAGCCTGTTTTCTCAAGAGCATATCTCAACGCCCTAGTAGGATGTACTTGTTCCATTTTTAGTTTGCATCAGTCCCTGGTTTCATGCCAATCCAGACCAAGGCCAATCAATTTCAAACCCCTCCAGAGAACTCAATGCAAGTTAGCGGAGACAATTACCCTCAACTGTCATCCTGCATCTACAAGTGAGCTCAACATAATCTACCCTCTAACCTCCCCTCGATCAAAAATCTCCACCCCCCCACCCCCCTCTCCCACAAAATACAGCACCTCCTTTTCCCTCTCCCCGTCCCCCTCTAACTCCTCCCATGCACCCCCCCTTGTAATCCTCATCACTCCACTGACATCCTTTGCCACCCCTGTATCCAATAACCTCAACCCCACCACCCACTCCGCATTATGCACCGCCATCGTAATAAATACCGCACTCTCCGTTTCCAGTCTCGTATGCGCTCCAGTCCCTAATGGCGGGGGAGCTTGATTGTGGGATAGACTTGTCGCTAGGGAAATAGCCGGAGTAAGAAGCGGGGTGTCTGCGTTGAGAGTGAGAAGGAGGTTATGGCTTAGCTCGCGGAGGTCGAGGAGGAAATCCCAGAGGGAGTGTGCGGAGAGAGAGGTAGCTGCGAGCAGGAGGTCGGGGGAGTCGATTGCAAGGAGAGGCTTTTCGGTCGGGGTGGGAGTAAGGGAGAGTAGTGCCGTGGAGATTGTGGTGTATAGGCCTTTGAGTTTGGTGCTGGTGAGGGTGCCGTCGGGGGAGACATCTAGCCGGAGTTTTGCTGTGACCTGTGATGAGGGGGTCTGGGAGGGGAGATTTCGGGAGGTGGCTGGTTGCAATTGTGATGGGATAGCTCGGAGCGGCGACAGCGCTGAAGGGCCTCCACGAGCAGGTACAGGACCCCCCAGTATTGGAGGCGAGATTGTAGGACTTGTTGTACTGGTGTTTGCAATCAAGTACGAGTTTTCAAATAACCTGCTTAACCCATCAATTACCTTCAACTTCCCCATTTTCTCGTACTGCTGCGCATCGACTCCCGCCTATCATATATCATACGTTTAGCTAACTAACCACCCCAAACCCCACCTCATTTGCCACTTGAAACCAGAATCCAACGGAGCACGTACTTACCCCCCTCCTCAACCCCTCCCGCAAAAACCTCTCATCATTCACAAAGCTCACAAGAACTACTGCCCGCCCTGCCCCATTACCATTCCCATTACCATTCCCATTCCCCGCGTGCGACTGTGGCCGAAGGGTTTCAGCGACGTATGCACTGAGTAGCCAGGCAGATGGCGCACCGATGGTGGAGGTTATTAGGGTAAGTGAGGAGGAACTGGGGTGGAGGAGTGTGTCGGTTAGGGTGACCATGGCTGCGCGACGTGCGGTTGTGGTGTTGAGGACAAGTCGAAGTTGTTGAAACACTTAAATTTACAAGATAGATATTGGATTGAAGGTCCGCCAAGGAATGGTCATGTTCAGGGTAATGACACTATAGATCAACAACAAATACTTCGTACTGGACTACCCATACCAGCTTCCTCCGAGCCCAGCCCAGCAGCAGGAATGCCCTCTGCCCCTTAGTAGTCTGGCGGGCATTTGGCCGCTTGTAGCAAGACCACACACAACTAACGAGTGGATACTTCTCATAAATCAGCACAATCGCAATTGCAACTTGAAGACGAACGAGCCTTGAGGGTGGTAGTAGCAGATATATGATTAACTCAGTGACACCCCAAATCAAATTTAATCAACAGGCTCGTACGCCGGATAAATAGATATGACACAGAAACAGCATCAAAACAAGCGCAATGTGAACGTATTCGAAAGGAACTAAAGAATAAAAGAAAGAAGCAAAGGCTGAACGAATCAAATGAAGAGTGAGCCTAAGCGGTAGCTCAGTCATCTGTAACTTGTAGACGACTTGCCTGAAGACCCCTACTGCCTTCGAACAACGAATCCCCACTCGCCACCTACAGCACCATACTCATCGTGGTCCTACCACGAATTCCTATCCCAGTTCGGGTCTAACACCAATAAGCCGTTCCGAGTTGTAACACATGGCAAAAATAGACTCACCTTGCACAAAACTCGCCAAGACCTTGCTGCCAGTCTGCAAAAGTGGATGACCCACAACAATCTGTAAGAATCGCTGAAGCCCTTCCCGTCTGTGCTCTATGACATCGTCGGAAAACCGGTTGGTGAAGACCTTTCCTGGTAGAGGTGGGATGGTCACACGGGAGGACTCCCGCTCGAGGATGTCTCGAAAGTATTCGAAGTCAGAGTATCGGCGACGTACAGAGGATGATTTTAGCTATAGAGATGTTAGTGGGTTTGTCCTTTCATGCGCCCAGAGTGGGAGGGATGAATACCTTGAAAGCTGGGATATTTGTCTAGATGTATTGCCGAGCATTAGTAAACGGTCGGGCAGTTGAGGATCTTCCGGAAGGGTGCCATGCGAGATAGATATATTGAGGTTCATGTATGTACTTACCCTGCATACTACCTCATAGTCTGTGTACATCTTGCGCCCGATACCGTGAGTTTGTGGGTTTTTGACCTGTAGGCTTAGTGTCAGCGACAGGCCGTCATTTCGGTATCGGGTAAAGTTTCACCAGCTTATACCTACCTCAACCTCGAGGAAGTTTTCTGGGGGTCCATAAATCTCATCGAAGCTCTGCGCCCGGGAGGATTGAATTGGGGCTTGCATATCGGCGGTCGCTAATGTATTTGGCGGTCGATGGTGATGAGCGGATGCAGTGGCTAACGAGCACTTGAAGCTACAGTATAGATAGATAGTAGGGCTGGGATTATAACAGGGTTTTTCAGATTGAGTGGGCGCACACGATCTCAGGGCAGGGGTGGGGTGGGGTGGGTTTATCTTATCTGATGAGAGCTAGGTATTTTGGCATGCAGGTGGGCGTCATGACGAGGGCCCCTGTGATCGCAGCTGCAGTCATCAGCACTGTAGGTATTCAATCTATGTGGATTGCAGCATCCAAACCTTTGGTTTTGGTTTTCGATCACGATTACGATTACGATTACGTCCTTGAGAAACTGGCCCAGTATAGAGGCTCGAGATTCCTGGGCACGCACCCACGTGTGCCGGAGCCAACGATTCATCCTCCAAACTCCCTCTCCGTTGCCATAAAACGAATTCGCTATTCACGCCGTAGCCGGCCACAGGTAGCCAGCCATGAGCAGATACCTCACTCCAGGGAAGGTCGCTCTTCTCTGTCTCGTAGAGCTCTATGCAGAATCACGGTTCCCGAACCAATCTATCCTCCCGGTCCTTTCCTTCGTGTTAAAGCACATTGTCAGTCCCAAGGACTCCACGGGTTTCCTAGTCACCCTAGATCAAATTAAAGCTGCTACAGTCAACGAACCGAGTGCTGTTGTGGGCCGGAATATCTTTGACTTGCTCCTGAAGAAGTTATGGGAGATCAATTCCCTCGATGCACTGCATACTTTCTTCACAAACTTGGAAACGTACTTGATTGATACGGAGGGTGCGAACAAGAGCGCAGTAGTCAGGGTACATGGGGAAAAGTCACCCTTGAGTAGGTCATCTGTCCTAGGGTGTTTTGTACGCAGAGCAGCGTTAGAGCATACCAGGATGGCCTTTACGGATGCGATTATGTTGTGGAAGTCGTTCGTTGTGTATAGGGAACCTACCCTGCCAGAGTGGAGAAAGAGAAATTTGGGCGCGGGGCCGCTAAGCTTTGATATCAATCTCAAGGGGCTGTCACTGGAGGATGCGTTGTTTGACCATGTCTATGGACGGTTGAAGGATGGTAGAGAATGTGCGTTGCGGTTTTACGGGCCACGAGTAAAGGAAGCATCAGCTGAGTTGTCATAGGTCATATCTCCACGGATGACGTCGAAAGGCTCCTTGAATTCCAGGTTGATGCCATGCAAAGTATGGAAATCCTATCTTGGTACCGCTGCTCCCGCTAAGTGCACCTAGGGATGGGTACCAGAATACCTTCAGAGATACAGGAACAGCTGCGTACGATGTTGAGCTTAAACGTGATAATACCGTCACTCAATCATTACGTGGAGTATGTAGTACTCTAGACCATATATTGTGGAACTAGGACTGACGAGAGGCAAGATTCCTAAATTCATGGAGGGCAGGTGATTATGCGGGAGCTTTTGACAACCTGCATCGGTATTTCGATTACACAATGCAAAACAGAGATAGGTTTGTCATTTTCGCACATACTATGCATAAAATACTAACACTAGGACCTGCTTCAAAGCAGGACATTTTACCAATATGCACTTCTCAATCTAGCAATCCTACAGGCAGATTTCGGGTGTTATCGAGAATCGGTTCTTGTAAGCCATTTAATTCGCTGACATATTATATATATGCTAAACAGCTTCAGGCAATGCAAGAAACCATCAACACTGCGCGCGAGAACAAGGACATGGCTTGTCTAAATTTTGCCCTCTCATGGTTTTACCACTTCCATAAAGCCCATCCACAGGATTGCCCGGAGGTAATATCCTCTCGTATGGAGCGTGAGAGTTTGCAATTCCTCAAGGCCAAGGCCAAAGAAGCGGGGATGCACCACTTGCAGTCAATGGCGCATCTGTCGGAAGCTAAACAGCTTCTAGTAGGGGTTCGTTTTCATTACATCGGAGTATTTAAATCACTATTTGGTGTCGTGGCTGATACGGGTTGCAGGGGGAATCGATTCCTGCGGCTTTCGAAAGCATACTTCGAAGCTCCTACTTGAATGTGACGAAGAATATACACAATGCAATAGGCTCGCAAATTTTATTGCAGTCCGCGATATGGGGTCGACTTGGTAAGATCCCAGTGATAAGCGTGAATTTCTTGGGGGTCGGCTGACCAGTATAGGGATATCTTACCTGTCGTGGATGAACTGCGAGCTGTTCCTTGCAAAGTATAAGCAACATGCTCCTATTGAAGACGTCGTGAAGGCACTATGTCGGGGAGCGTATATCGTAAGTGACGCCAGAATGAAACGAAAGTTTTTCAGTAACTCATGCAACTTAGATATCCATGAGAGGTCGTTTTGATGAGGCGCTAGAGCGGCTAGAAGAAGTAGACCAGGAATCACTACGCACTCTTAAGGTGTATCAGTATTGGTCAACTTATATTGGCTTGCTGAAGTTGAGACGGGCGATCCACAGGTCGGTAAAGTTACCCTCAATTCATGCTGAGGTGACACTAAACCTTACTATTCAAATGTAGAAGTGATTTAGCATCTGCGGATATATTGCTAGAACAGCTCGCAGCATCACCTCTAGTTGAACCTGATTGCGCACTTGAAACTGCTATGGCGAAAATAGACTTGCAAATGAGAAGAGGAAACTTCTCTGCTGTAAGTGAACCTGGCATTTTTGACAGTTTAATTTGTCCTAATTTTTATCGCACCCCTAGGCTTTGGCTGGAATTACCAAGCTGGCTGATGAATTGGACCGCGATAAAGCGGATGTTTATCACCGCATAAGGCTGATGACGTTGAAGGCCCAACTTCTCGCTGTAATTAAATCCATTCACCTCAATCGCGTAGCACATAAACCACTAACTGCTCGTAAGAAATGTGGTCGGGCCCCTAAAGCTCTTTCCCTTGGCCTCCGTGCTGCAGCTATTGCATGGCGCTCCCGCCTTCTTCCCATGCTGTTCCAGTCTCTCTTAGTCATATCAACCATCCTCATTCACCTATCGGAGTTTGAAACCGCCTATGACCTGATGGATAGGATCATGCCCCAGGTCCTTGAATGTGAGGATGCACTGCTGAATGCGCAGTGTTTCTCAGTACTGGCAGACAGCTTGGTTGGATTGGCGGGTAAGAGCCAGGAAGCTGAGAGGAGAGAGGAGTTACACCGCGCCCTAGAGTTTATGGACAGAGCAGGTGCTGAGTATGCCAGGTTAGGTGATGGTGAGGGGAGAGCAGGCGTGATGGGTAAAAAGGCAAGAATAATGGATTATTTAGGGGATCGGGCGGTGCGGGATGAAGTGGTGAAGCTGTATGTGCAGTTGAAAAGAGGTGGTTAGACTGGTGATTACGGTTCGGTTACCCTGAATTCGTAAACCGGCGTCATTCCCTCAACCAATTGCCTACGCTTGATTAAGGTTTCATACTGACTGGCTAGTGCTAATTGAATATAATACTAATTAAATTGACGTGACGTGAATGTGCATTAGGGTCGAGATGATCTACAGTAAGCCTTCTGTTGCACGCTCCCTGTTGAAAATTATATACAATAGCCCTTACCCAGATATTGCTAGCTAACCAGTGAGTTATAATGACGTCATGAAAGGTTACATGTATTGAGGAATTTAGTCCCAGCTGCAACAAAAGTCAGTATGGCCTCGGTCCCAAGGAGGGGTTGAACATACCCGGTGTCCTTTTGACGAACGATACCACCATGGACGCCGGTCTCTTTCCCCTGTATTCCCATGATTACATATATCAGCACATGTCCCCCACTCACCATCCACGCTCCGCAATCCATAGCAGAAACAACTTCATGACTTACAGAAGCTTGCCCTTCAACCACCAACCGATCCATCTGGTAGAACTGGCTGATGACAGTCTGTCTCTGTGTTTTCATTTTTGCAGAGTCAGCTCCGTGCCCACGATCCCCCACAGCAAAGTTCCGTCATATCAACCCCCTTATGGCGCTATCCATACCTTCAGCATCCTCAGCTCATGAAGTCCCTTTTGGATTAACTCCGTTATTTTCTCCTTGTCTTGGACATTTCTATTCTCCCTAAATGCATCCCGTGCCCGCCTCTTCCCGTACTCGCGGAAGTTGTAGTTTGCGAAGCGATTGGAGTATCGCAGGAGTTGACGATACTGCAGACGAGGGGAGGGGGTGCGGGCAGTTGCATTAGTTATGTATCCAACCAGCCAGGCAGTGGAAGTGCAGTGGAGGCAGAGCGGAGGGGGGCATACAAGGGAGAGTACTTGGGGTGCAGTCGGTAATGCCATAGCTACAAACGATTAAAATGTGTCGTTTCAACTCTGGCACAGCTTTGATCTGGGGTTATCAGATGGATCCGAATTTTTGAAACATGTGAGGGATGAGGTGCTTGGCGGATGATCTGATCTTATCTTATCATTATGCATCAGAAGGAGCGATTGTTTCGATAGTGAGGATATACTCAATCTAGCCTCGGAGATCACCCATATTACATATGACGCAGCCAATCTCTAGCCATCCATGGTTCACCAGGTATAAACACTTTACATTTCGCATCTCGAGTTCCGTGGTCATCCAGGCACAAAACGAATACCCGAGCACGCCATTTCTTCTGACGATTTCGACTTCACCCATTAATGGCGCGCCAAGATTACTCAACAAGGGCGGCAGATGGGTGCCTCATCCCTTCGTCGGTCTGGCCCTTCACCTATTATCATCTAAAGTTATTTTCGAGGACCGATGAACCCCGGCCACGGGTCTCAGATGAACCCTGGTGACGGCCCCAGGGCCCAGGTGAAACCAAACAGTAGTGAGAGGATCTCTAATATAGCGGCATTACGCTGACAAGGTCTATGGCCTCTATGAAGGTCAATTGCAATCGATCAAAGTCGAAGATGCAGGGTGGGGAAAGGTGCGGAGAGGGGTAGTTCTTAATAAAAGCTCCCCCGATCCTTATAGATGCCCATCGACCCCGTTCCACAAAAAGTTGTCCCACCAAGTCTCTGCCCCTAAGCTCAACTGGCAGCCTCGTCTCACCCAAAATATCCCCATACCAAGCTTCTTTTTGAGTTTTTTTTTTTCAAAACCCCATCAATTAGCCCCAGGAACACAAGTCACAAGTCTATAACTTTATAAACACTAGCGATTCCTTCGTTTCTGCTGCCTGTCATACATTGAGCCGTCCCTCCCCGGAACTTGTCCTCCCACCGCCTGCTTGCATCCCGCACAATCCCTTCGAACAAAAGCCTTGCACATAGATACCCACATTTAGCAAGTCATATCTGCACTGCACTGCAGCGATGTCGTTTCTTCCAACCCCACATGGAGGCGTGCTCAAGGATCTTCTGGATAGAGATGCCCCTCGTCATGAGGAACTCTTAAAAGAGTCTGCAATTCTGCCGGCATTAGTCTTGACCGAGCGCCAGCTGTGTGATCTGGAACTGATCTTGAGTGGAGGATTTTCCCCATTGGAAGGTGCGATATGACATATAAGTTTTCCATGATCGGCTACTCGTTCCGTAGTGAATGCGGTTATGCAGGGTTGGCTGACCTCTGCACGGACATAACAGGCTTCATGAACGAGAAGGATTACAATGGGTAGGTGATCACCTGTCCTGCATGAAGTGGCCTCCAAGAAACTTGGCCAATTATAATCCTGGTTGTATCGATTTGTTGGAGATCAAACATGTGAGGGGCAGACCGGCTGACATGTCTGCAGTGTCGTCGAAAACCTGAGGGTTGCTGATGGCTCCCTTTTCGCTATGCCTATCACCTTGGATGTCAGCAAGAAAACAATTGAGGAGTTAGGAATCAAGCCTGGTGCTCGAATCACATTGAGGGATTTCCGTGACGACAGGCATCTTGCCATCCTCACCGTTGATGATGTTTACAGGCCAGATAAGTATGTGGATATCCATCTCCACGGGCTGAACGGGACTGGATTTAGGATAGAAACTGATGATAATTGGGCACTTGCTGGGGTAGGCAAAAGGAAGCAAAGGAGGTCTTTGGTGGTGATGATGAACATCCAGCTGTCCGTTATCTGTTCAATACAGCAAAAGAGTACTACGTCGGAGGGAAACTTGATGCGATCAACCGATTAAACCACTACGACTATGTTGGTCTTCGATGTATGTGTTCGCTACTTGCTGCCTGTTGCTCCCTGCAGGACCCTGCATAAAGTGCAAAAATGTGGGGAATCCTAGGCTGACAGGAATGTTGCGCTAGACACACCTGCAGAATTACGTTCTCACTTTACGAAGCTTGGTTGGTCTCGCATCGTGGCTTTCCAAACTAGGTATGTGATCTTGTCAAGGTCCCTATTCGCTGGATCCAGGCCATGGTAAGTCAGTAGTGACAGTTAACAATTTATGCACCTCACTATAGAAACCCCATGCATCGTGCACACAGGGAGCTCACTGTCCGCGCTGCCCGTGCCCGACAAGCCAATGTGCTTATCCACCCTGTCGTCGGGCTCACCAAGCCTGGCGACATTGATCACTTCACCCGTGTGAGAGTATACCAGGCGCTTCTCCCGCGCTACCCCAACGGAATGGCCGTTCTCGGCCTTCTCCCGCTTGCCATGCGAATGGGTGGTCCACGTGAAGCAATCTGGCACGCTATCATTCGTAAGAACCACGGAGCTACGCATTTCATTGTCGGACGTGACCACGCTGGGCCCGGAAAGAACTCCATGGGTGTTGAATTCTATGGGCCTTATGACGCCCAACATGCAGTAGAGAAGTACAGGGAGGAATTGGGCATTGAGGTTGTTCCTTTCCAGATGATGACATACCTACCAGACACAGATGAGTACCGCCCTGTCGACGAGGTTCCCGCTGGGACCAAGACTCTTGACATTTCTGGTACCGAACTCCGCCGCCGTCTCCGCAACGGCACACCTATTCCAGAGTGGTTCTCCTACCCGGAGGTTGTTAAGGTCCTCCGAGAGTCCCACCCTCCACGTAAATCCCAAGGATTCACGATCCTCCTCACTGGGTACCTCAACTCTGGTAAGGATGCCATTGCTCGTGCTCTCCAGGTGACCCTCAACCAGCAGGGTGGTCGCTCCACCACCCTCCTCCTCGGAGAAACTGTCCGTTCCGAGCTTTCCGCCGAGCTCGGATTCTCCCGCGAAGATCGTCACAAGAACCTCCAACGTATCGCCTTCGTTGCGTCAGAGCTCACTCGTGCCGGAGCCGCAGTGATTGCGGCTCCCATCGCCCCATTCGCCGATAGCAGGAAGCAGGCCAGGGATACTGTCGAGCGTTTCGGCTCCTTCTACGAGATACATGTGGCGACGCCTTTGGAGTACTGTGAGAATACTGATAAGAAGGGAGTCTACAAGAAGGCAAGAGAAGGAAAGATTAAGGGGTTCACTGGCGTGGATGATCCATATGAGGCTCCGGTCAAGCCTAACTTGGTTGTGGACGCAAGCAAGCAGGATGTGAGGACTATTGTCCACCAGATTATTCTGTTGTTGGAAAGCGAGGGGTTGTTGGGTGATGTGTAAAACTTGGCATGAATTGCTTTTTCGGGGACCCTGGGGTTGACCGGCGTGGTGGCAGCCATGGTGCGGGGTGTGGGGGACCAATTAGGTAAGGGCCGTTTGTTTCGGTATGGTAGGGTGGGTGGGGCGGTGGGGTGAACGCCAATCGATATCGGGCTGTGTATTGTTTGGAATTTTTTTGGTATGTCCTTTTCTTGGTTGGCCCTTTCCCTTTTTGTGGAGTTTTTAGTTTGTTCCTTTCTTTTTCATTTTTGTTGTGTGGACGGTCAGGGCAAGGCATGTCTATTTTTTTTTCTCGTAAAGCGTTTTGGTTACGTGTGGGAACGATGAAGTGATTGGGTCCGGCGGAGTGAGCGTGAGTAACATATCTGTTTTTCGGATATGAGATTTTGAATACCACTGGTGGATATCATTCTCACGTCTGTCCGGCTTTACGTTTGTGCAGTTGTGTTCTCAACAGCAAAGGTGAAGAAAAAATACTTCGGGGAAGATCTAGTAGACTAGACCAGCCAGTGCCAGTACGAGCCATGGAAAAGTGAAGCAGGCTTGCAATAATTGTCAGATTGATTAGCATGACAGCAAACTCCGAATGTCTGTCAGTCAGCATCATCATCATCAGCAGGAGCAGCAGGAGCAGCAAGCAGCAGGAGCAGCAGGAGCAGCAGGAGCAGCAGGAGCAGCAAGGAGCAGCAGCAGCATCATGATCATCACCAATATTGAGTACTATGTATGAATCTGCGGAGGTTTTTTTTCCCTACCAGTGGCAACCCAGTCACACCCAGCCAGCAACATCTCCACATAATTCGCCAGCAGCCAACTGCCAGTGGTAACCCAAGCCTGCCGTGACCCTCATACTGGGGAACACTGTAACGCTAATCCCCCCCCTCATAGGTCACCTCTATAACTACCCTCTTTCTAATTTTAGCCCACGATTTTCTTATTTCCCCACGTTATGACGATTTACCCTCTTCACAGGTCCAATCGCAACTCAATAAACCCAAATTCCCCCCGGCTTGCACAGGTAAATCGTAAGCCCAAATCGCAATCTGCATGATATCCTGCACCAGCAACTCCATATCCATACATACCCCCCCATGAGGGATCGTCTCGGCGCTGCAGAAGCTTGGGCCAGGAACCCTAACTTCGAGCAGATTCCTCGGGACTGGAGACTGGAACGGACAGGCAAACCACCCATTAAAAAAACCCTAGAGTGTGGAATCATACCACACCATAGCACACAATACCACACACACACACCCCACACCCACTGAACTCACACTCCCCCCCCGGGGATCCCAGCCCGCATATCTTGTGGATCTTAAACTGGTCCGGGATGCTGGGATGTGGTGCGTAAAGGCCCTGTAAGCTGTACCTACCTGCCTACCTCTACTAGGTAAGGTATCTGACTCGGTAACAAGTAGGGCTTGAACCCAATTGGCAGTAGGTACGCGCGACACTTGCTGCACTCAACAGTTTGACTGCTGTAAAAAAAAAAAAAAAAAAAAAACTTTCTTAGGGTGGTGGTATATGATATGAAAAAAACACACACAGCTTCTCTCCACCACAAAGGTACTTAGTATGTAAGGGTAGGCTGAACCAGAAGGAGCTCACCATATGAATTTCATGCAATCAGAGTGTAAGGATAGTTAGGTAACTAAGTAACCCCACAATCACAAATCCAACCCAACAAAGTATGTAGTACAAGAAAAAAAATTGTACATACAGTAACCTCTTCTTTACATATCACGTCACCCCCCAGAGCATAAGTAAAGCTAAACTAAAGTATGTAGGTATTAATATTTCAATATGTTATTAATCAGCAACCTCAGGCCGGTCCCCGCTTGCAAGGCCCCCCCCCCCAAGAAAAAGAAAAAGGGACACCTTCCACCTGATTACAACTCCCCCCCCAAAACCAATATGTATAAACTTGTTCTTCCTTCTTTCTTTCTCCTCATTCCCCAGTTTCTTTTTACCCACCCAATGGGAAGGTTTCGACAATGACGGCAGACGACAGACGACAGACAACTCTCATAACATACCTTTAAACTTCTCTGTTCTCACAGGCAAATCAACAATTTCAATCATCAAGTAAAGTAAGCAATTTAGGCAAGCATAGGCAAGTAATGATGTGAAGAGTATTAATTCAAGATATTACAATAATCACGTGATAAGCAATGTGAAGGGGTGCTGGTACCCCCCACATCGGACTTCCGGACTTTTTCTGCAAAACAAGAAAACACCAAATTCATTTGTCCATATAATAACAAACCACAAAAACAATTGCATCATAACAAATTAATAAATAACGCAGAATCATTCAGAAAAATTAAACCCACAAGCGTAGAATAATAACAGGGAAAACCCAAAGTAGTGAAGGAGAGGCTTGCAGGTACAAAAAACAACGAACACCAATAGAACAATCCAGAGTAACAAAAAAAGTACTGGAAAAGAAACAACCGAAAAAGAAAAGTACGGCTGGCAAATTGCCGAATCGTAAAATGCATCTGAACGTGGACCTTCGTTCCTTCTTTTCATCCACGGTGAATTCTTCTCCCCACTTCCGCCCCCCCTCACACTGCAACATCCACGTATCTTCACACCCTGCTTCTTCAGCAGGCAAGGTAGGACCCTTATCTTTTGAACCGACGCAGCGATCAAGAAGAGGGGTGCCTTAACGCATCATGCGGCGCAGCCTCATCTGACCAATAACCGCTTACACCCTCCTCCTGCTGCCATGACCTCCGCGAGATGACACATCTGTAAGTTCTGGTTGGTAGAGCTCTGGTTGGAAATTCTCGCTCTGATAGTGGCTTGGGTTATATGCTGAGTTTCGGAAAATTGATGTCTGAAAGGGTAATGGTGAAGGTTGAAAAGGTGGATACTGGAACAATGACGCACGAAACCTGTCCCTGTCGTCATTGGTACGGATAGAAGTGGTCGTAGTGTTTGCGACAGAATTGACGGGTTGGAGGAAGAAATTCAATGGGGTGCTTTCGAAGAATTGATCTGGAAGGTGAGGCATGAATGAGACCTGAACAAGGGAAGCTTGAGGCTTGTCCAAGAATGGCACCAATTCGCTTAGATCCTCTGCTTTGTAGATAATATCGTAATGGCCCCTAAGGTTCAAGTTAGCTGAGATCGGAGATCGGAGAGTCTGAATTGACGTACGGCCTGTACAATAGTCGCAATGTGGGTGCGTATGGATTTTCGCCGCTTTCGAAGTGATGTATGTTCATTTCGCTTCCTGGACTGCGATCAAGATATGATATCTCCACTCTGAAGTCTGCCGGTATTACCAGGCAGTCAATAAATGCCTTCACTCCCACATGATCCAACTCAACTCCGAAAGGCTCAATGAAAATGCTGCAGTATTCGAGTACAGATGTTTCTAGGTATGCTTCGTAGTCACCCGGCCTCGATTTCATCCAAGCGCTTGTGAGCATCTAGAGTTCATATTAGCCAATATTGCCATTGCCCCTGTGGGGTATTGGAATGTACCTTTAGATACGCCACTGAAGAGTCTGAGGCTTCATTGAACTGAGTGAGTAGAGCAGAGGCCGCATTTGGATCTTCCTCTAGAATGGATGTAGATATGACTTGGAACACACTATCGGTGTCTGTAGCGAAATCCTCGTAGAGATAGTCACGAATATCAGCAGCCTTCAGTAAGTTTCCGAGTGAACGTAGTCGAGCCCGTTCTCGGTTGACGACGTCGACGCTGTTACTTCGAAGGAGAAGCTCAAAGTAACCAAATGCAATTGCTGTTTACGTTTATCGGATGTCAGAATCTACAGCGGCCATTCTGAAGTCAGTCAGGTGGTACATACCTCTCCAGGCACAATTTCCATCCCCTCGGATTTTCCGGTAGTGGGTATATGCTGGGTACATTGCCTTCACATCCTGTTAGCCTCGGTTTTGTCCAGGGGCGGGGGAGAGCTTACCGAAGTTTTTGTAACATATATAGGATCTGCGCCCACGTATTCATGTGCAAGCTCCCTACTAGACTTCAAGTCCCCGACCAATGGACCCTATAACCCAATTAGAACCCTTCTTGTGTTCCATAATACAACGGAGTTCAGTACCGTATATTCAGGCGTGTAGTCGCTGGATAGCTTTTCCATCTCTGCCAGCCTTTGCGCTTCATTGAAGGAAGTCAATTCGGGCGAAGCAACAGAAACATCCTGAACAAATGGTTGCGGCGTCGGCATAAAATGCTGTTTCGCCTCAAAATAGAACGGATCCGTAGGGTCAATATATGTCCCTGCCGCGAAGTCAACTGGAGCTTGTCCGTTCATTATGGCAGATGGACGACAAGTTGCGTTGTGGATTGTAGGAAACGGGTGACGTTAAGTGACAGCACGTTTTCGCAATCGAAAAGAGTCCGTAATCGTTCAGATAGAGCTGAATCGGTGGAAATATATGTTGGTGAGCGAGAGTGAGGTTTATTAGGTGTTGGACAGGAAACCAAAGAAGTTTGGGTTCAGAGCACACGGCAGATGCCCGTGGTTTTTAGAGACTTTCAAACCTGGTCAAGACGTACAGGTAGGTGGCAGCAGCGAAATGTAGGGTGGATCCCTTGCAGCACTGGGGTTGGATGGCAACCGGGCAAGCTATTCTTGTGTTGAAGTAGGCGGGGTTTAAGTGGAGCCTCAAGAAGTATGTCTATGAAGGAGGTGGACCGGATATAGAGCTCTGCAGGCCTTCGAATTCTGGTATGTCAACGGTTCTCTCCTCTTGCCAGGCCGGAAATTGGTGGCATTATAAACCTTCGGCCCTGAACGTGTAACAGTACAAAGTGTGGGGACTGTGGGAAGGGCGACAGGAGAGAGTCTTCGTTCCTGCGGAAAGACGGGCTCTGACGTCGATACTGTGTTGGGCACTGATAGGTTTGTGGGGGTGGGAGTGTGTGATGATGAGGAGCTGTGGATTTACGGCAACGAGAGGCGTGGGCGGTTCGACGGGGAGCGGAGAGCGGGGGTATACGTATGGGGGGGGGTCCCCTTGGTTGAGAGTATTGTATCTCTCTCTCACTGGGTCCAGTATTCCATGCTGATACCATATGCTGGGGGCACTCATGGCCACCGGGGACATGCACCACTCCAGTACTACGAAACATCGCAGACCACAACCACAACGAGCATGGCGGTCAACGAGATTCTATTGACTCCTGTCTCCTGACCTTCAGGGAGCTCGGGTTCTTGATCCTCACGCCGAGTCAGCGCGCGGAACAAGCAAATGGCGAGGAAGGCTAAACGGAGAGTGTGAGAGGTGAGAGGTGAGAGGCATCGGTTCCTACACCAGCAGATACCTCGCTACTCACACTGCATGGCTTTCTTTAGGCCCATCCTCTCACCCTTTACCCTTCAGCTCCTACATCTAAAAAATCGTCATAGCTCTCTTCGAAGACGTCTTCGACACTCAGAGAAACCTCCTCCCTTCTATTGCTGGGATATAAAACTTTTCCATTCTAATAATGTATTTTTCTTGATTCTTTAGCACGTTGCTGCTGTATGGGACCGACTACTGGGAGAAGCAAATACTTGTTATGCACTCGGGCCTGGTGGCATGGTTTCCTATGTGCAGCAGCCCTGCCTCTTTTGTCCCTTCACCGAAACAAACCTACCGGTTCGCTGCAGTCTCGGGTTCGTCGCTTGCTAACCATATAGGTAACGTACAATGATGTGACACGAAATCTGAGAAGAGAGCGAAATGTAGGGCTCGAGAGATGGGTGTGCACTTAACGACCGACAAGGATTAGCCATTGGTTCCGCTCTAGATCGGCCCAGCCTGCGGTACAGCATGCAGAAAGCGCAAGCGGCAGTACCGTGGAGCAGGCTCACAATTGAGTTGAGTGGTCTGCAGCCCATATCACGCGATGCACATTTCTTCTTTTCTACAATTGTGCCCCAGGCCCCAAGCTTGAGGGGTGTTCGTTTAGCTTTGAGCCTTGCATTCAAGGACATTGGATCAGATACCACCAGAGAGCAGTTGCATGGCTAATGGTATGGGCCACGATGATAACTTCATGTTCAGCAATCGCCGACTCGCACCTCGGGCCCTAGCCTCCACGAGGGACGAAAGAAATGGGATATGGCTATCAAATGGGCATAGTAAGTATTGAAACACAAATTGATTAAAAATTACGCAGGGTATCAAACTCTCTAATTATATACGACGGAGAAAATCACGTTGGCCAGGATTATGATAAGCTAGAAACGATAAGGAATGTGCGGGTTGGACACTGCGGAACGTTAACGATCCCTGACCATCAAAAAAGCGTGCAGCACAAGTGTATGGTCACTGAACTTGCTCCCCAGACTACCTTGCTGCTGGTGCGAGGCCACCCTCCTCTTTTCATAACAATCGGCACTCCTGTGTAGAGATTCAAAACCCTACAGATCAGAAAATCTGCCGGCGGATGGCCACATTGAATTAGCCCATGCAACCAAAAACTCCCGTGGTATGGCCCCTGCTGATAAACAGAAAATAGGCTGCTGACGGGCTTTAGGGATACCATACGCATGATTTTTTACAAGCTTTCTGTGGTTCTGCGTACAGAAACCAGACCATTGTGTACTATGGCCTCCTTTGGACTTTTGGAGCGTTAAGGAGGGATACTTTTGGTAGGCTACCGGTTCACGCGGCTAAATACTCGAAAATATGCGTAAGCAGCAACGCACATACCATGTGATCTAGCCGACCACACGCCAGATATCCTTTCTGGACAAACAATGCTTCGCCAACTCTGCGAATGGAGGATGCGGTACCACGTAAGTAATCGAAAAGGAAGGCCAGGGATCTTGCATTTGTTCCATCCACTGGAGAATCATACATGTCTGTTGTAGAGAGACCTCAGGTTCAGGGCAACAGCAGAATAATCAACAGCATGCATGGCTTGGTGCAAAATACCTTTGACAGTTCCAGTTACGATCTTTCAAACTGTTCTTACTACCTAAATCATCATCTGCCATTCTGGGTTGCTGACTAGGCTACATCCTGGGCACACGAGTTTACCACCTGGCTATCATAGGAAATTTTGGAAATTTTTAAAACCGAATGGCTGCTTAATGAAATGCTATCCAATTGGGAAGCAAATCCATAAGGTGAATAAGCTGATATGTCATCTTCAGCTTTTCTCATTCAAAGTGTGTTTATCATGTACCTCCTAATGTATCAAACGGCGTACTCTTACTCAAAAAGGAAGAATTGATTGTACCCTCGTCTACTGCTCCTCGCACATTGACGCACCAGCAACGCACCGCCTCCGCAGATTGCAGAGTGCGTATGCTCGTTACACGCGGGACATCGATGGGCAAATGTCTCAGACGGCGTGGATCGATTGCGTACATCTACCAACCAAACTAATGTTTACTAGTCAGGTGGAAGTCTAACCTGCCCATTCCTTCATAAGTAGGAATTTCCAAGCAGGTTCATGTTGGTCAAGCTGCGGTGCAGCTTCGCTGCATATTGCACAAATGAGATGAACGGCTGGACTGTGCGCCAGAAGCAGGGTAGGAATTCGGGCCGGGAGTGGCAAAGAGGTACATTAGAGAGGGATGACACTTACAGCGACAGGTCGTGTTTTATCCTACTATACGGGGTCTAAATCCGGCATCACACAAATACCTACGGGAACAATAAGGCCTGTGCCTTCAACGAATTCTGGATGGGAGCGTGACTAGGGATCAGCCTGCACACTGGCGTTGATTTAGAGGCGATCATAAAGCTTGAATACTATAGGCGGAACTCCGCCTGGGCGAGAAAAAGGTGGGGAAGGGTCACACCAAAGTATATTAGGGAGGTGTCCAAGCTTACAGTTTAAATTTTGAGTTGCGGGTATCTATCTTGCATATCTTCTATTACTTGTTTACGTTATCCCACAACTGTTATCCTTCTCACCCCTAATTTTAAGCGTTACAACATTCCCTTGTTCTCGTATTTGGATATCTTCTCTTCCCGAGAGACTACGTAACCCCTCTTCGACAAAATGCCACCTATTCCGGAGGCATGTCCATTCTCCCAATTCCTCTGCTAACTCTTCCAGGCCCCCACCACCCTTCATCTCGGAACATTTGAATCCCCAAATCCAAAGATACCATGAACCCCGCATGTATCGTGGATAACGAAACTATGGGAACTACCAATCATCAGACTTCGGTTTATAAATAACCTTAAGCTTCAAAGTTTTTTGTGATGTCCCGTCCCGGTGGTCTGGAGTCCCCGGTGGTGACGACGACAGTCCACAAATTGAGGATGCACTGCACCTTTATATATCATATCATTTAAAACAATCTATGTTAAGTTAGTAGGCAGGATCTGAGGCTTAATATATTGCTAAAACATTCTCATCCAATGACTTCTCCTATGAGGAACACGAGAACTTGGGTTTGGAAGGTGATCCATTTTCTGTAATCCATGGTGGACGTGTACGGACTTTCAATTCCCCGGTGGTGACGACGACAGTCCACAAGTTGAGGATGCACTGCACCTTTATATGTCATATCATTTAAAACAAACTATGTTAAGTTAGTAGGCAGGATCTGAGGCTTAATATATTGCTGAAACATTCTTATCCAATGACTTCTCCTATGAGGAACACGAGAACTTGGGCTTGGAAGGTGATCCATTTTCTGTAATCCATGGTGGACGTGTACAGACTTTCAATTCACGATACACCTTTGCTGCGTTGTAACTAGTCTCGTGCCCAGACCCTCCAGAGAGGGTTGTAACCAGAAATGTGCTATCACTGATTCGACAGAACTTAATCCGGGGTATCACAACTTCCTTTTTCAGCCTTCCTCTTAGTTTTTCTTGGATTAGCGCTGTAATAATTGCTATAAATCAAGTAGTTTAAAAAAGTCTAGATGTCTGTCTCTCTCTGCTCATAAGAAACTAACTTTTATTACAGATAAGGTTATATCCGTGACACGTGATGGGATGGAATCAGTTATATCTCCGTAACCGAAGGTTAGATATCTAAATAAATATACCAATTATAGTACCCGAGAAAGCCGAACATATGTTTTACCTGACTTTCTTTGCAACAAAAGTTTTTTTTTTACGCTAACGTTCAGGGTAAGTACTTAGGTACCTTAGTTGAGCTCAACTCTCCAATCTAAGCCTCTCTACTAGACAAAAACAAAGTTTATAACTTCCTATAATAGCAGTGGTCTGGGTTGCCCATTGTTTTTTTTGGCTTTATATCTATACTGCCTAAAGTAGTCAAGTAAATTATTTTGATAATCTTTCAAACAACCTACTATAAACGTCAGGTTGCAGATCCAGGGTGGGAACAGTTTGAAGTCAGGTGCTGGTGCAATGTGGACTAAGAAGTGAGAGGCATATATAGTATACTAGTAATGTTTCCACTGACCCCGGGTCGTTGTTTATGGTCATCACAGAAACCCGGAAAAAGGAATGTGTGGCAAAAAGCCTGAAAACAGATTCAGTACAAGACTAAGACTTCAGGGTAAATGTGAATTGCCCCATAATGCATACGGTCAGAGGCAATCTCATTTCTAACTACTGATCTGAAGTATCTCAAAGGGTGGCAGCACCCAACAACACAATTCATATGTAAGATTGTAGGAAGGAATTAATTAACAGTAGTAACACAGCCAAGAAATCTTAACGTGCAATTATACAGCAAATCAAGAACTCTCGTTCTAAGCCCTTATGTAATTGATCAAGTCGCTTCGAGCTACGTAATCATATCTCTTCCATCATTGGTAGAATTCCGGCCTGGTTAGCTGGCCTCTCAGCACTCATGTAACACTCAGTGGCCTAGTAACAACGATTCTCTCGCTTTCCCCTTCAAACCTCTCTTGCTCGTCCTCACCCGGCCTTCAAACTCCTCCCCAGTCGGCCCAAAAGACTGCGTAGGAGCTAGCCCCGCTGTGGCTATAACAGGATCCGCATCTAGCCTGTATCCCTCACCTTCACTCAACACCGTTTTCCACAAACCCTCAAACTGTTTACTCCATTCGTGCATACTCTCCATTCTTTCTACATCGCTCTTACTTGCCACCTCCACTGTGCCATCCTTCTGATTAATCTGTCCCCGTATCTTCTTATCAAGAATCAAGAATCCTAGTATCTCTTGAACCTCGGGGACTGAAATTTGAAGGTGGTCTGCAATGAACTTGAGCGTGAAACGAGTGTACGGTTTGATAAGCTTGGTGAGTGCCTCGGTACGAACATTTCGGGTGACTTCGTCAATGTGCTCCCGAATGAAAGGATCAGAGAGGATTTCGGCTTTATGAGTTTCTAATATCTGTTCATAGCGATGAATTTCGTTTCGCTGATAGGCCTCAACGAGATCTGTCATGCCTACGATTCGAGGATCATTGCGGTATCTGTAAGAAGGATAAGTCAAGGGCTATGTGGAATATGAGTGATGTAGGTAGTCTACGGTTTGGTTTCTTGAGAGTCAAAGGGGTTGATCTCAGATTTCATGAGCATGCTCGTAAGGACCAAGTATTTGAGGACTTGGATTCTCCTCAGTGAGCCAGCCTCGTCATAGTTACGGAAAGATTCAAAGAAGTCGCTCTGGGCCTCTTTCCAGTTTTCTGCTCCTGTGTCAGTGAGGCCCCAGTGTTCATAGGAAGACTAGTAAGTACCTTCACTCATATACATCTTCCCTCCACACTCTCGAATCACCCCCATGATCCTGGGATGGGGCACAGCAGACCGAACACGGAGCGATTTTTGATAAAGAGCCTTGCTAGCGTGAGCGGACGATGCAACATGGGCAGATTATGGAAGGCGTTACCTTTAGTTTCTTATTGTTTCCAGTCTCCGAGAACATCTGGATCTCTATAGCATAGACTTCCAACAAATACGTCCCCTTCGACAAATCATCTGAGCCGTCAGGTTTTTGACATGTTTGGTGAAGTAATCGTATACTCTTTGAAAGCCGTCCGTACTCTTTCCTATCTAACCACAGTTTCGCCAGCTTGATATTTGTCTTCAACCACAATCGTTCATTATTTGTCCCTTGAAATGCCTCCAGGGTCATGTCATAAAACCTCTCCATGCAAGCCATGTCTGCTGGGTCACTGGAGTTCGATATATAGTCGAGCATGTTGTTTAATGATTTCTCTGAATAATTTCGAGTGACAGCTGATTTGATGTATGTCAGAAGCTCTTCATAGTGTTCAATAGCCTAATCCGACGCCATGGTTAGCTATGTCTCGTAGGACAAAATTTAAGATCATGCAAATACCTTATCATATTGCTTTAGTTTGAACTCTAGTTTTATTGCTTGCTTCAAGCCCTTAAATCCCCTATGGTCGCCCGTAAGGCACAATTCTCGTCACTGGTGCGGGTGGGGCAAAACAGCCATACCAGTCACCTTTCTCCTTTTCTAGTGCTACCACTGCCAGAAACTCGTCAATGGCCTCCTGTGGACTACTCTGCTTCATCTGCTTCGCATTATAGTATTTGTTTTCGACGTCGACATCTGGGGATTCCTCGTCCTCGTCATCCTCGTAGTCGAAATCATACTCCTGGTCAGACTCTTGCATAAAATCGTCATCAGACATGATGGGCGTAATCAAATTAGTCGGAATATGAAGGGGATAATGCGACGATATGACCCTGGACGTGTTTGTGGATGTTGCTGAAGCAATCAGAATGTGGTTAGAGGTAGTGGGGCCCTGACATGGGTTCTTGAGCTACCTAGTTAAGCCTGGCGTGACAGGGGAATACTCCAGAGCTTGGCACGTGAGCTTGGCACGAGCGCTGTTGGTTGCCATCTATCAACTCAATCAACCCCAGGTCATTTACTACTATACAAATCTCAGCATCGTAAATTTTTTTGAGCGGCGTAACGGATAATAAGCAGGCAAAATGGGTGGTGTAAGTAATCTTCAGTCCATGTGTTTCGCAAATTGCTAGCTAACCATTATCGTCTACAGGATCTTAATTTAAAGAAGAGTTGGCATCCTCATTTGCTTAAAAACCAACAGCGAGTATGGGAGGAAGAACAAAAGGCGTTGGAAGAACGCAAGAAAACCGCTCTCATGTTGAAGGAGAGAGCGGAAGAGCGACAAATGGAAGAGCTGAAGAAGATACATGAAACGGCAGGTGGCGCTACAGTAGTCGACAAGGTACACTGGATGTATGCCGGGCCATCCAGTGGTGAAGCAGGTACAACGGAAGAAATGGAGGCCTATTTACTTGGAAAGAGGCGTATCGATAGTTTGTTCACAAAGGGGGGTGAGAAGGAGAAACTCTCAAAGCAAGCTACAGAGTCATCGTTCATGCTAGCACAAAATGCAAACAGTGCAAGGGATATCGCGTCCAAAATCCGGGAAGACCCACTATTGGCGATTAAGAGACAGGAACAGGCAGCGTATGAGGCTCTACTGAAGGACCCTGTGAGGAGGAAGCAACTCTTGGGTATCACGGAGGACAAGCCGAAGCAGAGCCGTGATGACGACCGAAATTCCCAGTATGATAGGGGCCGTGACGGGCGAAGCCACAGACATAGATCTGAAAGGGACAGTGAAAGGAGTAGAAGTCTGGACAGGCATCATCGAAGTAGGAGGCATCAGGAAGATCGGAAGAGGTCAAGGTCTCGCTCAAGGTCTAGGTCGGTGAGTCGGCGATATCGAGGCTGTTCAAGGTCAGAAGGGACGAGAAGAGATGACGACCGTGACCGATCACGCAAAAGACACTCCCCATTCACATCCAAAGCAGACCGGAGCCGCTCACCATACAACCGCAGGTCCAGGTTGCCACAATCACCGCTGTCTAAGGTTGACAGGAGCTGTTCGCCATACAGAAAGAGATCCAGGCGGTCACCATCCCCCATGCCTAGTCGGAATGGGGATATACGTCGCCCTTCACCCAGATATGAACCGAGAAATATGGCTCGTCGCACCCCTAGTCCTCCCCGTGACTCCATATCTCACAGGGATAGGTCCTCCCGTGGGTACAATTCTCCACGTCCAAGGGGCTCACGACCAAACGGTCAACAAAATGGGACATCAGAAGCAGACAAGGAAGCAGAGAGGGCCAGGAAGCTCGCTGCCATGCAGGCAAATGCACAGGAGCTCGATGTTGATAGACAGAAGCGTCTTGCCCAGTTAGCGGAGAAAGAAAAGGCAGCTCTTAAGGCTGAGGAGGAGGCGCGGAAACAAAGCAGCCGTTATGGTGGGAAAGGAGATTTTATGTCGGCCCTGAAGAAGAAGACTATTGACATGGACTTGGGCGAGCGTGTCCGCCGAGGCAAAGGTACGCTTGTGAGAGACCGTGAGGAATGACACACCAAAGGAACTTGCGTTCAGCTCCATATGTATTATATAGCATTAGGGCACCGTATGCCGGAGTTCGTCTTCTCTGTTTATCGTTGATTAGATTCTTTATATGGGACCATACTCATTCATCATGACGTTTTTGCCGGTACAACACATGCGAATATTTGCCTTGCTTGCATTACTATGTAGTTAACTCTCCCACGCCAGGCCCTTAACTTCCTAGTAAAAGATTGCCCCACATGGATATTCACATCAAGCAGAAATACTAGTTCGGAATCCGTGAGAACACGTTGTACAAACAGTCCCATCATCGGACGCTTCGACCGGCTTTCAGCCTCAAACCCCAATCACAACAAGGCTGAAGTAATCGATCACTGCTCAATCGATCCGCCGCAGTGTTTGTTCACCACGGAGTGATTGCCCCAAGGATTTACAACCTCCGAAGAACCTCCAGACCCAAGTCGAGCTGGCTTTCTGCAACAGTCATAGCGTTTCCGCTTTGCTTCACAGCTCCTGATCCTTTCTCGCCATTCAACGAGGGTGAAACAGCAATCTTCAACCTTTACTAACCCCCTTATTTATCACTTCCAGTAGGATTTGCTCGGCTGCAGTTCACGTTGACTTTCTACCACATTCGTTCTCCACACTCGTTTCACCTTAATTCTTACCCTGACGGTCTTCAGCACGTTTATTTTCAGCTCCGACGTATCTTTCCGATCTTTCGACATGCATTTCTGCGGTACTAAGGTCAGTCTGTCCCCGACCAGGGTGGGGGACGATAATCCCGAAATACACCAATCATTCGGCTGCTGACATGGACTTGACGAGAATACAGACTATTCAGCGTAAGATTGTGCTACTAGGTATATATCCAGCTTTGAGAGAATGCGTAATGGGATGGGTGCTCACAGGGAGCAGGGGATGGCGCGTGTGGAAAGACTTCGCTTCTCAACGTATTCACTAGGGGGTGAGTTTACCAGGAACTCTAAAACGATTACGACTGTACCACGTCTAATAAAATCATCCAGATACTTTCCCCAGGTCTAGTGAGCCATCCACAGTTTGCTTTTTTTGGCCCTGAACTCCCCAATTTCTAACGAAATGCAATTGGGACCAGTGAGCCTACTGTTTTTGGTATGTTCTAGGAAAGAAGGTCTTCATATAATGGATGATTCTAATGGCAATTGGGTATAGAAAATTACGTGCATGGTTAGATCTTTTACATCCCTCTGCAGCAGGGACAAGCTCTGAATCGCAAATAGATATTTATGTCGACAATACGCACATCGAATTGAGTCTATGGGACACCGCTGGTCAAGAAGAATTTGATCGCCTTCGATCGCTTTCTTACAGTGATACGCACACCATCATGCTATGCTTCAGTGTATGTCCTACATGCCCGGGCTGCCCGAGTTAGGTAGGTACAACCATGGAAAATACTGATGTAGTACAACATGGATGTCCTAGGTTGATTCCCGGGATTCCTTGGAGAACGTTGAATCAAAGTGGGTGGGAGAAATCGCCGACAACTGTCAGGGAGTGAAACTTGTACTCGTTGCGCTGAAGTGCGACTTACGCGAGACGGCTGGTGACGGTGACGAGGATGGGCCAGAGAAGAATGTAAACTTCATTCAGTATCCCGAGGGATTGGCTGTCGCGGAGAGAATCAGAGTAGGAACCCATCCTGAAGCGAGACGATAATTGGTATACTAACATGATGGTTCACCCCAGGCACTACGATATCTAGGTATTGACTCGGAATTGAGATCACCATAGTAGTCAAGCTAACCACAGATTGCCTCAACAGAATGCTCCGCAAAGATGAACCGGGGAGTTAACGAGGTAAGTGACTGCAACGAGTACCTCGAAGCGAGCAATGCAGCTAACGGCTCTATCAGGCATTCACCGAGGCTGCCAGAGTAGCCTTAACTTCAAATGCAAAGGGTGCCTCAGAGTCCAGCAAGCGAGGTAGCTGCATTATCTTATAAATAACAGCAATCGTGTTTTCTAAAACAAAAAGCGGCTACGTTGAAGGATGTTCAAATACCAATGCCGTCAGTCATACTCCCAATTCTCTGCGCCTCGGGAAGCCGCCAATATGCCAGTGCCATTTCGGTTCCCGAGGGGGAAGGGGGAGGGGGGTGTGGGGGTGTGGGGGGTTTCTGTTTTTGTCGGTAATCCCACTGTCTTTGTGAACTTTTGTCATTTTTTGGGATATATATTTTTTTTCTTGTCCTAGGGTCGCGGGTATATTGGTGTTCTGCTCCCTCTAAATCTTTTTTTTTTTTTTTTTTTTCTCTTCGGGAACACCCCCACTTTCTACCCTGTAGGACCTAGGAATTACTGTGCATTCATTCTTGCAAGAGAAATATTTTTCTGTATTTTCTTTCCTCTTTTTCTATCTGATATAATAACAATAACAATTGACCCGAAAGCGTTCTATCTCAAGTACTTTGCTGCTGGAAGACTAAAGGATGATTTATTTAATTCTTTGAGGCACCGGATATAACAGTCGGGTGCAGTGACTGCATGTTCAGGCCGCTCTATGGCTGGGTACTCAACGAGTTTTCTTGCCACCTGACTGTACAGTACTTTACAGCTGCTGAGAACCAACATTACCCCCGCGCGACATGTAACCCCCGAGACCAAAGAAAGATTGTAGCTAGGTATGTTGTACAAAGGTTAGAAGCCGATTAAAAAATAAAATAAAAAAAAAATAGAACCCCCCCCAAAAAAAAAAGAAAAAGGAAGGGAGTTTTTACCCTGAAAAGCCTCTAGTTGAGGTTGAGCATCTTAAAATAATAAGGTTTGCATATACAAGTAAAAAATTAGTTTGCATAACTTAACTACAACTAACCATATACTTCACAAAAAACAAACAAACAAACAAACAAACAAACCTATTCTCTGTAAGCTATAGCTAGGAATAATGTACAAAAGTGTGTGTGGAAATTCCAAGTCGAAACTAACGATAAGGCCACTATAGAATGAATATGACACCAAAAGTGAAGCTCGCAGCTTCCAAATGCAGCAGCAAGCACGCCACCATGTGGTATGCTACACTCTCAATATATTGATTGATGTGAATGGAGAACGCAGCAATGCAGCAGTACTACCATGATAACTTCACAACTTAATCTACCTCTCCCCCTTCCCCCTTTAGATTTTCATCGTTCACCGCGCGAAAACCATATATATCATAGAATCGTATGAAACCCCGCCCACAATAACTACTCAAACGCCAAACGAAAAAAAAAAAAAAAAAAAAAAAAATTCCATCGCCCCTAAAAACTCCATTTTTCTCAGAGATCATACGCCCAGGCATCAATCTCCTCCTTGCTTGCAGCTTCTTGAGCGGATAAATCCCAAAGTTTGACTGTATATCACATATATACCGAGTCAAGACATGGAAGTTTTCTTATCCCCCGTTCGTCTCCTCTTCTCTCTGGCTGCTGCAGAAGCGGAAACCCTTTTCTCCATTACCCCACCAGTGTCCCCCTCCCCCTCGCCCCAAGTCACCTCCTCCACTTTATCCTTCCTTTTCCGCCTCCCCGTATTCTGTCGTTTCCTCGCCACCGACGACGCTGTAACCGGTCTCTCCGGTCCACCCATCCCATCCCCCACGCCCAACGCACTAGCACCAGCATCACCCCCTGACTCCGCTCCGCCATTAATCTCCTCCAACAACGCGCTCAACCCCGGCACCACTGACTCCCCCCCTTCCCCCGACTGCACTCCCCCCAACAACGCTGGATTGATCGGCGCCAACGTAACACTCCCATCCATCCCCATCCCCGGCGCTGGAGGCCCCGTATCCAGCGTAAATATCGGATGCGTAACCATATCCTCCCACCTAACCAAATCATGCGCGACCCCTCCACCCTCTACTCTATCCTCGTCCTCATGCCCCACACCCACACTCCCCTCCTTGCCCACCGCCTCCCCGGGTTGGTCTGCTGGGAATAAATCCCCCTGATCAAATATCCTCGCTCTAAAATCCTCCACTAGAGTAGCCTCTACACTCATCGCTTGCATCGATGAAGTAACCACCCGGCCTACCCCGACCCCAGGGGTAGATGGGGAATTCCGCCCATCATGTCCATCCGAGGCACTACTCGCGAAAAGAGAGTCCCCTCTATGGTGATGGTGGTGATGGTGATGATGGTGCTGGTGATGATCCCCTTCGGTATCTGAATCTGCATCTGGATCCCAATCCCTCATGGACGAGTTCGCGCCCAAGAACTCCTGTATTATGGAGACATTGAAGTCGGAGTCACCAGCCTTGCGAGAATGGTCGTCCGAGTGGTGGTCATGGTGGCCCTCAAGTTGGCTTGGTGGGCCGAGATTGAAATCTTCTAAACCAGAGACGTCGGTTGGGGTATCGAATTGGTGCTGGGGCTCAACAGATGATGAATCGAGAGGGTCAGTGTTTAGCTCTTCGCTAGTGCCAGTAGTGGGGCATGATCGAGGTGGCTTGGGAGGATGTTTTGGTTTGGCTTTAAAGCCTGCTTGGGTGTATTTATCTGGGAACGCATTCCGGAATCTGGAAAATTTGTCCCTAGTTAACAAGGCTCCAGTCTACAGCACATATTGCAAGGTATATGTGTCTCTGCCATACCTATCCCGTAGATCCGTACTACGTCGATGACCTAACTCTAAATCCTTATCTGACTGAATCTTTGACCACATGGGTCCATGCTATCTCCAATCAGCATTCCAACCCCTTAACCGCTTTCGCACTCTACTCACAACTTGAAACCCCTTCAACAGCGCATCATCCTCTTCATGACTAAACGGCTTCCTTTCCCTCCTCAGCGCTTTTGGGAAGCTATTCGGGAACCCAAGCCTCTCTGCCACGTCTAGCGTCGGAGAGTTACTATTCCTCCTCCTTGCTCTCCCTTTTATCTTCCCATTCGGCATATCCTGCTTGAACTCTGGATCTGGATCCTCGACTAATATCGTTGCTAGATCTGATGTCTTCCCCCCTGTCATTGGAGTCTCGGGTTTATCTCTTCCAAAGTGATTTTTGTACTCCTTGGGGAAACATGTTCGAAACCTGACATAGTTTTCAGCACATGTCGTGAAAAAGTCATGGAATTTCATGTCCTACCTATCCTTCAAGTCCACCGAAGATCGATTATTGAAATTGAACCTATCATCCACGTCTATAAGTTTCTATTCCTCACCGTGCCATAGAACTAAAAAAAGACAACCATACCTAGAATCGTCCAAGACCTTCTTCCAATTGCCTACACCATGCTAAACCCCAACAAACCCCATCAGCTACCATATCCATATCCTTTTTCCCTCCGCACACACACAAATGAATCACTCACTATCGAGCACCCCGTCAACAAGTCCTTCGTCTCCTGATCCGTCCACTTCCGCCTAATTTTCTGCCCCTTCACAGCCCCAGTCCCACCACCAGCAGCTCCCTGTTTCTGTAGTGGAGGAGAGCTCTGTAATTTTGGTATCGAAATCGCGGCACCAGCTGGCTGCTCGATATCTTCTGTCCACGGTAATATTGGTGGATATGGCCTTGCCCCTGTAGTACTGATTGACGAGATTCCATTCCCATTTGAGGTTGAGACACCATTGTTATTGGTCAATGGCCCCCCCTTGCCATCTGTTGATATCGACCCTCCTGACGAGGCACTCGTATTTGATAACAATAGCTTGCCCCCCACCACATCCGAATTACCTCCAGTATTATTATGATTATTGCTGCTGTCACCCCTTTGCCCCTCTCCCGTCAACGACTCCCTCAAATGCTCGTTAAACTCCTGATTCCTCTTGTGCTCCACTGCCGCTAACGATGACGCACTCAGTAACTGTTGTTGCCGTGGCTGCTGCTGTACTTGTATGCCCCCTGTCCCCGTCGGCTGCTGTTGCTGTTGCTGTTGCTGTTGCTGTTGCTGTTGCTGTTGCTGTTGCTGTTGCTGTTGCTGTTGCTGTTGCTGTTGCTGTTGCTGTTGCTGTTGCTGTTGCTGTTGCTGTTGGTGCTGTTGCTGTTGCTGTTGCTGTTGCTGTCGCTGTTGCTGGTGCTGTTGCTGTTTGTGTGTTGCTGTTGCTGTTGCTGCTGTTGCTGCTGGTGCTGCTGTGCTGCTGGTGCTGCTGGTGCTGCTGTGCTGTTGGTGCTGTTGTGCTGTTGTGCTGTTGGTGCCTGTGCTGGTGCTGGTGCTGGTGCTGGTGCTGGTGCTGGTGCTGGTGCTGGTGCTGGTGCTGGTGCTGGTGCTGGTGCTGGTGCTGGTGCTGTTGCTGTTGCTGTTGCTGTTGCTGTTGCTGTTGCTGCTGCTGTTGCTGTTGCTTCTGTGACTGTTGATAATATCCCCCCCCCGCGTTTTGTGCCACAACATACACCTCTCTACTTGAATATAGCTCCAGTGGGAGCGGGCGGTGCCTGTTATCGACAGTTTGTTCCGGGTGCATTATGGGTGGGAGTTGGATATGCTGGAGGGCAGTAGTGATGATGGCACCGGCTCTGGTGTCCATTGTGCACTCTGAGGTGAATGGACAAGTGTGGCGTGGGTATGAGGGTGCAACCTGAAGGACAGTCGAGGCTTATGGAATAATGTCGATTGTTGTTTGGTGCTGGCTCCAGGTTTTGCACCCACCCCCGGGGTGTGTCTATGTTGAAACAGGATCTCGAAAACACCCAGCCAAAAAAACGGTCTCTCTCTCTCTCCCTCTCGCTCTCTCTCTCTCTCGATATTCCGCTTTTATCGTTATACCTGTTATATCCCGTTATGCCTCGTGTGTATGTGTGTGTGTAATAGTGTGTAATAAAGGTTCGGAGAATGTAGTGCCAATCTAACCTCAGTTTTTCTATACCGTATATTATCGTTTTCGTTTCCTATAACCCCTTGCGCCCAATATGTTACTTCCTCGTAATATCATATACACCGAACAAGCCTCTGTTCTGTCTCGAGCGACACATATGACATATCTATATCTAGGCTTTCCCCCTGATACTCCTGCACCGGTGCCTGTTCGTTCGAATCTGCCTGCAGTACAGTTGGGGTTATGTTGTAACGTCGGGTCCCAAAGTGAGGAGCGTGGGTGTGTGGGGAAGAGGGGGGGTGGGATTCGAGTACACAGAATCAGTAGCGGGCGGAGCGGAGGAACCAGACTATGGACGAGGCGAGGTCTTGGCTTGCAATTGGCTGTGTTTACTTACGGTCTTACATATATATTTTGCCTACTTTATGGCCTGGAACAGCGTGCCGATCTGGGATATGAGCACGGGAGATCGGACTCAAATCTCAGTGTTACATGCTGCATGGTACTTACCTACGATGCGATCTTGGTCTCATGGTTCCCTGGCTCCCCAGCGTCTGCCCCATATCAACAGTCCCTCCCTAATAACTTGAATCATCACCTGAATGACTGAATGAGAATGCGAATCAGTTCGGTCACAGCAATCAACAAGCTTTCTGCACCAGGGCACCAGGGCACCAGTGCACCAGCCGAGCCCCATATCCAGGACCCTGTGCATGCCCTATGCCCTGCGCAGCCACTTCTTCCAGGATCTGTGCCTGAGGCAATCAAACAGCTGTCATCATACAATCCTGCCTTATAGTATGTACCGGCTCTATCCAATCTCTGCACCCATCCACATGCCTAGGCCTGCATGAGCGTAAGCGCCCTTGGTCCAGCGTGTGAGCCGCGCCGAGGGGAGGTCCATGCCACGTGACATGCCCGCAACCATTCCCAGGCCTAGCTCCTTTAGGAGGTTTCACAAAACCGGCAACAGCAACCAGACTACGGCAACAGATACCGAACCTCTGTGAGTTCAGGGTAAGGGAAGTGCTGATCACCACAACAAACTTGTGTAGACCAACGCATTTTATTCATTCAATTCTCCTGCCCATCACAGCTGACCTTGGTGAAGAAAACATACAATCAATAAAGCCAAAAAAAAAAAAAAAGTGCCATTAAATCATGCAAGGGGCGAGCAGAGTGTATTTCTCACACAGGCACGATCAATAATTGAGAAAAAGCGAAAAAATTCAAGTCCCTAGGAATACACAACGAGAACATTACACCCATCCACACCGGCGACTGTAAAATCCCAAAATATCCACAGATCCGCGAAATTATACTAATAAACAATCGTAAAATGGTCCCGTCTGTCAGGGGGTTTCACTCACACCCCTTCCTCTCCACATCTATCACAGGCGATGGGGATTTAACAAAAAACTAGCAAAAAGGGTATCATATTTACCCAACAACGACAATCGTATCCAACACCGTTCCCTGCAACACCGTCTTCTCCCCTAAAGTCTTCGCCAACGTCTCAATACTTCCCAATGGATTCCGCCTCGGCCGTCCTGGGCGCCTCTTTACGGGCACAACTGGCGCTGCCTCCTCCTTCCCCTCTATAGTAGGGTCTTTCACCCCACCCACGCTACCCTCCACCTTTATAGACCTACTCGCGCTCCCATAAATCCTATTATCCACCCTATTCTGAATACGCGCTCCTATCGAAGTCACTAGCGGCTTCTTCACAACCCCCATGGATTTGTACCCCACCGCCGCAGGACCCTTCACCACCGCCCTCTTAATAACCTTCTTATTGAGCATCTTCTTGACCATAGCCTTCTTCACAACCTTAAAAGGCCTGTTCGGCTTCTTGATCCCCAAAGTTGGCTTTGCAGGTGCTTTTGTGTCCATGCCAACGGTGATGGAGGCCCGAATACGGTTTCGAGTAATCTTCTTTTTGGCTTTGATGGGGGCCGGCTTTACTTCGGCTGGGGGCTTGCGGCCGTCACTGCGCTTGCCCATGGCACCGCGGCACTTGGAGGAACCACAACGGCAGATTTGCTGGCTAACGCCGGAGAACCAGCTGTAGGAAACGAACTGTCAGTATGGCTCAAGGGGATATAAAGAGATTATAGAATTCATACTTGAAGTTGTAGTCGTATGTCAGCTCTTCCCCGGTTTCTACACCATTTTCACCTGCAAACAGCGCCATTCGCGGTTTATTGTCCACAATCCACTTTTCCATGCGGCAATTCGGTTCACAAGAGTCTTGACAACGGGTCAGAGCACACTTCTGGAAACTTCTAGATAAGGAGAAGGGAAGAGTGCGTACGATTCACAAACCGTGCTACCGATCCTCTAGTGGCGTCTATTATCATGCTCTGATCAAAAAGCATAAGATAATAAGACTGCATCCTTCGTTAGTAACCCCCAAAAGTCCGTCAAATGGCTGACATACGCTATTATTCTTGTATATTTTCTTCATACGGCTCTCGGTCTCCTCCTGTGAAATAATTTCACCACAGTACTCTACTATAATCTGATTTGGTTCAAAGGATCGAGTAGCCCGGAGCCCAAATCCTCTATCTTTGGTCTGGGATTCACTCATCTGTCAGACTTGATAACGGCACTATTATATAATAGCATTATTTGGAGCGGACAAACCTGTATAACTTCTACACCCTCCGCGAATTTCGTCTTCTTCATTACCCGTGCCTTTAAAGCAGCAAACTGCCGATTTTGACATCGCTCCGTCCCGACATTACAATTCTCGTCATTGCATTCGTAGTACACACAGCGGTTCAGGCAGTTTTCATCACAGCCCGTTTCTAGTGCACATGTACATTTCCCAGTCGGTTCTGCATCTGATTTCCACAAGTCACGGGCGTCCCCAACAAGAATATCTATAACCACGTTAGCACCGGTCAATATCCATAAAAATTTCAAGTAACATCCCGGATGCTTCAGGCCTCACCCGGAATGCGAAAAAGTACATACTTCGACTCAGACTCTTCCATCCCGGTGGATGGACCTTGTAAGGCGTAGGAGAAAAAACGTTGAATGGCAGCTTGAAATCGCGCCTGTTGTTCATCAACGCCAGTCCCTCATTCATCGGCAACGGCAAGACTGGTTTCGGTTTTTTTGGCAAAACCCCAGCACCAGATAATCTGCCCCGTTTCGTTCGCGGCCTAGAGTCAAATTCGTCTTCCTGGCCCACAAATAACCCTTGCGTCGCCCATACCTTCTGCTTCTTTTGCTTTTTATCGCCATCCTCCTCCTCCCCCTCCTCCCCCTCCTCCGAGCTAGTCTCTTCACTAGAATCCTCTTCCTCCTCTGAACTCTCTTCCTTGACTTTGACCTTCTTCGTGCTGCTTTGCCACCTGTCCCAGGATCTAGAACCAAGCTTTGCATCCGCACTCTTTGACCCTGCAGCCATCACCTCATGTGATCTCTTCCCAACGTTCCGTTTTGGTGTTTGCGTGATATCCACGACTTTGGAGATATTTGATGAAAGCAAACTCAACCGCGAAGACCTCCTTCGATTTCCTTCCTCAGGCTTGATCTTCTTCATCTCTGCTGGATCTCTTATCTGAATTACGTCCGAGAGCTGTGGTGAAGGCTGTTTTTTTACTGTATTCCCTTCTTGAGCTGGCTGGCGAGGCTTTTTGGCCGACCTTGGTGATTTGACAACAGGTGGTAGGCGCGGCGGGCGTTGGCGTAGGACACGCGTTTGTATAGATGTGGATGTGACTGCCAATTCAGCTTCATCCTTAACTTCGATTTCCGTCTCGGCCACTAGATAAATCTCGGCTTGCACTCGAGGTTCCTCGGCCTCTAATTCCTCTAGTGCATTAGGTTTTAGTAATGGGGTTTGTTCAATCTTAAGTTTGACTTCATGCTGTGCCTCTGGGACTAGTTGTGCTTCTGCGGGTGGTGACGGGGATGTATCCTCAGTTATGTCCAGTTGCGGAGGTATACTACCCGCTCTCGAATTCCCCTTGCTTGCGTCACTTGTCGGTGCAATACTAGTGATGGCCGTGTCCATTGTGATAACGCTGCTGGAATCACAATCACGGACAACAATGCAATCCGATATAGGCGAATCTGAATCCCGGGCCGCTGGCAGCGGCAGTGGGGAGAGCATTGGCGGCAGTTGAGGCGACGATTCCATTGAGAAGATAGCTCGGTCTGATCGTCAAAGAGAGGAGCACGGGGGGGCACCACACACGAACCGCGGGTATATTATTTTTTTAGAATTTTTTTCAAAATTCTGGAATGTGTATGTGCGGGCTGCGTGTGGTTCCTGAGCAGATTGTCGTTACAGAAACCCAGGACTAAAAGTTCAGGACCAGCTTGTGTCGTAGTGCAGTAGACAAGGTATACGAGAATCTTAAACGCGCGCAAATGAAAGTCTTAGCAAGATCTAGAAATAAAAGGCTGCAATGAGTTGAAGAAACACAAGACACGGGCACGGTGGCAGGGGACTCCGCTTCGTTCGTGGGAAGAGGACGACCGGTCGGCCGGCAAAATCAGAGTAACCTCACGCGAAAAGAAACATCGTTGGAAATGCAGGCGCTGAAAAAAAGGAAGCGTCAGGGTGCATTCAGAGCAATTTCACCAATCAAAAAATTCAAGTAAACATTTATCTCTCGATACAACAAGGTTCAGCAGGAAGCCACGTGACTGCAGCGGCGTGAGATGCAGGCGAGCTGGGACAGTGGGCTGGGACAGAGTGGGCTGCCTGAGGGATTATCAGGAGGGGGAGGTATGTACAGGCTGTTGGGGCATAATTGGATGCAAGCAGCGTGCCCACCAGACTAGCAAGTAGCATTCACCTATTTTTATTTTAATTTTATATTTAATTTTAATTTTAATATTTTTGGGGGGGGCGCTGATATCACGTTCAGTTGCCTAAGCCCGTTTGTTGACAGGATCACCTGGTCATCACGCACGCAAAAAGCCCTGGAATGTATGCGAAGTAAGATAAATTTAATTACAAAGACCCGAGCCCCGTTATATGCTGGAGGATAGAATGACAACTCAGGTGACAACGAAAAGGAGACAAGACAGCAACAGCGTGCTATATTCATGCACCACGCCAGCTCACAAGGAATCGAGAATTATAAAGCACCTGTAGACAAAGGCCCAACCGTGACAGAGAAAAGAAGAAAGAAATCAACCGAAAAGCAAACCGCCTGCCATCACGATTGTAAAACTGTCCTCTGTACCATTTCCGCTCTACCCTCATTCGCCCTGTTACCGCCCTCTGCAACCCCCTCAAAGTCTTGGCTAGCCGAGGCCGTGGAGTCGGTCATGGGGCCAATTCGTATATGTTCTTCGAATCGTTGATCGCCCGGGACGTATTTATTTTTTAGTTGAACATAACTACTCGAACGTTAGGAAACCCGCAGTCAAAGGAAAAGGTGGCGGCACTCACGTTGGTGGTCTCGGCCTACATAGTACATTGACGAAGTTCTTGAACCAGCTCAATTGGTCATATGCACGATGGCGGTCTTGCGGGGGCAACTTGTTACCCACAAGCTGCAAAAAAGTTAGATGCAGTAAACTCGAGATTACAAAAGAAAGAAAACTCACATATTCCCTTGTGGTTTCTCCTCTTGCCATTAAACATATATGGTACCCCGTAAGAGCCATTGGATATGGTGCAGCCAATGCACCATAAAGCATCATAGCAAAAGGGACCCTCAGGTCACCAATTGCGTCTGAGAACGACTTCCCATATTTTTCCTTCCACAGCATAATATGTGTCGTTGACAAAGCCAAGATATAGAAAGCTAAAAATGTCGTCGTCAAAACAAATGTGAAAAAATATCTATAATTTCGTCGCCCAACGCAATTATTTAGCCACACGCAGTGATGGTCCTGGGTCTCGATACAGTTATCACAGACTCTGCAATGATGACATCTTGGTGGGCGCCAGATGCGGCATGTGCGACAATACTTGACGGGGACTTCGATTGGGATGAGATTCTTTGCAGGTGGTCTTATCCGGGCCCAGGTATTCGTTGGAGGCACTGATAGCAGGTCATCGGAGTCATCTCCTTCTAGTGGATGGAGATTTCGAGGAAAGATCTAATTTGTTAAAAAAACCGTAGGATCAAAAATGAAAGGGGTACTCACTCCGGGATCTGACACAGAAGCTTTTACAAACGAAACCAAACATAACAGAAATAGATAGGCATAAGTAATCGGAAGTGCAGGCGAGACATGATTCCATAACCACTGGGCAGAGTACCCAAAGAATAGTCCTGACGGCAGTATTAGCAGGATCGCTGTCAAGATATTCATTGGCAAATCATTCGCCGTCTGGAATCTCCCCCAACAGAAGAAGTTTGTATTTCCCTGAAAATGTTCAAAATTCCTCGTCACCGGCATCCTGATGGCTTTTCCCGACCCAGAACTCTTCCTCTTACTAGACTTCGATTCTCCATCCGCCCTGTCTGCCCTTCCAATCATATTCGTTGCATTGTACGATGGTGACTGTGATTCCTCCTCAGGGGTATGTAACGGTAACACAGAGGATTGAGACTGTAAAGTTGCCCCCGTCGGACTCGCTGATGTCCCGCGCCCGATTTGAAGAGATAGGTTTCCACCGTCTGAATCGCTAAAAGTATCCCTCCTATTCTGTGGGTCAAAGGATGTCCGTCGATTGTACATATCCTCATTCAAATCAGTCCCAAACACCGGCGTGCTAAGTCCCAACCGACTCTGTTCTGCCTCTTGGTCCTCTTTCATCTTGCTCCTCTGTGCCTGCAGCTTCGCAGAGCTCATTGGTCGATAAAATGCGTGCGATGTCAATGATGGAACGTGAGTTCTTGACGCAGATGAGGTGGGTCTATTTCGTATACTGGGAGTAAACCCTCGCCTTGACGGCGGAAGATTCGTCCATTGTCTCGCTGTACTGCTTGCAGCTGTGCTCGGGCGGGAGAAAGTATCTGCCTGCGGGTCCCCCACCGAAAACCTGGTTCTGATAGCGGGTTGCGCTGAGTTCCGCTGGCTAATCCTGCCTGGTGCTAAGTCCAAACCTATGGGTTCGCTCCCCCCATCAGTCCTTGTGTCGACATCGGTCATGCGACTGCTAATGACACTTTGCCCATCGTGTTCCTCATCGACCTCGGCTAGAGAAAGCGGAAGGCCATGATGCTGCGGCGGCGAGCTCGGGTTCAAAAACGACGACCTAGGAGAGCCTGGATTGTTCATACTCTAAACAACAAAATTATTAGTAAACAAACGTCTTGTCGATGACGGTAAGTGGCGACCAGCGAAAAAGCGCGATGAAACCAGGCAGCGAATCGGAAACACCCCCTATGTTGTACGGCAAGCGAATAGCTAGAGGGCGGCAACGAGATGGCCCTGGTAGAGCCCGTTGCTGAAAAATAGCATCAACGACCTTCAAATCCTTCAGATCCACTTTGTGATTGGGGGGTTGTGAAGGTCAGGGGGGTTGCTGGCCGTTGCAACCTGGAGATCTCTGCGCTAGTGGTAATGCTCTGTCATGTGATAGGGAGGTCAGGGTAACCAAGTCACAAAGAAATTCACCGGAATATCACTTTGGCAAGTAACAAGCAGCTCCTTATGAATTTATTGCCATGAGACTTTATATATCTATATTGAGCCGATGGCACATTGTGCATCGTGCATCATGGGGTGAATCCCTGCATCGCTGCAAAATTTCGCTGTAGATGCACCTTTCATATTATGAAAAGTTATACCCAGGTCAAAATCAGCAAAATGTCAAAATCACTAACCTCAGGCTCCCATTGAGTCAACAAAAATCCTCCTCAACTATGCCCCTCAAACCTCACCGTGAGACCTCCAGCACCAATACCCCCCCTACTGGGTTTCAAAGGTGCTTCCTAGTCTGGTTGCACTACCCCTCGCGTGCTTCCAACCTTCGGAGCAACCACATGCTGATCAGCGAACCCTTAGTACCCTCACCACCCTCAACTCCTTCCACCCAGGCTTAGACAATCCGTAACAACATGATGAACTTTCGGTGAGTCCGCTGTTGTTAAATATGTCACCTGACCAGCACCCCATACCACCAGTGACTAATTGTGTGTGCTCCTGGTGAGCTGATGCACCGCATCCGCGGAGGAGAGGGTTAATGGAATGAATCAAGCTGGGGGGTCCGGCGACGACTGCTACCGCCGGTCACTGTGAGTTCGGTGGTGGGCTTCCTCCATGGTCGAATAACTCCAACTCCAGGCGGACAACTACCGTGAATTCCGAATTAGGGCTTGTGTAACGCTGAAGTAGCGGAAAATACCGCTCGTGTAATCGCTCATGGGGCGCCCCGCTTCTCACGCCGGATGCTCGAGCACCTTGCAATGGTCGTCCAGGTGGGAGTGACACTCTATCAACAGGACAGACTCTGTATCAGGGTATTCCTACCTAATGTGAAACTTCACTTATAATAGAGATGCCGTTCCCAATATCTGTGCCGCAAGTTATGCCGCAGAGGAGTGTCAGGGAAGGTGCGCAGGGTTGTGCCGTGGACGCATGTGATAGTGGTATTCCGCCCACTATCCCTGTGAATTTCACCGTTGCTGGTATGAACTGCTCAAGGACTTCGTTAGAGAAACTAACTTAATTCATTCTGCCCTGTTTGTTGGTTCTAGAAAAACACAAATTTTGCCTTATCTACTGACGGCAGTAATCCCAGGGAATTTGAGGGTGCCATTGAGGAGGACGAGGGCGCCAAGGATTACCGGTATTCTATGAATGCACTGTGCTCAGGGCTACTTAGTCTTGATACAAAAGAAGAAGGACGACCAATCCATTGTCAAGGTACAGTGATGGCAAAGGACTGTAATCTTGTACTGCTGACCTAGCTTTGTGTCTATGGGTAACAGTGAAAGATCAGGGTAACTGGTTTGGCATTGAACAGACGAAAACTCAAGAGCTCCAGAAATCAAGTATTTCCAAAGCGAGGAGTTATCGTTTGCAAAAGTATAAGACCTACATAGTGAGGAGAAATAAAGCTGCCTAATATGAACCTGGGGAAGTTAAATGGTTTTGGCTGTGATGTCATTGCTGTCATTATATACACAGTTTTGTATGAAAACTTCATTTGTTCACTTTTACAGCTTTCCCCAAGGCTGCTATAGGTTATGCTTGCACTTGATGATCTAGGGTTGTGGTAAATTTTGACAATTTTATCAAATGAAGCAGTTTTGGTGTAAAAACGATCATATAAAATGATTCTTGAGTGGAGGGGGATAAGTTGCGGAGACTAATGGAGTACGGTATAGGCAACCATATTTCCAGCCTACAATTTAGTCATATAAGACATCTCCAAACTGTTCATTAATAGAACATAATCGATATCGCTATAGGTTCCCAAATGTCATCAACTTTATTTCTTATCATTATTATGTCTTTCTCGCAACATAATGTGCAGACCTATATCATTGAAGTTGCGCCCTGCCTTGTGAGCTTGGGTGCGAAGCTCAGATTAAGGGATTCTCAACAAGATGCACTGATTTCTCACTGCGATGCACACTAATTCGAATAAAAGAAATAAAAATCCCTTTCTATCTACCCAAAAGTTACATATATTCAGCTACTACTTCCTCACCTCGCTAATCTCTTTATATACAGGTACGAGCCTATTTCGCCAATGCTAGCATGCTATTCCCATACTATGTTGGTGTGTGTGTAGCTTAGAATCCCTCCTTGCCCCACTTGTTGTACTTCTCATGTAGCTCCTTTGGGAGATTGACGTTCGGGATGACGACGGAGTGAAGGGCACTGGGGGCGTCCTTGGGGGGATTACGGGGGTCGGCGTTGGGGTGGTATTGGTACCTGAGAATGTGGGCATTAGTGGAGGTAATCGATAGGAATTGGGCTTTCTTGGATCGCGAACTGCCGTTAAGAAGAAAGAGTGGACGGTGGGGTCCTCACTTAGCAGTGGAATCGGGTTTGGCACCGTCGCTCCAAGGGGAGCTGGCGATGGCAACTTTTTGCTCGCTGGTGGGGGTGGTTGGGTTCCGGCCTAGAGGGGAAGGGTACAGAATGGATATTAGAACTGGAAATTAAGCTATAATTGGACCCGCCATGATAACATGGATACCAAATAGGTCCCAGGAGCTATCTCCTCCTCTCTTTCTGAATTGATAGACCATCGGTTTCTTCTCTCCAATCCCATCCCGTATACGCCTCCCTGAAAAAGATTTGCTAGGAACAGGCGACCGTACCGAAGTAATAGCCAGCAACTCCAAAGATACCGCACATAACACCCAGAAGAGCCTAACCCCCCCCCCGTCAGTGATCCACGCAAAACACCGTCCCGTTGATGCGGTGAAATTACATACGTAGAGCTCAGGGTCCCGCTTAGCACCCTTGGTCAAGAGAGCCTTGCCGGCTTTGGTTGGAACAGAGGAGGCCATGGTAGGAGTGGAGATGGGAGGGGGCAATTAATGGTGGTGGTGTTTGTGAGGAGCAGTGGAGTGACGTTGAGGTTGTGAGTGAGGTATGCAGCGACTTCCGGGGCTAGTGAGTTAGTGCGGCTCGGCAACGAGACAGCTGCAGGGATTATTTTATTTTTATTTGAACTCTATGTAGTCTGGTTAGCACAACACCCTCCGTGAACTGGTGTGCAGTTATCTCGTATCCAACGGCACAACCAATATGGGTCTGCACATCATGATCTGGCACTGAATATGCGAGATATGCCGTGCCCTAGTCAGTGAGAGTCATCCTATGGTTAAGTTGCAAATCTTCACAACGATATCGATAGAACTTTTAGAGTTTGAATTACCGCCGTTTGTTCATTCGTCTTGAAGAAGTTTAAACATATATAATGAAGATAGACAAGTGGTTTGGCTGGAGGAAAAGCTGAGTATTGAGTGTGTATATATAAAGTACAGAATTGCTGCTAAGTGTGAGACCCTTCGCAACACGTTGCTATAAACTTCATTGTGCATGCCCATAAACCGTGGCAGTTTCAATAGATGACTGCTCTGACTCCCGGTATTACTCTTCCCCGCTACCCTTACTCCTCCAGCTTTCCTCCATCCCAGCCCATGTTTACCCCCAACTCACGTATGATATCCAACACCTGTGCCCACCTCTTCCTTAGCATGACAAGAGTGTTACTCCCTGAAGTCCCCCTGTCCAACCCCTCCAATCTTTTCAACTCTTTGTTTACGTCAGAAGCTCTGTTAATAATCTCGCCACAAATTCGATTCTCCGTTTCCTGCACGAAATGTTCTTCCCTAGAACCGTCATACACTCCAGCGATGTACATCTGAAGCCAATTGAGTTTCTCAGCAGCATTTCCTGATCTCACATTCAGAAGTGACATACGAAGGGCAACTTGTGAACGGAAGCAAAATCCCGTTTGATCAAGATTATAATCACCAAGGAAATCGCGGCTTTCGAGGTGGGATTTTTGGACTTGATTGAGGCGGGGAAGGATGAAGCTGTCAATGTTCACATCATCGTATTTATTATTGTCGAGAAGGAAGCCATCTATTCCAAGATTTCGATTAGAATTCAGTGCAAAGGTTACCTCATAGAATCTTACATTCACAAAGCAGAAAGTCATTATTATGAGGCCCATAGCTCACAAAAACTTGATCGCCAGCTCTGTATTCCCGATTACTGATCACAGTAAATCCCTTGGGAGACAATTCCACCTTACACTGTGATTGATAGAGAGGAACCATGTTAATTAAAGGCTTCAGGTAGATATATTGACAAGCTGATAATGGATATGACCCACTCCTTCGTCTGAGTGATTGAAGTAGTCTATGAACGGACATAAACACATGCAATCTTCTCTCAATGCATCCTTATATGAAGCTGGCTTATAAAATAAGGTACGAGTATTGACTACGATCCAAGTATATCCGCAGTAGTTAGCCTGCAAAGACGACTGAGACTTGAAAAGAGAGCACATACCAATTACCCATGCATGTTCAAAGCCTTCTTTAGTGACTTCAAACCCCAAACCCTTCACTAAATTAAAGTCTGTCTCGAGCTTTTCTCGTTGGCGATTCACGTGAGCTATCACGAATTAGCCATCAATTAGCCATTACAATCCAACACAGACCATCAAATTTAGAGATAGCCTACTCGAGGGTGCACATACATATCGCACTCGGCGTCAACAACTGCTGCGTCTCCTGCAGCCATAGTAATGGCATAAATTCTTTGAAGCTGTTGTGATTGGGCCAAACATCCAGCCATGATTTTTGTTCTTTGTATGATTTTGTTGCTAGTACAGCAGCTATCAAGGCATGCGTCCTCAGCTCATGTAACCCTCGCTCTCTGCCATTTTCATCAGTCCTTATTGGAAGGGTTGGGACTGAAGCGACAGCAACCTCTCGGGTTAGTAAAAACGAGGAAGGCGTGAAAACAAGGGTCTCCCCGGCCTAAATATCAAAATATTAGTACTAAATTCATACAACGTCATAGAAAACAATCGCAATCGGGGTATCAAGTGGAGAGCAAGATTACAGAATGGCATCGACATGTGTGTCGTAGCATGCCGTAGTCCCTGCCAGAATCGCTGAGGGAGCCCCCATTCCGAAATATGGCCAATTAGAATGCTGATCGTGTGTATATGTACAGTACCTTAATGTCTTCAGTCGCCACAATACCAATACCGGCATTTGGGATGGCTGACACTTTCACTTTTTTTATGGTAATACCATTTTGCCTTGCCCAAGTAGTGAAATCATCATGCACCTGGCCAGCAGGTAGTTCAGCCATTGGTCTCAATCAATGATTAGTCGTGTTTCTTCAACTAATAGTTTAGCAACGTTTCTCTGGCAAGAGAAGCCATCACTCACACATGCACCCCGGCTCTACTTATGTGCAGCTCCAAATGAGTCACTCGTCAATAAGAAATCTAGGAGGCTTGCGGGCACGTGCAAATTAAGATCCTGGTAAACAGGGTAAAATTCGGCGTAGAACACAGAGAACTTTGGTGTGTGTGGTCAACTTTTTTGAACACTCGCGCTCGTAGATCTGCCGTGGAGCCCCAAGGATGGCTAAAAGGGATATCCCTGTTGCTGTGTGGCTACCCGAACCAAACCATGGCGAAAGACAATTGGGAGAAACGGTGGCCTCAAAAGCGGATAGATAGACTAGACGACGAGATCGATCGATCTGTACCTGAGTGGCTTTCGGGTTGATCCGAACGGGTGGTCAAGATACGCATAGAGCGCCAAGAGAGTGTCACAAGACCTAAGATTGCGCAACTTAACGCTGTTACCCTGAAACTCGGGAGAGCACAGTGAGGCGAAATTCAGACTAGCCCTATTGTGTAACTCGCCGATGTCTGCGTTAACCAGACTATGCGTATGTAACCAGACTATGTATGCGTATGTACTCGCTCGAGCCCTGCGTATTTCCAGGCCACTAATGTCTACTAGCCACGGATTGGAAAGATTCATGACATAAAAACTACAAAAAAAATCCAATCAGGCCATTGTGCTTCTAGCATTGAATTGACAGGAATGTTATGGGATTGTTGATCAACGAACTGTTCGACCACGCGTGTCACGACGTGCCCCACATCTGTGACCAAGTTTTCAAACCACGCGAATGTTACCTACCGAAATTAGTAATGGGAGATCTCTGGATGGCCTGGAATGACTTTCCACGGATTAAAGCCGAGCAATATCCTTCTGGTGACTACAACCGACAGGACGACGTGAATTCTTTACTGTACTCAAGTCGCTAGTTTTGGGGATGTGGGGTGTGGTGGTCACGTTCTTGCCAAGCTTTAGCAAAACATTCCATACAGTGCCTACATGCAAATGACAAATGCAGGGCCCACCATGCGCAATGCAGCTGTTTGGCGTGGGCTTTGTTCGACGTGGACGTTGTATCCGGGAAAACTAATTATAAGTCAGGTTTACGATCTTCATCGCTCAATGCATACAGATACGCCTGAGCTTGACCATTTCGAGAATAGAAGACAGCTCTGAGGAGTCTTCTCCACGTCGGCCGCCCGTCGTGCCCTCATCGGACTTCTGCTTTACATTCGGCGGCGAGCATTCCCCAGATCTCGACCAGATCACACGCTCATGGCCTAGCTAGGAAGACTGCAGTGCAGCTGGGTGCACTCCAGTGCAGAGCGCCGTGCGTTTCGTGGGTATGCCTTAGTCCTCCCAATACCATGACAACCCTTACCCTTGTATTGCAATTGAAGCTGGCTTGGCTTGGCTACCCCAGAATTATGCAGGGACTGCCCAACGCAACCCCCCACAAGCATCTGCAAAACCACTCTCTAAACAGCTTTTCCAGCAATAACAGTCCAATTCCCAATTGGCAACACACTCTTGTGTAGTAACTGGACCAGTGACTGGAGAAGGCAGACTTTCAACAGGGATGAATGCTTCAGTCAGCTTCAGACATTCTTCTAGCTCTCCTTTGCCCTGCTTCAATTGGCTGTACATCCCCCAGAAGAGGACCGACACTTTTAGTTCTTGTGGAGCGACAACTTTCTGCAACCTTCGACCTTCTCTAAACAACTTGCGAGAACCTCCTGTTTTTCGGTATGAACCCAAACGAACCTCCGCGTCCAAAGGGCACTCAAGGCCAGCCTCCAGACAAGCAAGAAGTTGCGAAGGCTATGAACTTGGCTTTTTACCAATTCAAGTTGATCTATGTAAGGGATATCGTGTTCGGAGTTATACTCGGAACGGTAATTAACAAAGAAACGAACAGCTTGCTGCAAGAGATGTGCTTCCCGCGTCAACATACGAGCTCTCTCATTTCGACGTTATCAGCCATCAGTTACTCGACAATGCTACGGATGAGTTGCGGAAGAAGTTTACGGAGCCACCATACTCGACTGCCCTAGCTATATCATGGGCCCCAAGGGAATTTCTGTACAGAGCCTGGAGGACGGGTCGGCGTTCACGCTCAATGAAACGTAAGGACCAGGCTCTTGATAGCCCTTATTCCGTCCAGAAATCAATGGATTCTGGGATGCTCAATAAACACGCCCATTCAGCTGTCTCTGCCCAAGGCCTGACAACTGGAAAGCATCACGAACACGATTGGTTGAGTGTGGTCTTGAGATAGAGTACGTCCGCCTAAAAACCTTAGACTGGACTTTTCAGCTGATAGCTCTGGTTTAGCACTTCCACAGATCTACTATATTGTTATTGAGGCCGCGCGGAAGCTGGTACTGTTGGTGAAAGGGGACAACAAGAACACATCTGATTCACCAACTCAGCTACCATGATGATGATCGTGGTATTGAAAAAGGTTATCATCGATCCAACACCAACTGAAGCGGGAGATACACACTCTTTTGATGGCTTTATTCCTTTTTTCTTTCCTTGATGTCCCTGATTTTCTAGTGGCGAGATAGGCTGTCATGTCTTTTGGCGCTGTCATGGCTCTCTCGGTGGAGCCCTGGCTGGCGTAATTGGAGGGCTTGCCCTTCTAAGCACCTCATAATGTTTCCGGCGTCGATTTCGGTTAGTTTTGTTGCGAATGATGTTATGTAGGCACGAATTCCTGTACACAATCAATCATCTGTTTCTCACCTGAACCGATTCTCGGACAACGGACAAATTTCGCTGGGCTCCACAATCCCGTGCGGTTTCTGACGGCAAGGAGTTTGGGTGTGACCACCACTACCAGCCTACCGGTGGTGCTTTCATGAAAGGCCTTGACCAGCGGTCAACGGGATTCGTGGGTAGACCACCCGTTTTGGAATACCAGAGAAGAGTATTTAGGACAAGATGCATTTTACTATGGTCCTCTAGGACCCAAGGCTAGTCCTCCAGTTCTCATAGTCTGGCAGCTCTCACTCTCCACCTAATGCAATTGGACGTAATAGTATCACACCTCAGCCTGATAGAGAATATATAGTATGGCTCAATTTGAAAAATTTGATAAGTGAACCGGACTGAAATTGCAAATGATAAGCATTTGATTTTCAAGAGGACTGCTCGAGAGGGGTACTATAAACACCCTTGCGCATCCTCACCAACCAGGGAACTCCATGATCACGTGATATTTCCGTTTCTCCGACTTCCGACGACCCATACAACACGAGACTAAACTAAACCGTGCCGAGACTTGACTTTTCTTTCTATCGTAGTCAGCGCAAGCCAACTACTCAACAGCGTGATGGCATCTAAACTGCTGACCCAGACCCTCTGCAGATGTAAACCACTGGCGATTTTTGGAAGGCCTGTCGCTAGACCAATACTACGGCCGTTCTCCTCTGCTCCACAATCCTCTGCTCAGCCTTCCAGCAGTTTTGACCCATTAGGGGCTATTGAAGAGAAGCCATGGGAGTTCGATGATATCAGTTCGGCTGGTCACGCAGAACTGGACCAGCACAGGGAGGCCAGGGCATATGCCAGGATTGCAGCCTATGAGATGCCTCTGTTGGGCCGTATGCTGTTGTCAATTCCTCCGAGCGTTGCGGGCCAATTGCTGATGTCCTTTCTGCTTTCTAGAGTATGCACAACCGTTCCGACCCCCGACTCAGGAACAGATATTGCGCTTCCGATACACAACATATATGGGTGAAGAGCACCCTTCCGAGTCTAAGGTCGTGATGGAATTTACAACAAAGGACTTGGGCCTTGAGCCTGTATCACAGCGTAAGCTGATCAAATTGGCTGGGGCGAGATACAACCCAGAAAAGGATCTTGTCCACATGTCATGTGAGATGTTTGAGACTCAGGCGCAGAATAAACGGTATCTCAGCGATTTATTGGACAAGCTATTGGTGGAAGCAAAGGTAACTGAGAAATTGATGCTGCGATATATATAGGCTCTAATCACGATCAATAACAGGATCTGACCGATGATTTTGAAGATATTCCCCTCGATTTCAGGCATTTCGAGAAAAAGTTTACAATCAAGCCAAAGTTCCCAGTGGAATGGCGGATGATGAAGAAGAAGAGAGAAGCATTGAAACAGATGAGGATGCAGCAAATGGGGCTGCGGTAATGAGGACGCAGCAAATGAATGATGGAGAATTCAACTTCAAATGTATGTATGTGTATTTCGGCATGATCAGGGCATCATGCTTTGTAGACAGCACTGATGCTGTAACATAAGAAATAAGGACATCTGAGAAGCACTGTGTACACATAGCAGTCGCATATGTTTATGATATTGTTTGCATCAATTGTGTCAGGGACAGACGAATTGGAGTCTCATTCATTTATTTTTCTCACCAAACTATTAATGCTCTTTCGGCTCAAGCTGTAGGTGAACTTTCTGTGTGGACAGCCTTACTACTTTGGATTATTCGCGTCGTGCACTTTTCCGTACACAGTCCCCCGTGCAGTGGAAATCGCTGCTAGCAATTTCTACTGCTGCAAATTCAGTGATTGCTACGGCTGCGAGGAGTGGAAAATCTATCCTCGAGTCGATCATTCTTGCGACATCCGGGTCGATATGACCTCTCAGGTTCCAGACGGTCTATATATTTGGTGGATCACATGTCAAGCTCGGATCATGTTTCAAACTGAATTGTTTGGTCAGTGCCAGCGTTGTACTTTTTTTCCTGCTGCAGAAATTATATGGCACAGTAAAGGAGCAATTTGTTCCAATGGCTTGCTTTATATTTCTCTATGTTCCTCGCATGAAGAAAGCTCCACAACGAGACCCGCATTGCTCGTCGCTTGTTTTGTCCCGTCCCAAAGCCTGAAGTTCCCCCATTACCGCAACTCCACCAGGGTAGCTCGAGCTTGTGAGCTTCCAGCGGCTCCAGTCTCAATTCCTGAACAGGTTCTACAAATGGCCACGAAAGTCCACACGGATGTGGGCAGCTCGACTGGAATAGCTGGAGAGGCCAATTCCTCAGAATCACACCTCCGAGCCGACGGGAATCCTGTGGCGATTGCCACCCCAACAAATCCTGTCGAGACTGAACCATCGCCGGAAGAATTGAAAAGAAAGAGGAAGGAAGCTCTGGACAGGAAATATAAGCATGTCTTCGCAATACATTCCAAACCCAGAACATCTTGTCTCTCCCATGAAGCGGTCGATGTTCCCTCCTTTTTGGGTTTCAGAAACCTTATGGTTCTCGTTTTGAGTAAGTTGTACCTTTCCGACTCCTTTTTCGAACCAAGCTAACGTACCCTTCACAGTTGTGGGAAACCTCAGGCTTGTAATGGAGAACTACATGAAGGTTGGCCTCATTGCCACCCTGGGTTTGAGCGTTCATCCTTGCTAATGCGGACATGGCTTGCAGTATGGTTTTATAATCAGCCTACAACATGATATACGGGCCGACGACATCCGAATGGGAGCTCTTCTCTACTTCCTCATCCCCGCTCACCTGTTTGTCGCGTACCTAATAGAGATCGTTGCAGCTTCACAAGCTCGCTTAGCGCAGTCACGAACAAAGAAAGATGAGGAGCCCCCAAAGCTAAGGGCGGCCTGGTTGCTGATTGCATGTGCGCATGCCGTCAATGCGACCCTGAGTTTGGGTGTGGCGAATTATGTGGTTTACTACAACATCCATCATCCAATGGTGGGGACATTATGCGAGTTTCATGCAGGTAGGGCTTCTTTAGGAACCATGCGGACCCGTGTGCGGTACTGACGTGTGGGTGAGAATAGTTATTGTATGGATGAAGCAACTATCTTATGCATTTACAAACCGAGATCTACGGTATATCCTAATTTATTCTTTTGCTTGTTGTTACACCCTACAGTTCTGACTGTCGAATTACAGAGATGCTTACCTTGAAGGGTATCCCACACCGGAGATTTACGCCTCGTGTCCATACCCACACAACATTACCCTCAAAAACCTATGCTACTTCTGGTGGGCACCAACACTGGTATACCAGCCAGTGTATCCGCGGTCTCCAAGGTTTAGAAGGAGTTTCTTCTTGAAGCGAGTGGCGGAGGCTGTTGGCCTTAGTCTGGCAATATGGTTCCTCTCGGCGCAATATGCAGTGCCGACCTTGAGAAATTCATTGCACGCAATGGACAAACTAAATTTACCAGTTATTCTGGAAAGATTAATGAAATTAAGTACAATCTCATTGGTGATTTGGCTGGCCGGGTAAGCTGTGCCGAGGTCCAAGGAAGGGGATGATTAACTGACAGGTTACAGGTTTTTTGCATTATTCCAAAGTGGACTGAACGCCCTTGCGGAGCTTCTTCGGTTTGGGGATCGGGAATTTTACACAGAGTATGTACATCATGTAACCTTTTTTGTTTTAAGGCCCATACTGATCATCTGACAGCTGGTGGAATTCTGGGTCTCTGGGCACTTATTGGAAGGTAAGATATCTCCAGATCCACAAAGATGGGATTCTTACTTACCAGCTCTGGTATTCAGCTATGGAACAAGCCCGTCTACCACTTTATGAGACGTCACATTTACGCACCACTTGTTGGACGTGGAGTCAATCCCCGTGCCGCAAGTATAATCGTTTTTACATTTAGTGCATTTTTACACGAGTTACTGGTTGGGGTGCCGACCCATAATATCATTGGTATGGTATTATATGGGAATCAATTTGCAAAAGAACCTCCACTGACTATCACGGATTAACAGGCGTTGCATTTGCTGGAATGATGTTTCAAATACCATTGATTGCCATAACGGCCCCACTTGAGAAAGGGAGGATGAGTGTTATTGGAAATGTGATCTTTTGGTGAGTATGGACTTTCCAATGAAACTTGCCGTTCTGAGATGGTAAGCTCATGATTTTTAGGGTGGCGTTTTGTCTGGTTGGACAACCTCTCGCAGTCTTGCTTTACTTTTTCGCCTGGCAAGCAAAATATGGACGAATGAAGTCTTGATGATATATTATATTGAGGCAGATGGTGGTGTAGCGTATTGTAGTTGGTTTTACTGGTATCTATTGTGGAGAGATAGGCCTTCGTGATGGGAAGTGGTAGATAGAGCACTGGGAAGCTTCGAAGCGATACAGCTCCAGAGTATTAGAGTATATAGTCTGTTTATAGATAATATGGAGTTAATATTTACACTCTCTTGGGGATAAATAAACGCTCGCGTGTTACCCGTTAGGTACCGTTACCCGGATGTTGCCGTCCGTTGTTTCGCTTTGATTGCCGACCGTGTACTAGCGTCCCCGTCACAAGGCGATCGTGAGTTCCAACGGGATCCAAACACATCTTCCAATTCTAAGCCCTCACGTACGACATTGCGATCCACAGCCCGACACCCTCATTCCCGTATTCAAGGTGCACTCCTCTACCATGGCTCAAAAATCCTCTGAACCCCTTGACGAAATCGTCTGGCGCTCCCCCGGCCTCTACCATCAATTCTTCGGCGGCACCCTCACCCCTATGACCGCCCTCCTCTACTTCCGGGAGTCCCCTTTCTTCGACCGCCTCAGTAACAACGGCTCCCTTTGGACCCAAGCCCAATACAACCCTGCTCTCTCCATGCTCCTGCACTCCCGGGAAGCCCTCGAAGCCCGACTAAGAGCCATGACGGGGCTTGAATTCGTTATTGCAATGGAAGCGCCCGAATCAAATTTCTTTGCTATCCGGAAGCAGTTTCGCCGGGGCCGGAGACTGCCGAAATTCGATTTGGGGGAGAGGCCAGATGCGGCGGACGGGAAGGTTGAGGATGTTAGAGTCGAAGGCGTGTTTTTTGTTGTGGGCGAGAATATTTATCCCGCTCCGAGGGTAGGGTCGGTACTGGAGAGCAGGCAGTTAGCTGTGGTGAGCCATCTGAGAAATGCATTGCGGAAGGCGAGGGAGTTGGCTAGATGGACTCCCGGGATGGGACATTACTATATACCACCACCTACTACTGTCGCGGGGCCAGGTGGGGGGGGTAGTTCTCAAGCGGAGAAAACACTTCCACCGTCACAGGTTACTACGCAACCTCCGAGTCGGATTCCGACGCCGTCCCAGTCACAGTCGACCTCGAATAACAATCCAACAACACAATCACAATCAACAGCGACTACGGTGAGCACGAGATCGACCCTCCTGAGTAGAGAGGATTGGAATGAACTCGGAAATATGTGGTCCAGTGTCTTACTCTCGCTAAAACACGGTTCGGAGTATATGGACTCACCACCACCGCCTCCGCCAGCGCCATTGCCAGCTTCGCAAATGAGTAGTTTTGCGGGTAGTGCAAAGAAGACGGAGAGTGTGAATTCGAGTATTGTTGAGGGGAAGAGTATGAGTATACCTGGTGCGTCCGGGCAGGTGATGGGGGCAGCGGGGGGAAAGGGCGGGGCTGGAGTGCCGGTTATGGGCCAGGTACCACCAGGCTTGGGCGCAGGGCAGGGTCAGGGGAGAGAGGGGGCGCCGAAGATTAAGAGGAGGAAGAGTAAGGCCGCGGGTCTTAGTCCTACGTGAGTGGGAGAAGGTCACGTGAGACAAGGGCCCGGAAAAGATGTTTTTGAATCTTCATGATTTGGGTAATTTCTCTTTGTATTATATCTACTGGGTTTTATGTTTTGTTGTTTTGGCTTTTCAGCACAGGAGTTACAAGGTGTGTTTTGCGTTGTGGTGGGATAAGAATAGAATTATGAGATGAGCGCGGAAGCATGGTTTTCAGCATGGTTTTCAAGCATATTGAGAGCTCGTGGAAGCATGGTTTTCATAGCGACACTCTCATATCACATGTAGTAAATACCAAATTCCAATATTGGGGTTAATTTATAGCCGTACTTAATTAAACAAAGAATAAAGAGATAGAGCAAATGTAATTAAACATCATGGAGGCGATAACGCGCAAGTGGTATAGAGCACGGCGATACAATAGGGGTATTCAAAGTGAAGTTTTCGGCTGAAAATCGTGTACGATTTAAACGGCCGGATAAATCGCCAAAACTTGAGTACCCCCTCAAAAATCCCAGATAAAAAAATTGGATTTGGACCGTATTCACCACGTAAAGTTAATTGGAATCTGCATTGAATCCGAGAGGCTTAGTATTATGTTTGCTAGAACTCTTGAGGCCGACTACATAATGAAGCTTGGTCAGACATTTACATAATGCAGGGGCTACCGTACGGAACATACTGGGCTTAGAAAAACTGCATAGAGGGACACCCTAAGATATTAAATTGCAGTACCACAAATATAGCTTGATTGAATCTCTCAAAATAGCTGAAATTCGATACCGAAAAGCCTAGCTTGCAAAAGTTATATAGAGCAATACAGTTTGCAGTGCATCTAGTACGTCTAGTTCTATATACAGTGAGCAGCTCGAGTCTATACTAATAAGGCTTACTGAGAGGACCTCCGGGGAACCTATGGCTGCTAGTAGTGGTTGCCGTGGGTGGCATGGGGGGTGTGGGGTGGGTAGTTCGAGACTAGGCCTGTAAGGTTGTAGTATAGGAAGGAATTTGCTAAAATTGCTGTAGTTGATATTCACGTCGGTCTTAGATAAGAGCCATCTTCACTAGGTGGGCTGATTAGTAGAAGGTAGACTGAGAATATTCCATGTGAATACAATCTATAATTTCCTGAACTTTTGTAGCTTTTATAATAAATAAATGCTTAGATACAACTTGGCGGAGCCATACTTGCTGGTTTGCCATCACTGATAGAGTACTACCAGAGATTCGGATATACATGATGCTTACTTCTTATGCCCCAGATCAGGAGCGAAGCTGAGTTGAGTCGCGCTGACAGAGCACGTTGGCTGAGCTACATAAAGAAGGGGTATTTACATAGAGTCACGCCTATTAGAGAGTGTGGTATAGTGTCGTACTCTAGTTGAGAGAGTGGTATAGTGTGTATCTCAAACATGTTCTATAAATTCATACAAGTCTCACAATTTCTAGTGGCAATACAAATATTTACTCCTTGGCAGAATACTTGATCGACCTCCCTAGTTGTAACTATATCTTTCAACAAAACCTCCCTCCATCTCTCTCATGATAAAACCTTCCCCCACTTCTCTCATGACAAAACCTCCAACACCTCTCTTATGACAAAACCTCCTTCACTCCTCCAATGACATAACTGAGTCAGCTGCACCTTCATCAAAACTCTAGTAGCTGCTCTCTAATCCAATGCCCAACTTTATTAAGCTATTTTATTGGGTACATGAGACCCAAAGTTCCTTTCCTGTCATGATTGACCAGGATGAAACTATCGGAGACCTCAGGGTCATTCTTGTCCAAGACTCCAGCTTTCAAGGTAGCACCATCACAAGTCAGCTCAAACTTTTCGTTGCCAATATTCTAGATACCAAGAAAGCAAGGAGTGAGTTCGTTTTTTAGGATGATGATGTAACAGTACTTCTGAGGTCAAGAAGAATTTCCAAAATATTCTCCAAAGAGCTTTCAGAAGATACAATCCACATTGCAATCCAGTATCCTCGTAAGTAACACTCATTCCTTTTAAGTCAGACTCACTCTCAACAGAACTATATATATTATAATCTATATCTTAGGGGTTCCCCAGTCTAGTTTATTTTCCAACTACCTTTGCATATCTATAGATTACTGATATTCACTTCATAGCCTCTTACCTTGTTAGTAAGTAAACTACATTTAATGCCTTTCCCGAAGGATTTGAACCACAAGGTACACTTGCCACTGGTAAGCAACACTTACTTTGTTTCTAACTACAATACTTGAGGATTTCATGCTATAATATCAATATTACCTCTAGCTTGCCTTTTTTTTCTTTTTTATTTGCCATTATCTAGGATCTCTTCATACTGACGTCAGAATGTTTATATTAATCTCTTCCTTCAATTATTTAAACTCTTATTTACTATACAATCAATTTCTTATGCTAATAAAATTTTTTTTTTCAAGGTGCGGAGAGTGGAAATCAATGTCCATACAAAAGTGCATGCCTAAACAAGCATAATAGAGCTTACCTTTACTGGAGATGGTAGCAATCTGTACAAGATCTTAGGTTTGGAGATACTAGTATAATTATATTCCCTATGAACATACTGGGTTATGATTGTTTTGGGTCGGTAATATTGGTAAGGGATTCTTACAAGTACCTCTATAATAAGATTATCTGGAACTAGTTTTGCAATACTGGATATTTTGGTCATGCTAACTCCAATACCACTGACTCCAATACTGCTGACTCCAATATTACTGACTTTATACTCGTACACACTGCAATTATGAGCTCATATATCATAAACGGTACACTGAGTATTGGAAAAACGTTCTTTGGAATTTATCTCATATGTCATTACACATATAAATTTCCACATAGAAACATTAAGTGAGAAAACGACTCTCTACAAGTAATTTTCCTTGCAGATGGTGGCATCTAATATCGGCTATCTGGCTACAGCATCATTTCCATAGAATAGCATGGTGAGGGGGATTATATAAACTACTTCATAAGTGGAGTATTTTATATTTATTACAGGCGAGCTGTAATATACCTAAAAGCTATATAAAATATATATGGAACACGGAACTTATGCTAGCAAGTAGATATAATAGAACTCGGGTGTAAATACGTGCTTGATGAAAGCAAATCGTATTGTCACTTAGAACAATGCTTTTGTCTTGCCCTTCTATCTATCTAACAGGTACTCGCTTATATAGGCAGCTTGATCTGATAACCATTTATCAGATCTTGTACGAGTTGCCTATTCAAGCATAGCTAACAGAAGAGGCTGTGTCGTCAGTAGTTGCCGAATTGGGAAACCACTTCCCAATATGGACACCTACAGTCTGACATACATATATGAGTTCAGCTGAGATGCAACGCAATCATCCTCAGGCTGAAGTACATGAACTAACTATAGAACCAACTAATAACCGTACAGGAATAACAGATAACAGAAACTAATAGAACCATATCGAAGACTTAAACATACATGAGGCCATCCTGAGGTCACACACTTCCGTATTCCTATCCCTAATTCCGCATCTAACTAGTAGGTGATCAAGCTACTGTATTAGCTAGTGCTTAACGAATGCTCAGGACTGGGTTCCGCGTCTTAGTGCGTAGGTCTCTTACCTGAGCCCTAACATTACTCCCCGTTCCGAGGCAGTTGTCCTCAACTGAACACAATCCTACTTGCCCTCTTCAGGCGGATATATGTTAGTAACAGCTCAAGTAACCCTGGTGGAGAGTACTAACATTTTCCACTAGATACCCGTACTCCCTATGCCATCATAGAGTCCCACAAGACCGGTGTGCCTACACATGTATGCCATGGCCATTAAAAACCTTTCTCCTTGCCAAAAAACCTGTATCAGGAAAAGGCGACAAGTGAGGAGGGTAAAAGGTACCATGTTGCTTCCTTCTCACCAACCATTTGGGAGAGCCATTCTTTGAACCATTTCAAGGATCTTGAGGTTTGTTTGGGTACTTGTCCCGAAACTTCTGCAACTTGAGGGGGCAATTATCGAGCATATCGAGCGTTTTCCATGTATCTTCGAACTCCGTATATCCCACCCATCTCACCCTGTATTTAACAACACCTCGATTTTTCCAGGAGTCAATAATAGACTCGACTTCAAAAATGTCTTCCTCATCTTCTTCCATATCCTGCGGCTCGTCTCTCTGTCTGAATGGCTTCAGTAAGATAGTATGAACAATGTTGTGCCATCGTGTGCCATCTGGAACTTCCAACTCATACGCATGAGACCCAATTACTTTCGTAACCTTATAGGGTCCTATCCACTTATTCGTAAGTAAACGGTTATTGCCAGCTTTGATTTGAAGGTTCCGTCGATCAACCAGTACCTAATCATTAATATTGAAATGCCTAGCTTTCTCGAAACTGATAGTACTTCATTTACGATTGATTTGCTTGAGGGTATTATGAACTTGGTTGTGCACTGTTGTCATTCGTTTGAGCCATTCTTTTGCCGCAGGTGATGAGAATTCGAAGTCGTCTGAAAGGTGTATTGTCCGAGGGTCAAAGCCATACAAGCTTCGGTAGGGCAAGTATTTGTGGGTGGAGGTAGTGGCAGTATTATAGGCAAACTCGGCTAAGGGTAACCAAGCTTTCCAACGAGATTGCCTGTCATGATAGTATATGCGGAGGTACTGTTTTAGTGTCTGGATGGCTCTTTCGCTAAGTCCATCTGTTTGCGGGTGGTAGGCTGTTAAGAGGCGGAGGGTTATTCCAAGCTTCTTATTGACTTCTTTGAGGAACTTAGAAGCGAATTGAGGCCCACGGTCAGAGGTGATATGTTTCGAGAGTCCATAGAGCCTCCATATCTCGTTGATATAGACATTAGCTACATCAGCTGCTGTCCATGTTGTCTTTGCCGGAACGTAATGCTGTACTTTGGTGAACCAGTCTGTAACAACGAGAATAGCATTGAAGCCTTCTGACTCCGGGAGTTCTCCCACGAAATCCATAGCTATTTCCTCAAAGGGGCGTTCCCCTGTTGGCATTGGTACCAACTTAGTTTGCCTGCTGTGCCTGTCTGCTTTTGCCTTCTGACACTTTATACATCCTGCCACATAGTTTGCCATATCCTCTTGCCACTTATCCCATACAAAGTTCTGTGATACTAGCTCTTGCGTTCGATGTCTTCCCCAATGACCAGCCACTTGACTGTCATGATGCTGCCTAAGCACTTTCAACCTATGCTCTTACGGAACGACCCATAGTCCATCCTTCTTTTCCCATCCTGCCACATCAATCCCATCCACTTCCACATTCTCTGCTTCCTTTTCATCCTCTTCCCCAAGCACCATTAGTTGTCCTTCATCGAAAAATTTGGCTTCCATACCAGATTTCTCTTCCCCTGAACGTCTAGATAGGCCATCTGGCTTGCCCATCTTTGTGCCAGGTCAGTAGTGGATTTGGTAATTGAATTCGGACATCCGTAGGTACCAGGTAGCTTGACGGGAGTTGAGTTTCTGCTTGGTGTTGAAGTATTGTAACCCTTGATGGTCTGTATAGACGTTCACATTAACACCTACTAGCCAATCTCGCCACTTCCGGAAACAATCCACTATTGCGAATAGTTCTTTATCATGGATCGGCCAGTTGCGTTGGGTAGCGGAAAGGGTTTTTGCATGGTATTCAACTGGGTGCAGTCTCTTAGCTCCGTCGATAATGTGATATTGAGACAAGATACCAGCAATAGCCTGATTACTAGCATCGGTTTCCATAATTGTCTCAAGGGTTCTATCGAACTGAGTGAGGATGGGAGCGGACATGAATTGTTGGCGTAGTTCGTCGAAGGCTCTCTGTTGTTGCTCTCCCCAAGAGAAGGGTACGTCCTTAGTTAGGTCAATTAGTGGTCTAGCTTTACCACTGTAGTTTTCAATAAACCGACGGTAGTAATTAGCAAAACCAAGGAATGCTTGTACCTCCTTCTTTTTTGTTGGGACTAGCCACTTAGACATTGTTTCAAGCTTGGAGGGGTCCATTTGGATCTGCTGACCGTTGATTACATGACCTAGGAAGACGGTCTCTCGAACATGGAATTCTGATTTAGCGAGATTGACAGCCAACCCATGTTGAACGTACTGTTGGAGAACCTGTTCTACCAACTGCTGGTGCTCTGCTTCTGTCTTCCCACTATATATTAGGATGTCATCCAAGTACCAGATACATCCTTCCATGTCCTTGAAGATTGAGTCCATCATTTCTTGGAAGGTAGCGGGAGCATTCGTTAATCCAAACGGCATGACTGTATACTCGAATAGTCCTTTCTTAGTCCAGAAGGCGGTCTTCCATTCATGGCCTGGCGCAATGCGGATTAGGTTGTATCCATTCTTCAAGTCGAGCCTTGTGAACCATTTCCCCTCTCTAGTTTTATCAAGCAGTTCGGAGATGAGGGGTAGGGGGTACTTGTTCGGGATTGTCAGTCGATTCAAGGCCCGATAGTCAACGCATATCCTCAGAGATCCATCCTTCTTCTTGACGAATAATATAGGGGCACCGGTGGCCGACCGAGAGTACCTGACCTTGCCTGTTAGTACTTCTTTCTTCAAGTAAGCCTGCAGTGCCTCATCCTCTTCCCATGTGGTCTTATAGATGGCCCCCGTGGGTATCTTTGCGTTCGGGTCTTGTAGGGGGATTTCGTGATCCCATGACTTGTGTTCAGGTAGACGATCTGCCTGTTCGGTGGAGAACACTTGTGTATAACGGGAGTACCATTTGCTAGCGTCAATAATTAGCAGAACCTCGCCATCCTCTAGTGGCTCTTTATCTATATCTAAAAGAAAAACAGAGGGAATCCACCGTACAGAACAAGGTATAACCAGACCCGTATTAATATTCCTTAGACACCTAGTCATAGGGTCTACCACAAAACCATTTTCCTTCAACCAAGATAATCCCAAAACAATATCCTTCTTACCAATATCCAATACCTCAGCATCCAAAGGAAACTTACCTAAGAAATTTCCTCCTGAAGAAACTGAAAACGATGTATTAACTACAAATTTTCCTCCAACCAAATTCGATCCATCTCCTTGCCTAACCTTAACCTTCCTCGCCCTCTTCAGGACTCCCAATTTTGCTGCCAGCCTTTCTCCTATTACTGGTATACTAGTACCACAATCAATCATAGGTTAATTTTCCTCCTTTGGGCTGTTCATGCGGGGAGTGCTTACTTGATCATTCACCCCTCTTCTTCCTATTCTCCTCTTTTCTCCCTTCTACACAGTTCACACCTTCCCTTCCCGTGTTCAGTTACCTAACGGATTCGCCTACCTTCCGTTGGTGGGGTGGAGGTTTTTTCGAGTCATTGGGATTGGTTGTCGGGTAGTTATTTTTCCGAGCTTGGCTATTCCCCGTGAAGACTTAATGTCTCGATCTGAGACTTCTATTGCTCAGCCCTTTACTTATCCCTCATGTAGAGGATGGCAGCCTGCATGAGGGTCTATATGAGGAGAGTACTGCCAGGCTCAAGCATAACGATCTCTTCTCCAACTCCGTC